>CM060965.1:154104373-154536873 GCA_030765045.1 Tenodera sinensis | reverse complement strand
CTGTCCTCAGCTGCACAGTCACTAGGTTTCTGTAGCTTGTTCAATTCATGCAGAAGAAGAGTGTGGGGTTCACAATTGTGTGGCAATTTCATTTTGGAAAATATTAACTGATTTCAGGAGTTAATAGTGTAATGTCCAAACATACACAGACAAAAAAAAAAAAAAAAAAAAAAAAAAAAAAAAAAAAAAATGTATTTTTTCGAAGAAAATCTTTTATAACAGATGTATGATATTTAAATTATAGCACAAGTGATATACAAAGATTGTTCATGAGTTTCGTACAATTCCCTTATAACCTAACTTACGAATCGTCATGATAATAATAATGCTTAATAGTAACCAATGATGTCACTGTTTCCAAAGCATGCCTTAATATATTTTAGCGTTCATAGACAATGCCTAAGTAAAGATATAAACCGATATGAAATCTATACCTATAGTTTTAATTTGCACCATCTTTTACTATTTTCATTGATTCAGCAAATAAAAAAATGGTTGTACAAGGGAAAACAGAAAATGAGATACATTAATTGCTGGAATGAATTTTAGTAATTATGATGTAAATATTTCATATTACATTTATTGTCCACCTGCGTAGTGTGGAGGTAGTTCGAAGCTCAGTTAGTGGGGGCTGCTCCTTTAATCTTTTCCCATACTCTGAAAAGATGAATGTCGGATAACTAAGCTACATGGATCCATGTTCCACAATAGTTGATTGGACATTTAGAGAGGGTATGCTCTGTCATATTTAGTAGCATATGTATGTGTATGCCTGTGTGTGTGTGTGTGTGTGTGTGTGTGTATGTGTGTGTGTGTACAGAATTTGTTATTACCAAATTCAGCTTCCACCAATTGAAGGCTGTCAAAAACAAAGCACACTAACAGAAAATTTAAAAAATAAACAAAAAAAAAAAAAAAAAAAAAAAAAAAAAAGAAGAAGAAGAAGAAAACGAGTCATGTCTATGCTTGAATATCAGTAGATGTGTTAAGATGTGTCCATGCTGATACTGATTGTGACAGGCGTTTGTATCAGTACATCCGTCAAGGTGCACATATATTTGAACATGTTTATTAAAATAATTTAATTCTAGCGTAGCCTTAAGATTTTAAAATAAGCTTTTGTTTAATTATGTTAATATTGTAGCGTCGATTGGTACCATATAGTTGCACTCATTATAGATTAATTGTAATGTAATTACATGTCTGCTCAGGTTTCTGCCCAGAGATAATCCTGAATTCTTGTTTATGGGTGAACTGATTAGTAAATAACAATAACACAAGCACATACACACATTTATAAGCTAAATCCTGGGCGTACCGTGAAAAGTTCTTTATTAAAGGGAACTTTCTCGAGTCTAGACGGGAGCGGAATCTGGGTCCTCTCGCACAGTAGGCAAGTGCTCCTCAGCTGAGCTATGGTCAGCCCCTTTACAGTTTTGCTTAGGCAAACCTTTCGGCATCCGCGCTACACGGAATAAACCAACTTCAACAATAACTATCTGTGTGGATCATCTAGTATACAAAGTGTTAGGAGTATGAGTGTGCAGATTTGAACGGCGGCGCCGTGGTAGAGCGGTTAGCGCGCTCGCCTACCACCTATGCGGCCCGGGTTCGATTCCAGGGATCCGCATGTGGTATTCGTGGTGGACGAAGCGGCGTTAGGGCGGGTTTTCTCCGGGTGCTCCGGTTTCCCCCCCCCCCCATCTCATTCCACCGGTGCTCCATCTTCATTCCATGTATCGTCAGTGTCACCGCCTGCGGTGCCGTAGTAGTAAAAGCGGGCGTTAAACACTACAACAACAACAAGCAGAGTTGAATGGTGACTTCTTGACGTAAAGCCAAAACATAACTTCCTCTATAGCACACGGTTGCATAAAAAATGTAATTGGTTGAATGTCAATATATCACCCATTTGGTTGAACTACAATTAGCGTAGAGTTAATACTAAAATGAGACGTTTAGCCATAAAATGATATTCAATAATTGGATTTCAGCATGTCTATTGGAATAAATTCGTGAACATCCTTTGAGCAAGCGTGCAAAGTGGAAGATTGCTCGTGATTATTGCTCGGAAAGCTTGAAAGAATACCCCTCATTACTTGCGGTAGGTGATAACGGACACACACGTGACGATACCAGTTTTCTAAGTCTGGCCTAGTTTGAACTTTCACTTATAGACGTGACCGCGGATTAGGGTAAATTCGTCCGACGGAAATCATTATCTATAATCTGACATGTAAACTCTTCCGCGTACTTACTTAAAGCCGAACATTTTTCTTCTCATTTTATCTGGGCTTAGGACTGGCGCTGACGAGTGGCGTGTTTAAAAATGTCTCTCGAGCAAACTCTCTTAAACTGTTTGGTTTAAGTGTTCTCGGATGATGAGTACAAAATGGGGTAGTGTCTCGTTATGCATAAACCACATACGTCATCTTTCCACAAGCACAACTCCTCCAAAATCACGAGTAACTCATCGCGCAGGAATTGATAATACATGGCACCTATTAATCTGTTCGGTAAAATGTATGGTCCCAGAAGTCTTTCACCCACAATTTCTGCCCACACATTGGGGCTAAAGTGACTCCGATACTTAAACCAAACATTTAATGGACGATGGATTGGTCGAGGAGGTCCAGTAGCATGGCCTCCGCGTTCGCCGGGCCTCAGTCCTTTGGATTTATGGTTATGGAGACATTTAAAAACATTGTTGTGTGCTAAACCCGCCAAAAATAGGATACTTTGATCGGTTTTGTAAAATGGCTCACATCTCAACACGTATTTGTTTCCGGACATATTTTTAGAGGAACATTTATTTTAGTTTTGACCTATCCCAACTCCTGTTACAACATCGGACACCTTTTTAAAATACCTGTATTTATATTTTGCAATTTGATATACGTTTCTTTCTGAAGCCTTTTAAAATATTGATAAAGTCGAAAATGTTCGGACGAGTAGTGTTAAAATTCTTGTTAAAATCTGTAAGGTTCACATGCGTCAATTGTGTGACAAACTCTACTGGAGTTGGCCCGTATGTATGGAGGGAATATATCATTTTCTGATATGTAATTGTCAATCAAATAGTCAGAACATATTTAACCGTTCATCTTCTGGACGTATTGATGACAACTCAATCTCAAAATCTTCACCAACATCCTTAGGTCTCAAATAGACGAGGTCAAAACAATTTCCTAACCATTTCACTATATCAGCCTTATTATTATATTCCCCAGCTAATCATGATGTTGAATATTTCACCTCACTTGTGAGCTGTCAATCCAAACGCTGTAACCGCGTTCTGAAATTGACTCTATGGACGAATTTACATGTCACCACTGTAAACAGATAAATCCTAGCGTCTCGCCTTCAAAATGCGACGTTTTCTTATTATCTCCTTTGCCTTTCAGGATAGATCCATTTGCTATTGAATGCTTTTGTTCGTCATATTTGAATCTACCTTCACACAGAATCTGCGCATTCGTTCCTCTAACATCCAATGTGTAATAAGGTAATCCTTGTTTAATATGCTATTACCGTGTTAAAAGCTGATAAAAGATCTCTCATCTCACTAAATAGTAAGAGTAGTATATTTCCTCATGGTGTGTTATAATACTTAATTGACGATGGAATAAGCAAATTAATTATTAGGCGAAATCTGACAAAATTGCAGTTAATTCGCTATTTCGAGCACCCGCTCAATTGAAATCTCTGCATAGGCACTCAGTCATTGTCCTGGTATCCGAATCACTCTCTTGGGCCTCAAAGCCGGGATGATTATGGAGGACAATTACTTTTCCCCCTTTTTTATGTGGCCACAATTCCCACCCGTCCAAAGTATCAAGGCTAATACGTCATCGCTTTCTAAAAGAACTGATTCAGCTGGAAATACTTCATACTGAGGCAACAGTTATATCAACTGCAAAATAATATTATCCATTATAATGATTGCTTAAAATGTAGTCGCCAATTTGAAACAATTCAAGAGAGAAAATCCATACTAAAGTAAATTAAGTAAATAGGTAATCAGCTTATTGTTCTCTATGCACTGTAAGACGTTTTTATGGAGATAATTAAGCAAGAGCATCTGTAATCAACGAAATTCCATTGGAACTAATCTCAAGGTGACAAGAAAATGAATTATTCAACCTGTGCTCCTGTAAGTTTTATACCAAGCGGCAGCCCATGTTATTCACATTCGGAGCTGGGATATGCCCCCACCTACTTTTCGCCAAGCTATGATGTACTTATGGGACCTCAAAACAAACTTCTCTAATGTTCGATTACCTGAATCAGTGAAGGGAAAATGTTTCGTGCACGAAAGAAAGGAGGGGCGGGGGTAAAGCAGCAAGGTCTTTAGCTCATAAGAGACAAGGTTGGATATTGCTGAGTCTGAGTGTAAATAACTTGAAGCCAAGTACTTGAGAATTACTGTGCCTTAGTATCACTGATTGAGCAATAGTACTTAACTGCAAAGCCTACTTACGCCATTGTATGCTGCCACTGAAGTATGTTACTCAAAATGAATTTTTGAACAGTGTTTTCCTGGGAAAATGTGAGGCAGTTGGGAAATTTAAAGCCGATATTACCATGGCAGCTCAGTTGGTTAGATCAGCACCACGATAAGTTGATGTTTTAAACCCCGGCTATGATATTGGATTTTTCAGTCTCTAATATTTCACCTTTCTAATGAACTTGGAATGCAAGAGGTCTGTTACCATTATTGACTAATTATTTAATATTAAGCCACTTTTTATGTTTTCCTTCAAACATGTCCATTTCACTTTAAATGCGACATTTAAGATTGTGGTGGATGTGCTCAATTTGTCTTTGTGCCATATAGCAGCAACAATGTCATACAATATAATTAGCTGCCTTTACAGGAGTCTGTGTCTCTTGAGTGCAATTGCAGATGTTCAGCTTCGTAAATTGACAAATCTTCTTTTTGTTCTTTTACTTTCAGGGATTAAACTTTTTTGGTTTGTTCCGTCTCCAATTATTACAGCTGCTGCATCCACCTCTTCCGTGGACGTTTCTGGTCTCTTTTTCCACTTCTCATCGATAGCTCTAATTTTCCAGAGCATTCTACTGGAATCCATTCTACAGACATGTTCATACCATTGTCTCCTATACTCTTCTGTTTTACCTGTAAGACTAAATACGAATATCTTCAGTTCGTTTTTGTCCATTAACGTATATCCTGTCACAAATCGTAGATATTTCACTTCTGTAGCTTCCACTCTTTTAAGTGTTTGTTTACTCAGGGTCTATATTTCTGAGCCATACAATAATGCCGGCATAGCCAATAATTTATACCTTAATTTCTTTCCTAAGGTTCTTTTCAGGGTGCCACATAAATACTGAAATCTTCGTAATTTATTGATTACACCCTAAAGAAAATAACGTTACATATGACATGCATCCCTGCCAGCGGAAAAAGCGACGGAGTCACGTGACTTGATGAAAAGCACGGCTCGATTTGTTATTGTAGGAACTGTGGTTAGCTGGAGAACATATTTGTCGGTTTGTTTGCTGCAGTTTTGATGAAATAAGGTAAGCCAATTTGCTCTATGTATGGTAATTTGTTGTTTAGGATTGTCAACATTGTATTTTATGTAAAATGTTATCGGTTATTCAGCCTAATTATATGTTCAACGAAATGAACGACTCAGAAAGTTCGTTTGCGGTATGCAAATATAACTTTTTGAAATTAGAAAAAACCTGTTTTTGTTACAATACTATAATCAGGTGACCTATTTCTGTTGTTTTACAGCCACAAAGCTGTTGTGTATGTGCCTGCAAGTCAAATTATAACGTTAACGGCTCAAAGAAGATGCACACCAACTATCTTTGAAAACCAACTTATATTTAAGCACAGCATTAGCATAAACTCGGAAGAATCCTGGTGAAAGATGACAGCAGAGACTTAAGGAAGAGGTAGCTTTCAGAGAATCGTGTGAAAACAATAAGATTTTGTCATTTGGAAATTTTTAAAAAGTGTTCACTCCATTTGTTATGATTGAAAGTGAAAACTACTTATTGTTTGTGTATCAAAGTGATTTTATGGCTGTGCCTGACCACTTTGTAGATTTCAAAGTGTCAGTTTCTTTAGAACTTAAAGTGTTTTATTAAGGTGTGTGTACAACAAGTATCTTTCAAATGGTTAGGCGAAGGAAATCTCAGCAATGATTGGACTAAACTTGAAAATCTGATAAGTCATTTAGCTCAGTATCAACTATCAGTTTGTGTTCAGATAGGGTATATTGCGCATGTAATGCAGAATACAACCCACTGTGTAACAGGAGGATATAAACATCTGTGTGTATCAACTACAACTTCTGTTAATGAAACAAAAAATATACTCATGTGATTAACTTAATGTTCATGCACTATGTTTTTACTTATCCTGCTACTTATAGTTTCTTTAAATGGTAACCCTAGTTTACCTCATCCCTTTTACTTAAGAAGAATTTTTGCCGGTGTAGGAAGTAACAAATGATGGATTGTTAAATGATATACTTAAATCAGACACAGATTTGTGTAGCTAACATGATCACATAATGGTCAGTCACACCAACTTGATTTATAGGCAAGCAATCAGGATTTAAGTATTTCACTGCATAATCATCACATTAATATTCCAGGTGTTGACTATTGAGAAATATTTAAAAATAACGTGCTACCACTGCAATCTGTTAAGTCATTGGGGAAAGTGCAGAGTATAGTTTTTACCAAAACATAACTCTGCTCCAGTCCACTGCCAAAGACGGCATTACTTTGAGGTATGGGTTTTACAATGTTTGCGGTTTAAAAATACAAATGAACCACAAGACTCATACATTGCCTCTCGCCCTATTTGTGAGGGTAGCCTTTGTTGGCTAATGGTTACAACGCAGTGACAAAGGAGAGCGGTTCCCTTGGAAGTTTGTCAAGTTTTGGCAAAATGTATACGTAGCATATAGTAATATATTACTCAATGTCGATGTCATCAGTTTGCCAACCGCTGAGGTGGTGAATAGTAACGTGAAGTAAGAAATTTCGCTAAATTAGAAATTCTATTAAACTTAATTTCTTGCACTTCTTCTTTAAATTATACAAATTACTGAAAAAGAAAATTTGCATTATACCACAACAAAACTAAATTATTATCAGGGTGGCTTTACAGTAGAATATTTGCAGTCATAAATGATATTAACAACTTGTGAATGGATATACTTTTGACTCCCTTAGTTGAGATGGAGCTGTTTTCACACACATGTGCTTCTCTATTTTATTGCTCAGATGAAATATATAACTGTGGAGAAAATCTAGATAGTTTTGAAAGTGTGTAAAACATTCACGCTATGACGAAATTCATAAAAAAATACACAAATGGTCTTCATTTATATTGCTGGCCATGTAACAGTAAGTGCTCTCAAGAAAGTGACTATGAGCGTTGTAGGTTTATGCTAGTTAAAAATTGTGAAATCTCCTACAGTATTTTTCCTTTATCAATAGGGGAGCTTTAAGGTGGTTGTTAATATATACAAGATATTGACAGCTCTCATTAGTGGTGATTATGAACAAATGTTTCTAAACTCAGGGAGTATTAATACGTATCTGTTCACAAGATGTTAATATCATTTATCCTTCAGATATTCCATGCAATTTTAAAACCACTGTGACAACAATAATTGAGATAGAGTTTGGTATAATGGTATATATTCTTTTGACTAATTATTGAACGTGAAAAAATGAAGTAATGAAACGAATTAAAGTTGAAGAAAAGAAATGAAAACTTGAAAGTTAGTGTAAAAATGCTAATAATGAGGGAAATAAATTGACATTGACTAAAATAACTTGTCATTGTCATCTGACAAAAGCAATTTGAATAACTCAAGTGCAGACGCGACAACCGAAGCTCACGTAATTGTGATTTTTTGTGTCATTGGTGGCGAATCAGCTGAGCTGGACAACTAAACCAGTATTAAAAAGAACACTGTTTAAATTGTACAACAGTTCAACTGAATTCAAGTAATATTAAAGGGTTTTGTATTGATTGCCGGTTCCAGTACTAATTCTGTTAATAGGAATATTATTATGCCCTTATATTTAATTATATCACATATAAACTCAAATTTTGAGGCAATGAAAATCTGTAATCTTGCAATAATGTTTCTTGAATGCTTCGTAGGAAAATCCTTTGCACACAAGTTTTGTGTGAGCTCGCAACCAACTAACAATAGGATGTGGAATTTGTCAGCGAAATGAGACGGTAGAATCAGAAATGAAAAATTAAATGTCAATAAAAAATTCATAACATATGACTATGATATCACATTTCTGATTCTACCTTATAAAGTTTTCCTAAACATACTTTTGTATTAGAATAATCAAATATCATTTTTGGGCCTGATATATGGAGAATAACACATGTTTGACATTTATTCCTTTGAAATGAAGATATCGCTACTAAATACTGGGAGGCTAGAAGCAGAATGACTTCGTTGTTCCCTCGGTTAATGCAAGAGCAAGATAGGAGAGTGCACATATAATTTTAGACTAGGTATGTAAAATAAAATATGGAACCACAAATGAATCAAGTCATATTCAAATTTTGCCATGTTTAAATTTTATGCTTTATTTGAAACATTATCTGAAGGTGATGGTTTTCTCCTGTCTTGAAGCTTTTATTTGATCTGAGATCACTGCAGTTAATAACTTGCTAAATTTAATTTCACTACACTTAGTTTAACGGCTTGTAAATACATGTCGACATCCAGATATTTAAATAATTAGAAAACAAAATGATATGCTTTATGTGTGTTAAAATACAAAGAACACACCTCCATGTGGATTTTTAGCTGTTTTTCTTGCATTTCACGTTAGTATGCTGTATGCCTTTAACTTTTCGTCTATCTATTTCCTCTTAATTGAGAGCAACCTATTCCTTCTACTCTCCAGATTTTATACATGTAATATTGTTATACAGAAATAGATTTGACCGAAAATATACGTTAACAGAACGCAATGAAGTTTCTAGAATAAAGAAACCTATGGAAGACTGACAGAGTGAAGACCTGGAAGCTGGTGGCCTAGGCGTGAGAGTGAGGAAGAGGATGATATGAAATGCATGCAAAATTGAAAGATGACGATGGAGCAATTGTTGAATGAGTGGCGTGGAAAATCGGAGAACCCGGAGAATACCCGCCCAGACGCCGTTTCGTCCACCACGAATACCACATGAGGGTACCTGGGATCGAACCCGAGCTGCCTAGATGGCAGGGAACGGTATAACCGCTCGTCCAGGACGCCACCATATAAAAATCTTACTACACAAAAATTGTAGCCGTGCAAGGGGTCCCGGGTTTGATTCCCAGTTGTGGTTTGATGTTTATTTAGCCGAGATCGTTTCCTACCTTCTTGAAGTCCGAAAGAGACTGTATGTATGTATGTGTGTGTGTGTGTGTGTGTGTGTGTGTGTGTGTGTGTGTGTGTGTGTGTGTGTGTGCGTGCGTGTGTGTTGTTGTAGTGTTTAACGCCCGCTTTTACTACTACGGCTAACCGTTTACGCAAACGTTATCTATCTAGTTGTTTGCTGAAAAATTGTCAGGTGCAATTGCATTTAACTTTTCGGGATGAGCCGAAGTGTGCGAACAGCGTGATCGTCAAGGGACATAATAAACCGACAGCCATGTTTTCTTGCTAGTCACGTGATTCCATCGGTTCGGCTTTCTCCGCCGTTAAGGATGCGTGTCACATATGGCGTTAGGTCTAACGAAACACCTAGATGGCTAACTTATTTTACCTGTTCTAGTGTTCTTTCATTCACCACTAGTTTTGTTCTTATTCCTTTACCACCAGGGCCACAAAAATTGATTAATCAATTCAGTATTACTACAATAAACCTTCTTATAGTACCTTATGTCCCTGGACTGCATCATTTCATCACCACTGTTTGTAAAAGAAAGCTGCTCTTAGTATTTTTAGAGCGGTAAGCATTAATTTTCGCATTGAGCTGTTGTCACAGTAGATGGCTGCTAAATGAAGCATGTTGTGTGGTATCAGCAAGTTTCTAAATTATTAAAAAAAGGCTAGTACTTTTATCATAGATATGCATGCCTCATATTGTTCACAGTTCAATTTTTCAGCCCAATGACCTGACCTTTTCCAAAATAATCCCCCTGAGTTTTATGAATGCTTTCCAACCTTATGGCATCTAATTGAGTAAATGCCGTTTAATCTTCCTTTGACATTTAAAAGCTCTCGATGCGCCAGATACAGTTGTATTCACAACATTTCAGTTTGAAAAGTGTTGATCCTGAATTGGAGTTTGCAATTTGGGGAAAAATCCATTATCAGGTAGACTAATCTCCGAGCTGTATGCAGCTCCAATATCAATACAGCAGAGCCCTTATAACTCGACTCTCGATAACTCGACGACTTTTTTATTTTATGTCTTTATTTTTTATCGTTAAACGTACTGTAATAATTTCTTTAATCCACTGCGTGGTATAAACAGTACAGGTTAAATTTTAGTTTTATTAGTGTACGTATATAATCTACAACATTCTCCCTCACAGTAACCAAAGGGCTCACTGCGTATTGACCTTCGATATATATCAGGGGTGTCAAACAGCACTCACCGGGCGTGAAAAATTTTCCACTATTTTCCCTCCCTCCGTGATGATCAAATCGGAAAACGGGAAAAACAAAGCGAAAACCGGTTCTACTAGCGCGTGCTACTGCAGTTAAGGAGGGGTAGACCCCTCTCTTCACACCCTCGGAGTGATGTTTGACATGCCTGATATATATGGTCAGAACATAAGCAGCCATCACAACATTGTCACGAAATCGATATCGAAAGCTTACCGCTTTATATGTCTATACAAGTGAATGTCTATACACTTGTATAGAAGGGTTGAAGCTTTTTCCAGTACGTACATACGTGGTAAGTTGAACTTTAGTTACATATTTTTACTTTCTCTACTACGTATAGTGAAGTAGAGGAAGTATTGTATTCCACCCAAAAATTCGATGTCAAGATTTCACCGGAAATATATGTTTTGAGGCCCCACGAATCCAAAAAGCATTTTTAGAAAAAGGTCCTTGTGCGTGTTTGTCAGTTTGTCTTTAAGTCAATCTGTGGACAGCATAACTCAAAAACGAAAAGTCGGTTAAAAACCAAAGTTGATATTTAAGTTTAATGCCTTTCAAGGATGCGACCGAAGATTTTTGAAGAAAATTTCTCCTCTCTAAACTACCCTTTACGTGGAAAATTTTTATTTTCTTGAAAATGGCTCTAGTGATTTTGATTAAAATGCTATGTGTTTGAGATATTTTTATGATAAATGAAATGCATATTTTGAATTTTCTGGCTATATCCCCTGTAGTTGCATTTACTCTGGACGACTTTTGCAAAACTGGTAAATCGCTAGAGATGGACCAAATCATAGTTTACAAAAAATGTAGCTCTTGCTAAAGTACACAATTTATGTCCAGATAAATTTTCTTGTAGGGTGAACCATTTTGGAGATATTCCTTGTTATGTGTGTGAGTTTCGGAAAACTTCAAACTTTAGTGAACTGGAACATCGTTGTTCATTTTGTTATATGTTAGCTGTGGAAAGAGAACGGAATCTCAAAGCTTTAAGAGATTTGACTATCGCTGAAAGCCTACTGTATTCTAATATTCCCCTTTCACCTACAGGGAAATAAGCAATAAGATAATTTCTGTAAATGTTTATCTGAAGTAACACGAAGAGGATATAGGAATAAGAGTTTGTAAGAATGATTAGTACAAGAGTAGAGAAAGTCATGTGAGTACAACACATCAGATTTTTCTAGTTACGGTACTGTTTCTCAGATTACAAGCTTATTGTTAGTGTTGTGTTGAGTTGTTGAGTTGTTTGTGCCAGTAAAAATGAATCGATAGGAGCTGAAAGGCATTAGGTCAATGTTTACAAGTTTTCAGGAGAAGCAAAAAGCTGTATAAGTATAACAAAAGCAAACAAATGTAGATTATTAATGTATTTTTACATAAAGTAATGTCTGCTAATGCATTTAACTGAGGGGAAAAAACAATTGGAATGTTTCATCTGTTTTTCGTTATCGTTTTTCAAAAACGGACTTAATGCTTTTCAGCTCAGCGGTCGCTGCTGAACTGTAAATTTGCATTAATATTTAAATTTATGGTGCCTTTATTGTCATATACATGTTTATAAACAATAACAAATCAACATAGTAAAATAAATTACAAAATTACTTTCACTTTCCCTAAATAACATTTAATTTGGAAAAACGAACATACAAACATGTGACTTTGAGAGTTGCTTTACACAGAATTACTTTGAACCACATTTGTTGGCGATTTCAGAATACTCTCACAAAACTGTACAGCATCTTCAGGAAAATATTTTACTAACTTGCAAATGACCTGAATCTTTTTAAAGTTTATGGGAACTTTGTCCTTGTATGCCTTTTCAAAGGGCATTGTAAGATGCTGTAGCGAGCGAGACTTTCCCAGAAAGAATGCATGTTTGACAGGCGAGTCGATGTAAAATAATGCTTCTACCTCTCCAATCTTGTTACTGCGATATTTGAATTGCTTGAACTTTGAGAGGGAAAATACTTGCTTCTTATCTCTTGGGAGTCCTTCACTTTCTCGGGATATTACGCTCTTCTTAAAGCATGATGGCCACTATTTATCAAAATTAATAATTTCATCAAATTCTGCAACATGAATTTCCACATTCTTTCTGCTGTTTGCTATTATTTCAACATATTCTTTTGGAGTACAAACTCTATCACAACTTTTAATTTTCTTTTTGAATAACCCAAACTCTGTCACATGGTAGGTATGAATGATGCCATTCAGGAAACATGTGGGTAATTGACTCATATCTACCAGTTGCAGTCAATCCCATGCACATTCTCACCATTGTGTGGTTTCTGTTTTGTCCAGTACACTCGTCTGAGAACAAGCTGAGATCTTTAATGGTGGCTGGAATATAACTTTTAATGCAATGTTATAAAAAGGTGCACACTTCATGTGCACCTTTTCTCCCATTATCCTCATTACCCACATAACAGAGCAATCATCCTTTAAATTGTGAATGCTGAATACATTTACCCACAGTTGACGCATGTAAAAGATTTCAAGATTTCTTGCACAGGTATTTCTGGCAAGGGCAAATTCTGCATATAGTCAAAGGCAATGGAGCCCATTTCTTCATTTTGAAGACAGACTTGGCCTTCTTCAGGGAGTTATAAAATTTTCGGCTTCTTCGAAGATGAACGTCCAAATGTGATTTGGCTGCAAGTTTCGAAGCTTCACAGAGATGTTGACTTTTTAATTTGGCATGAAGTTCCTCGCAAAGAGAATTGACATCTATTTGTGGTCTGTCAAGCTTATAGTCACAGTTTTCCTGAAAATGCTGCCTGTAGAAGACATATTTTACGGCTGTATCTGGATAAATACCATAGTACAAGTCATACATTTTTCTTACACACAGCCGATAATCAGCGCACGGAACTGAAAGGTAGTAAGTCACTGACTTAATGCTCTTCTCCTCTGCTCACATTACTCACAATAGCATTTTACCATACGAGGGAAAAGCTGACAATGTTTTTCAGTGTCGTTTAATGCACCTTGGCTAGTTCAGAATGTGCAATAAAAAAAAAAAAGGTGTACATTTTGACGTAATGCCTTTCAGCTCCGACCGATTCAAATATTGAATAGAAGAAAAAAACAAGTCAACATGACAATTGACATTAAATTGGATGCATTAATGAGCCCGGACAAAGGCGAACATATTAATGTGTAATAAATGTTAAGATATCTTGTACCTTTCCGCTTCCTTATATAGTGCTAGAACATGCATTTATGAAATTTGCAGTATTATGAGTCGTGAATAACAGATTCCGTGTTCCGTAAAACTGAACATTTCGATAACTCGACACATTCTTAATCCACATTAGGTTGAGGTATCGGGATTCTACTGTATATGCTCTACTTGCTGTCTTTTCTTCATCTATACGCTAACAGCACTGTTATTTAATGAAGAAGATAGACGTGTGTCCAATTTTGGTTTCACTGTTGCACAAACTATAGCAATAATAACTAAAGGGGCTAATCAGCCTCCACGAGTATGTAAGCGCGCAGTTGTATGTGTTCATGTATGTGTCTAGGAATGGGAGTATTTATGTGGGAGTATTTATGTGGTATATGTGTTTATGACCTGCACCGAGTCACATGACTTTCCTAAATAATCATCATCTATTTAATTAAATGTTCTATATATGTTTGATCAAAACCTTATTTTAAACGAGAATAAAATGTTTGCAAGGAATGTTTTCAGTACATGGTTTTTGTTGAGAGGACAAGCAAATGTTAAAAAATACGAATACTAATCTTGAGATTACATATTATTGGAATTAGTTCACAAGAAATGAAGGAACATAACATATTTAAAAATTCGAACAAATAAACAAAAGTGATTATCTTGGAAATGGTTAATGTTCTTAAAAATCTTAGAAAAACTTATGAAATTCAACTTAGAGATAAGTGAGGTTTGTCTTAGTTTTACGAAAACTTCAATGTAATAGAGATCTTCAAGGCAATATACAGATACGTCATAACATTTTTCATTTAAATATCTCAAATATATAATTGTGGTTCTCCGACATTTTGTTTTTGAGTTATGCTGTTTACAGATACCCCCCCCCCCCCACACACACACAAACACTAACATATTCGAATTTCATTCTGGATATGCATTTTATTACATTTATATCCAAAGACATATCTTCGTATTTAACGTAGCACTTTGTCTACCTCAAGTAAGGACTGAGAACGGAAGGGAGGTTTAACAAACATCTTCCGAGTATGTTTGTGACACTAGAAACGTTGTGGTTTCTAAAAATAGCGCCTTAAGTCCCCGTGCATGACCAGTGGGATAGACAAAAGAGACCTCTTCGTGATCTGTACACAGACATTTGTCTTGTATCAATGGTGGAGCTGTTGACAGTAAATCTCCTGAATGGAAGTGGCCAGACGACACGTGCAACCAATTACTCCGCTCCTTCTTCCATCGTTCACAAGTACATTCGCAGCAACATGTTTGTGTAATTCTCCCTTGCAAACTTCATATACAAGACTATTTGATATATGACTTGTAAAAAGAATAGGAATATTTCATATGAATCTTATTATAAATGGACCACTTCTTTTAAATGACACAGAAGCATTATAAGATGTCTTATTGTGTGTCAGACCACGGGAGGAAGGGTGAGATGAAAGTACCCTACAGGCAACCAGAACGTATTACAGGCGGAACTACGATGGGTCCCTAACATGCGCAGGAAGGTTCTTCAGTCCGGTTCTTCAGTTCCAGGTCGCCACACAGATCCCGCCATCAGCCAGGTCCGGGTCCTCTGGAAGTGTGGCTGGCCGACCACAGAGCCTCTCCTCAGCCGAGCATCACATTCACAGATCGCAAGCGCCACGTAACGCAGCCCACCGGTGACCTTGCTCAAATATTATGGGAGCTTAATTCATTTTGTGGAATTATGTATGAATCAAACTCAATATCGCTGACTCTTACAATCTGTAAAGACCGGATAGAATGAAATTAAAGGAAATGGATTGGGGGATATAAGGTAGATAGCCTTCCCAGCATTCCCTTAGTAACCTGGGAAAACCCCCGATAAAAGTCAATCGAACCCGCGACCTCCTGAATGCGGGTCACAGACTTTACCGTCTGAGCCATCCGGCTCGGTATTATAAGCTGTAAAGAAGTAAATCCCAGACAACCGCTTATGGGATTTGTTGTGGACGAAGCGGCGCTGGGGCGGTTTTCCTTCGGGTTCTCCGGTTTCCCCCGCCATCTCATTCCCCCGCCATCTCATTCCCCCGGTGTTCCATCTTCATTCCATGTATCATCAGTCACCGCCTGCGGTGCCGTACGTAATAAAAGAGGGCGTTAAACACTACAAAAGGTAAGATTCTGTATTGTTTAAAGCTCTACGACATCGTACAACAAAATGAAATAGACTAGTTAGATTGATATTGATCTTTGTTGCCAGGATATAAAATGTATATCAACGTCATTACATAAAACATGCGATAATTTAGAACCTTGTATTATTATAGAACTCATTTAGGCTAACCATTCACAACCCCAATTTCAGTTTTATCCTTTTGTAATAAATACTAACACTGGTTTGTTTACACCATTGTCACAGAAAAATGACTGTAATTATGCGTCTGAAACTTTACAGAGCGCCATCTCAACAAATGTCAACAAATGTCATATAAATTCGGCATCTTCAAGGCGTTTCTAGAGTCTTCGTAACGCTCGTTTTAATTTTACTCTATAACATTTCCTTACGACCAAAATAATGTTTAATTATGTTTTATTACCAAAACATAAGTGAATGAAAACGATTTGCTATAAATGTTGTAGAATGTCATTTCAAATATTGATAAAATAAATTGTAAGGCTTTGAAGCCTATTATGTGCTGCCATATTGTGTTTAAGATTTTAATTCCAACGGTGCCTTAACTAATAACTGTGAGATATTTTATATCATCTTAGTAAAACAGTCCTTGTGCATCAAATTTTATTTTTGAGGCACACATTTTCGGATAGGTAATCCAAAACAGAATAACCAATAATTATACTCGATTTTGCTATCTGATAACTATATTTGAATTTTTCAATTGTTAACATTTTAAAATTATTTTTTCCAAGAATCTATTTGTTTATTTTGAACTCACTTGTTACAAGTCTCTGCACATGGAATTACCTATCTCATAGAAACTCACAGCTCTGCTTTTACTAACTTTCTTTCTTTTTCAACTTGAATACATGTAATTAAAAATAGGTAGCATATCTCTCTGAATGGGTAAATTATATCCTGTGGCTCCCAATATGATCTCATTAAACTACATGATAGAATCTTCTGACAATTTCTTTACTTGAAGTTAAAAAATACTTTGTATCAAATTATCAAATTTCTGCAATATCCCTTCTTAACATACGGCATGGAAAGGATGGAACTAAACGACAGGGGAACAGTATAAAGTAACCCGTGAAGTACTTCTTTTCAAATTGTCCCACTAAGATCAAAAAGTGGAACCCATTCATCTCGATGGCGATCGTGCAGAGCTGAAGAATATAATATGCAGGAATATCGCTATGTATTAAAATGTTAAATCAGTTGGGTACCGCATAAGCACACCGGTTAGTTCCGCGATGTGCCTTACGGGTATGCAAAGGATGCGAACATACCAAGCGATTTTTACTTTCTCTACTGGTAAGTAGGGGAAGTATTGTATTCCACCCAAAAATTCGATGTCGAGATTTCATCGGAAATATGTTTTGAGGCCCCCTGAACCCAAGAAAAGCATTTTAGAAAAAGGTCCGTGTGTGTGTCTGTGTGTCAGTCTGTCAGTCTGTCAGTCTGTCAGTCTGTGGACAGCATAACTCAAAAACGAAAATTAGGTTAAAAACCAAAGTTGGTATTTAAGTTTAATGTCGTTTAAGGATGTGACATGAAGATTTTGAAGAAAATAGCCCCACCCTAAACTACCCTTTACATGGAAAATTTTTCAAAAATTTTTATTTTTTTTTGAAAATGGCTCTAACGATTTTGATTAAAATGCCATATATTTGAGATATTTTTATGACAAATGAAATGTATATGTTGAATTTTCTGGCTATAGCCCCTGTAGTCGTATTTACTCTGGACGACTTTTGCATAATTCGTAAACCGTTAGAGATAGACCAAATCATACTATACAAAAATGTACATCTTCACACAATTTATGCCTAAATAAATTTTCTTGTAGGGTGAACCATTTCGGAGATATTCCATATTATGTGTGTGAGTTTCGGAAAAAACTTTAGCGAAATGCAACAACGTTGTTCATTTTTGTATATGTTAATCGTGCAAAGAGAACGGAATCTCAAAGGTCAAAAAGATTTGACTGTCGCACAAAGCCTTCTGTATTATAATATCTCCCTTGCACCTACAAGGACATAAGCAATAAGATAATTTGTACGAATGTTTATCTTAACTAACATGGAAATCTAGGAATAAGAGTTTGTTAGAATGGTTAGTACAAGAGTAGAGAAAGTCATGTGTGTGTAACACATCAAATTTTTTTGGAGTGAACCATTTCGGAGACATTCCTTGTTATTTGTGTGAGTTTTGCTATACTTATACTTTTGTAAAATTTAAGGTCGTTCTTCACTTTTTTATCTCTTGGACTACAAAGAGAGTGGAATTTCATTGCCATCACATATCGACCTGGTTTAAAAGGTTTGACCTTCCTTAAAGCCTACTGCATTTCTTTCCATGTATCTACAAGAAAATTACAAATAAATTAATTTTTGCAAACATTTATCTCCATTATCCCAATTATTGTTTCATCGCCATCGCTCCAAGTGTAGAAAGAAATCTCAATGCAAAAATTATGATCTCCATCGCACATAGTGCAAAAATATTTGAACACGGTTCACTAAAGCAAATCAAAACAAATAGTGCTACAACGCATTTTAAGAATAAAAACTTGTTTTAAAATTAACATCCTCCAACGTAATGCCATACCGTACGGTAGACGAATGACGATAATTCTGATTATTCAAAAACAAATTGTTAACCATAAATAGTCTATGAGTCATTTCTGATTAGATAATTAAAGAGTGAATTTAATCAAATCGTTTAATATTGACCCCAGAGGACCAATAATAATTGTATCATTGGAAAGCTCTGGAAGTCAGATATCAGGGTTGTGAATGTAGAATAACAATAATACCGACAACACACCTGTCTTTTTGCAAGATTTCGTCGCGAATTAGTTAGGAGGGACAATCGATTTTGTTTTTATGTTGGGATTCGTAGAAAAAGGCACCCAGTGACCACTTTTTATTCAGTAGGGTAAGTCCCTAATTTTCTACAAGAAGGGCAACAGTGGGGAACATTCTGCTGTATGTGGCAGAAAGGGAAACAACAAATCAGGGTAGATTTAGACTTGACTTAATGTATATATTTAAGAGGACGGTCAGTGAATAATATAAAATAAATGTAACTGTAGAAAATCCGCCTTTTGTGTGAGCTCAATTACCAAAACAGCACGCAATCCATCGGATTAAAATTCAGTGCTAAGAGATACAGTTACAGAAAATAGGCGTAAAACACAGTGACTTTTATGGCAATATAATGCGAATAATCGCGTGCAGTATACGCAAAGTGTAAAATTAGTTATACCTTGTTGAGAGTCTGCGACAGTGGAAGGACGATTGCAACGTATTACATCGTCCGGTTTTCTCTACTCACTTGTCTTTTACCCAAAAAATACAAATCTTCTCTGCACGTCCATCAACACACATTTCATACAATTATCTATGATTGGCATAGAAATGCAACATATAACATTCACACTATTTTCTCTACTCACTTTTATTTCCCTATTCCCTCGTCTACAAACAATTCATACAATGTTCTATATGATTTAAATATAATTGCATCATATTACATTCAAATGGGTTTGTCTATTCGGTTTTCTTTTTTGTATGTTTCTTTTGTAGTGTTCAACGCCCGCTTTTGCTACATACGGCACCGCAGGTGGTGACACTAACGCTACATGGAATGAAGATGGAGCACCGGTGGAATGAGATGGCGGGGGAAACCGGAGAACCCGGAGAAAATCCGCCCCAGCGCCGCTTCGTCCGTTTACTATGTATGTGATTGTTTAATAATGTGCTTGCATAGAGCCTTCCTTGTGTTTTCGTTTATTTGTTTATTTACTTATTTATCTACTTATTTACTTAGTTATTTACTTGCTTGCTTACTTAGTTACTTGCTTGCTTATTTACTTAGTTGCTTACTTGCTTACTTACTCGTTTACTTGCTCGCTCGCTTACTTACTTACTCGCTCGTTTACTCACTCGCTCGCTCACTTACTCATTTATTTACCCATTTGTTCATTCATTCACACACTCACTCATTTATTTATTTAATTATTTGTTTGCGTGTTTGCTTATTTATTTCATTTTTGTTCTTTGTGATATCCTAAAAGTTTAACTCTTTGTTTAAGGCTTTTTAAATATCCCTAGAGAAACACAAGACTATTGGGCAATTGCAACTTAAGTCTACAGGTTGTAGGGATAAATCGTTAAACCACGGGCAAGACCGGGTATTTAAACTAGTAATGAAAAAATCTTATGTGTTACACTTGCATGATTTTCTCTACTCTTGTACTAACCATTCTTACAAACTCTTATTCCTGTATCTTCTTCGTGTTAGTTGAGATAAACATTTACATAAACATTTACAGAAATTATCTTATTGTTTATCTTCTTATAGGTACACGGAGATATGGGAATACAGTAGTAGGCTTTGACTGTTAGTCAAATATTTTGAAGCTTTTAAATTCCGTTCTCTTTGTATGGCTAACATAAATCATGAATAACGACGTTCCATTTGACAGAAGTATAAGTTGTTCAAAACTCACACAAATAAGAAATATCTCCGAAATAGTTCACTCTACAAACAAATTTATTCAGAAATAAATTGCGTGTTTTAGCAAGATCTACATTTTTTGTATAGTATGATTTGGTCTATCTCTTACAGTTTACAAGTTATGCAAAAGTCATCCAGAGTAAATAGGTCTTCATGGGCTATAGCCAGAAAATTCAAGATATACATTTCATATGTCATAAAAATATCTCAAACATATGACATTTTAATCAAAATCTTTAGAGCCATTTTCAAGAAAATCAAATTTTTCGAAAAAAATTCTAAGTAAAAGGTAGTTTAGTGTGGAGCAATTTTCTTCAAAATCTTTGGGTCTCATCCTTGAAAGACATTAAACTTAAATACTAAGTTTGGTTTTTAACCGTAAGAGCACCCGCCTGGTAAGCGGAGGCTCTGTGGTTCAGATCCCAGCTGTGGCATCAAATTTTTCAGTTCCAGTTATACTTCTCAAACATTGCCTACACATGGCTTTGTGTTTGAAAACACTAACAGTAAGTTTGTTGGCATAAACAAATAATATTTAACCGACTTTACGTGTTTGAGTTATGCTGTCCACACACACACACACACACACACACACACACACACACACACACACACACACACACACACACACGGACGTTTTTTCTAAAAATGCATATTTTGGATTCAGGGGACCTCAAAACATATATTTCCGGGAAATCTCGACATCGAATTTTTGTGTGGAATACAGCACTTCCTCAATTTTACTATACGTAGTAGAGAAAGTAATAAAAATACGCGCCGAAGTAGTCAAGCAACTTCACAATGCATTTTAGCACAATAATTGTGGCCAGGTAACAGTAGCACGAGTGTACAGTGCGACGATGAACTAAAACTCTTGCAAGAAGCATCGTGCGAAATGATGGTGTGGTGAAACTTCAAACAAGTATTATTGTGTAAACACAATCTGCTTCCCACAGATTACGCTCACGCCTTCAAAAACAAACGATTAAAGCCAGCCGCAAGTAACTCCATCGATTGATCCTACCACACGTGCAACAATCCAATTCCACGTCCACCACGAGAGCAGAGGTCAGACCACCTTCCTCGCCGGGCCATTAATACATCACGAGCTGAGTAAGGACATCGTAAACGAGGAGGTAGAAATACCGCTTCATGCATACAGTTGTGTGGCGAGTTGGAGGGCACAGTGGAGAATGAAACATTGCGTGTTCTTCTCAGTGGAAGTCCTGTCAATGCTTGCGTTGGCTTGCCGCTCTGCTCCATGTGACACAAGGTTCTTATGGCGTCACACGCCACTCTGCGTGGAGGAACAGAGAATTGGTTGCTCTTGTCCTGTGAGCTGCTGCGCACCGGAGCAGGGCAATAGATTCTAATTGGGAACAGAGTAAAACATTCTAAATATATCTCTTTAAGAGGTGAATCAGGACTGAAAAATTCAATGCCATAGCTGGGATCTGGTTAATTAAAACCCGAGACATACAGTACATAAGTTTGTAAGTCGCCCTTGCGGTATTTATCTCTGATGTGAGATTCCGTTGTGGTCTACCGGGAAAGTACGAATCGGTTGGGGAATTTAATGTCATACTGGCAAGTTGGCCGTGGTAGCTTAGTGGTTAGAACAGACGCAAATCCTGGCTATGGCATTGAACTTTTGAGTCCTGGTTCCACCTCTTAAACATTGGCCACACACGGCTTGTGTGTTTAAAAACACCAGCAATAAGGCTGTTGGCATAAATAAATAATAATTATATATCTTGTTACAGAGTTTTAGAGAAAATTCTTCATGGCGCCTTTTAAGCATGCAGTTTGCTTTATATCAGTAAGTGCCAGGAACATGACCTTAGTTTCGTAATCGTCTTCCTGTGAACTCTTGCTTGAGTATCTTGCAAATACATAAACTCATTTGTTGTCAGTGTGATAGCAGACAGGTGCCCTTAGTTGAGTAGTTGCCCTCCTGTAGTATCTGTTTTATTTATGTTTACTTTATTCTCTAACTGAACATTGGATTCTGCTGAATATACAACCCGATGATAGAGGGAAATCACGATTAAACTACAACATGCATGTCCACGAGAGGAGAGGTAGCGATTGAACTTGCCTTGCTCACCTCAATTTCTCTTGTCCAGTGACGAAGGTTGTTTTGATACAACAAGCACAGTGTTTCACTTGAGTGGTAGAAATAATTTCTGCACAGTTACTAACTAGTTTCTTTATATTAAGCATAGCTTGCACAGAATAATTATTACAGTCACCTACTGTGGTTAGGCAAATGATATAATCAAGTTTATAACCTTCCTTTATCTTGTGCACGTATATCCTTACGCTGCATTATAATTACCGTACTAAACTGTTTCTCTTTCACAATAAATAAAGCAGCAAAGTTTCACTGATATTTAGCCTTAAAATATTTTAAAACTACTTGACCAACATAATGAACAAAATTGTTTCGTTTTAAACTCAATATTGTGTTCAAACTTCGAAACACGAAATATAATAGCTTATATTAAATAAAATAAGAAGAAACTGAAACCCTAAAAAGTGGAACCATATAGTTCCTTTATATGTTTAAAACACGAGTATTCAGAAAGCACCTTTTGAAATTGTAAATAAAGTTTGTGAGAGCACCAACGTTTGCTTTATGCTTCTGATCAAGGCAGCGTTTGATGTTGTAACTCTTTATGTATGCAAATTGAAAACCGTACATTAGAGAGTAAACTTTCCTATTTTTGTAGCATACAGAAACAGACCTCCCGACGAAGTCATACTCGCCACTGACTGGAGCGTGTCGGAAGCAAAGGTATAGCTGAACGGCGGTGAAGGGACGGATGGCCGGTGGAGTTAGGCAAGAACGCGTTTCATAGAGTGGCCCTTTTGAGCCGATTTTCTCCATGCCTGAACTACAGTTAGATTGACCGATACTCGGCATGGAACCCTGATTCCGGAATTCTAGCAATAGATGCTATACCTGAGTCACTACGCTTTCTAGCTTTTTCACGTTGAAACACAACCCAGATCTTTCATACTGCGAGTAAGCAACCTTCTTTTAGCATTAATGTTCAACATGCTTAACCACGGGCGTGTTACATTAACACTGAATGACTGAGTAAAAGTGCGGAACGGCCGAGGTAAATGTAGTGCTAAATTACCCAATATTCGTCCTAAGAACTTAGCAAAATCTCGAATAAAAAATTTAGTTATACAGTTTGATTCAACTCGGTTTCAGACTTGTATTTCAACTCCAGGATAAGAAGGTTATAACTGCAGTTCTGCGCGGGTTAAAACAAAGTCTAATTAAATTCTGGAAACACAATATAAGTAGATTCATAGCAATTGAGAGACAGACGTGCAATAGATACAGGGGCGGATGCAGGATTTGTTTCCGTGGGGGAGGGATCTGGTGAGGTGCTACAATTAGAAAATCTAGAAATGTCACTGTATGCACGCACTCTCATACACACACATCAAATAATTATCTTACAGAGTTATGCAATCACATTTAAAGAAGAAGCCGACGATGCCTTTTACACTTTTTATCCGGTACTTCTTGAGTTCTAATTTCCAACTTCACACACACACACACACACACACACACACACACACACACACACACACACACACACACACACACACACAAACACGCGCGCGCACACACACACACACACACACACACACTAACGCTAGTCCATTCAATCTGTCTGCTCTCATGGTGGTTCTCAAATAAGGTCTTCAGATATCAAAATGTCAAGAACGAACGTAGTTACCGCTGTAGTTACCGCTAAAGTGCAGAAAACCTTCAGCGTCTTGTGTATGAAGGGGAAAATAATTTCATTTACGCATTCAAAGATGATACGTCCCTCCATTGTTACTATCGAAGCAATCTAGGAGTTTCCTGAAACTGCAGAGCAATCTGTGTTATCGTAATGCCGTACATGTTCATATGATTTGGAATGAGATTATGGGAAGCATATTTTATCGTTAACCTCTACAAATCTCTCTGCTCTCGATTACTATGGTAGGACATTATCATTATTATAATAAATTGAGATATTTCATTAGATGTACATTTAATATTTTAATGAAAATAATTAGCGTAGTAAACGCTCAGATTCTTTTAATATATTTGTGAATCAATGTAAATAAATACTTTTTTCTTTAGTTGGTCCTTAATAGCTCTCAAATTTTCGGGGGACACAACCCCGCTATTCCCCCTTGGATCCGACCTTGAATGGATATATACATTTCAACTGAAATATAAATAAGAAAATAGTGATCTACCGAGCGGGGTGGCAACGTCTGTTGCCTGTGTTTGGGAGGACCCAGGTTCAAATCCCATGTGCCGACCAATTTGACTGGAGTTCTTTCGTGGTTTCCCTCAGTCCCCAAGGAAATGCCGAATTGGACTTTGAACGATGACCCAAAGTTCCACCTTAAGTCCAATACAATAGTATAAATGAAAACTAGATAGTAATAATGAATGCTGTGCCATATATCCAGAGATAATGTAAGCACATAGACTGGATTGCACCCTAATGCCATCTGCCGTCGCAGAAGCAGAGATGCAGTTGCCCTGCACTGCTCCCTGTGAGGACTCGTGACAAGGCAGTGTGGTACGATGTAGGGAAAGACCTTGATGGCTAACTGTCCACCCCACACCGCTCTACAAGCATCTCCTAACAGATCAGTCGCAATATGACTACGTGGTTAAAGCGACTAAACGAAATAGAGAAAAAATTTAGTTAAATTTATTTGCAAAATTTTATACCAAGCAAAGGATGCGTAAGCTCCCATTTATGCTTTATGGCTAAGTTTACATGGGTATGGTAATCCAGGAAAATTTCAGCTGGATACGTTATAATTTAATACTCAGACTCTATAAAACTAGCATTTGAGCACACATGTTTAAAGTTTTTTATTTTCTCGAAGGATTGTTACATTTGACTTTCAGCCCCGTTCTGCAAACATTTGTACTCGCAAAATAAAATTGCACTTCAACATTTTTATCGTAAATAGCTATTACTGCGGTAGTCTATTCTGGTTGCTGCTCAAGTTCGTCATAAGAATGATAGGACAGCCTTGGACAACCTTTCTCACAACATACCTTTTAAGTCCTCTGCCTATACTATCCAGTTGAAAGATAAAATTACACACCACTAGTACGTGCCATGCCCTGTAGGCAGCGTGCCAAGCTGTTGTCAAGCAGACAACGTACTTAAGTTGATATAAGTCCATTCCCTTCCACAGCATAATAACGCAGCTTGCAGAAATTTATTACAAAATAGAAGGAGCTGAGGGATAAACAAATACAGTTCACAGAAAATCATACAACCAAGGACTTATGTGTAGAAAAGTCACAATTAAAAATAACATTCTGAGAGAAATACGACTGAAGATACAGTTTTATATTCACTATTAGAATCATTTTAAGTTTGTAGTTTTAATAAATGTAGTTTAACATTTATTTTCTGTTGTTAAGAATAAAAACGCAATTTTATTAATGGGCATTTACCTTTCGTTGTTCTTAAGGTGACGCTGGCCGGTAGCTGGCGCTCAAAAAGGGAGCTTAGGTCGACTACCTCACACTACTACGCGGCGAGTAAGCAACACGACAATGAGCGCAGAGCAAAGTGATTCCAGACAATTCTCGAAGCTGTTCGCGTTTCGGTCTTGTTTATAAGAAGTTTCGAGAAAAGGTGTATTTTCCAGAGAATTCGCCTGGCATATAACATCGAGACAGCCCGGACAGAGAATCAATCTTTAAGTGTTGAGCAAGGGAGTCTTCAAGTGAAGCATGTTTTAGTGAGTGTTGTGTGAATGTATCGTCGTAGCCAGCTGCTTGTCAGACAAATAGAGTAGAGAAAGACAGTGAAGTGTGTGTCAAGGGTACACCCGTGGACAAAAAAACGAGTAATGTCTGGAACGCCTACATACATACAAACAGACATACATACAGACAGACATACATACACACATGCATGACGGGTAGACAGACAGTGAGACATACCTACATGTTGAAAACTACACGTTATTTGGTACTCGTAGATCTGTTCTCTGCCGTTAAGGTAGCCTAGCGTTCCAGACATTACTCATTTTATTTGTCCACAGGGGTACAATCGGACAGAACAGTTGTGTGTTGCAAGGTTACGACAAATTGTACATTATGTTAACGAAAAAAAACGGAGAACTGAGTTTTTGTGATTCAGTTTTAGAGCAGAGATAAAGTGACAGAAAAAGCAACAATTTTTCTATGCCATTTTTAAGCAAACCACAATTTCGGAAGATAAACTTATGAGCGTGTAAATAAATGATTGAAATACGAATACTTATCTGTTACTTGCACCAATAAAGTAATGCTGAACTATATTAAATAACCTTGAGTTATTTTACTATTAGATTCTGAGGTAATATATGTTTAATACCAGTTTCCTTTTTATTCGTACTCCTCTTTGAATGCACATTGATACGGAAATTTGTTTGATACCGGTAGTCATAATTAATTTTAAAAGGGTAATTAATAAATTAAAGAGGATAAAGCATTTAATAATAATAATATTATAATAATAACAATAATAAATAATCTACTGCAATTACTTTGTTCAATCTTTTGTATGTGTAAACAAATTAATGTACGGGAAATAATATAGTTGGGAATATATCTGGTTTATAGAATAGGTATCAGACTTTCTGATAAAGGGTAATAAATTTAATACATTTAAATTCAATCCGCTAATGTGCATGGAAAATACTCTTTTCTTGAAAGAATTGTCCACGCCTTCTGCCCGGTACATCCCCACACCATAAAACCTAGAAGCACATCTAGAAGAGAGAAGGAAACGGACTGAAAGGAAAATGAGGGAAAAGAAATCGTGACAGTATTCACCTACTGACCAGGGAATAATACGAAAACCTGGAGCTCTGAGAGGGTGGTCAAGGGGAATCAAACCTGACACCTCCCGAATGGGGGCCTCAGACGTTACCCTGAAGTCTATGGAGGTATACAGACGCTCTGTGCAGCCTAAAAATGTTCTACTCTTGAGTAGTAGCCTCTTCTCTCGTCAATTGAAGAAAAGTTTCTCCAAAATTATATATTTTTTTTTTTTTTTTTTTAACATGATGTACCTGTAACCAGATTATGTTTGCACCTACAAGGAAATAAGCAATAAGATAATTTGTACAATTGCTTATCTTAACTAACACGAAGAAGATATAGGAATAAGAGTTTGTAAGAATGGTTAGTACAAGAGTAGAGAAAGTCATGTGAGTGCAACACATCAGATTTTTTCAAATAGCAAGTCATTCATTTTTTATCTATTGGCCATGCAAAGAGAACGGAATTTCAAAGACATCACATAGCGACCAGCTTTAAAAGGTTCGACTATCGCTTAAAGCCGAGTGTATTCCGGTATTTCTCTTGCACCTACAAGAAAATTAGCAATAAGGTAATTTCTGCAAATGTTTACCTGAAGTAGAAAGAGGAGTAAGAGTTTGAAAGAATACTTTGTGGAAGAGTAGAGAAACAGTGCAACACATTTAGACTTTTAAATTTCCTTTTTTTATGCTTTTTCTTTTTCTGTTATTTTCCTGGTTGTTTTTCCATTTATTTACACACGTACGAGTACACCTATATTTGTGAGCACGCAAATACATAAGGAAACCCCCAATCCCGTGTACCTCGAAACACTAAAGCCAGGCACTTCAGTGAACGGAGCCTTGAGGTTTGACGGTTTTGCAGCTGGCGAGTAGGCGATACTGTCTGCAACAAACAAACGTTTTGCATGCTGCCTAAAGCACAAGGCGATCAGTAGAGGTTTCTCCGAGCAGGTCTCAATTTGGAACATTGGCCGGGCATATGACTTATTTGGGCATGATCTGAACATGAAACGGTATGCATACTGATTTTGTAGCCTATCCAGTTTGGTTTGGGCGTGCTCAATTGCTTTAGTAGGCATACGCTTGTCATTTACGTAAGTACAAAAAAGGATATTTGTTAATATGGTTCTTTGCATGTGTTATATTTTTGCACTATGAAAGTATTTATATAAAAGTAATATAAATAAATGTGACGTGTTACATTCACGTGACATTCTCTATTCAATATTGTTTATTTTTATCTACAAGCTGATCTTATAAAAGATGATTTTTCTGTTTATTTCAGGTCAATGTTTGTAGAAATACCTTCATCACACATTTCGTTGTAGATATAGGGAGACACAGGAAACCGAATCTATAATCAGTATTTAAACGTAAATGACTATATGCTGGTCCTGTTTCAATTACATCGCGAGAAACAACCGAATAGCGATAGAGTTTTGAGTATTGAACATATCTAGGAAATGGCTGATGTTATAAAATCGTATTTAAAATAAATAGTGTATTTTAATAAGATATTTTCTTTTGTGCACAATATTTTTATCTATCTTTTAACGTTTAGCAGCTATACAAAATAATGCAAAACTGCTTCGGAATGAGAGTTTCACAGACCTTTGGAAAATACTAAGATTATACCACTTTTAAATGTGTTGGACTTTGTTTTTGAGTTATGTTGTACACATACACTCACACACACATACACAAACATTCACACACATGCTGAACTTTAAATGTTTTTTTGAGGTTGATGGAACCTCCAAAGATTTATTTCCGAAATATCGGCAATTAATTCTTGGGGTAATACAATACTCCCTCTACTTACTGTAAGACAAAATGAAAAACTACGATACTGTGAGAAAAACGTAGCTAATGTTATAAAATTTAATTACTTATACGTATATAGAGTAATTAAATAAAGTGCTAATAATTGAACCATGTCAATAAGGCCTTAATCATCAATATATGCCATTAGTATGCAACACAGTGCCGTTAGTAATTGCTCACTAAATGAAAGCACAACGAGCTGTGCTAATAGAGATATAGAATTCAAATTGGTTTAGCGAAAAGTTTAACACATTTCAACATTTCAGAAAACGTTCTAAGCGCTCTGTCCTAAACTCACAAAAAAGGATATCAGGAGCATTATTATATTTATATATACACTGTTGGAAGTAAAAGTGCACAGATTTCGCATGTTGGTAGACTCAAATCTGACGAATAAAAAGTACAATAACACATTAATATATCGTGAAAGGTAAAGGAGATAACTGAACATTATTCAATACATTATCTACACAGTCTGGCAGCAGTAGGACTGAACAGGCGAATGTTTTGTTTACAAATGCAACTTCCACTGATATGCATGAGCACACTAGTGAAAGTCCAAACTGTGTCAGCCTTAAAAACTGCTTTTGTCCACGTGGTCATCAATAGTGCGCAGATTTTTAGGTAAATACATATATTTTTATGCCAACAGGCTTACTGCTGGTGTTTTTAAACACTCAAGCTGTGTGTGGGCAACGTTTAAGAGGTGGAATCAGGACTGAAGAATTCTCTGCCATAGCCGGGATTTGAACCACGCATCTACCACTTCACAATTACCATCTAAAAAGTTCCTTAAACCTGGGGCATAAAGCACTTATATGTAAATCGCCCTTGGGGTATTTATCTCCGGTGTGAGATTCCCTTGTGGTCTACCGGGAAAAGTATGAATCGGTTGGGGAATTTAGTCATAATGGCAAGTTGGACATGGTAGCTTGGTGGTTAAGGCAGCTGCACGTGAAGCGGTAGATCCGTGGTTCAAATCCCGGCTATGGCATTGCACTACAGGTCATGATGGGGTGCAGTACTGGAGGGTGGTGCGTGGTCAGTGCTCCGACCCCTCCCGGCTGGTTTAAAGGGAAAGACACCTAATATTACAGACAAAAATTAGGAGATGTGAAAAATCGTCTTTGGGACGACTACAAGCAAGTATGCGAAACTGGAATAGAAATACAAAAATATGACAAAAATAAGAACATTTAAGAGAAAATATTACTATAATATGAAAAATCTGATTTTCTGCACTCATATGACTTTCTGTACTCTTGTACTAACTATTCTTACATATTCTTATTTTTTATTCATCTTGAAACTAGTCGAGATAATCACTTGCAGAAAATATTCTTATTGCTCATTTCCTTATAGGTGCAGGGGCATATGGGGATACAGTAGACTTTGAGGGATAGTCAAATATTTTCAAACTTTGGAATTCCGATCTATTTTTACGGTTAAGATATAAAAAACGAATAACAATCGCCCATTTACGGAAGTATAAACATTATATAAGTCACACAAATAACAAGGAGTATCTCCAAAATGGTTCACTCCACAAACAATTCATTCGGATATATTTTATCAAGATCTACACTTCTTGTACAGTAAGATTTAATCTATCTCTTAACGGTTTACCAGTTATGTAAAAGTCATCAAGAGTAAACAGGACTTCGTGGCTATAGGCAGGAAATTCAAAATGTACATTTGATTTACCATAAAATGTATTAAACATATGGCATTGTAATCAAATCATGAGTTATTTTTGAGAAAATCAAAATTTTCGAAACATTTACATAGTTTAGGGAGCAGGAATTTTCTTCAAAATATTTGTGACGCATCCTTAAAGATATTAAACACTAACTTTGGTTTTTAACCGACTTTTCGTTTATGAGTTATGCTGTTCATAGACAGACAGATACACACAGATATATACACATACATAGGGGTCTTTTTTTTAATGTTTATTTTATTTAAGGGGCCTGAAAATATATATATTTCCGGTGAAATCTCGACATAGAATTTTTGGGTGGAATATAATACTTCCTCTACTTACTATACGTAGAAAGTAAAAATGACAGTAAAAGGACCCCCAAAAAAAAAGGCTTCAAAAAACCATGGGAATTGCAAAATTTTAAACACCATTGATAAAATTGTGCTTCTCTTATATTTTCCGTTGAAAAAAATACAAAAGAAAAACTATGACATGTTATAAACAACCTGGCACTGGTTATGAGTTACAAATATGAATCGTAATAATTATAAAGGCAATAACTGTTTTCTGGATACTAAAAAGCCAAACAGACGTTCCCTCCTGCGCTAGCACTAATTTATTTCTCCGCTAAACGTAGCAGGATAGAAGTTTCGACTGATGAGTGACATAAAATCTTAATCACTGAAAAGTGCTGGTGATTGGGTTGCCCCATTTGCAGTTCAGCGCGCTTCATATAATTGATAAAATAAATGGGGCATTTGCTCCACTTTCCGCTACTCTGAATTATTTGCAACCAGGGCAGGCAGCATCACCGAGGGAAATGATTGATAGGAGCCATTGTTGGACGTCCTTGGAGACAATATATTGCATGTCAAAGCCGTCTAAAGAGTAAAGTGGGATACAGGAGATGAATCGGATGGTCCTTGAACTGATATTGCCATGGTAACTTATGGCAGCCCTTCCCTCTGCAGTTCCCTCAGCGTCTAATGGCTACTTCCTACAAAAGAAAGGCAGACTTGACTCGACATACATGCACAATGCAAATGGAAAAAGTGATTCTAGTTTAAAATTAAGTATGAAACATGCACAAGCAACATTTAAATGTTAGGTTACGAGCTAGGACAATAAAAGAGTCTCGCGAACTTTCAGCATGTGATATTTAGGAGGGACTTAAACTTGCAACATATATTATTTTAAAAAGGCTAATTCCACGAAAGCGTTTATGAACAAGTTGCATATTTTAATGAACTCTAAATTTTCCTGTAGTAATTTTTGTATATGTATCAAGACTTTCTTATTATATAAAATTAACTTAAGTTCAGATGATGTACACGGAAACTTGAAGATAAGTATGTTATATTTGTATCAGATATTAAATATACATTTCAATAAAAATCGCTAGAGGCATTTATTGAAAAAAACGTCAGATATGTTACAATCACACGACTTTCTCTGTTCACTCTTAACGAGCTTTACTTACGGAAGTTTTGTTCTATCATCTTCATGTTAATTGAAATGAACATTTGTAGAAACTGAAAGGTAGAGTTGGAACTGAAAAATTCAATGCCACAGCTGGGGTTTGAACCACAGACCCGCCGCTTACCAGGCGGGCGCTCTAATCATTAAGCTACTGTGACAACCTGCCCGAATGACACCGAATTCTCCAACCAATTCGTATTTCCCCCGGTAAACCACAAAGGCAGTCTCACATGAGACAATTTCCCAATGGTGACTTTCTGTTGTACGTACTGTATGTCCCGGGATTAAATAACCTTCAGATGGTAATTATTATTTATTTATGCCAACAAACATACTGTTGGTGTTTTTAAACACACAAGCCGTTCCAATTCCAATTCAACCTCTCAAACATTGCCCACACACGGCTTGTGTGTTTAAAAACAACAACAGCAAGCTTATTGGCATAAATAAATACTATTTTGTACAATCCGTCTCATCCATTTCGTTGTAGGTACAATGGGAATAGGAAAATACAGTAAGCTTAAATGATAGTCATATCTTTTAAGAGCTGGTCGGTATGTGATGGCTTCATAATTCCGTTCACTTTGTACGACCAGGAGAGAGAGAGAGAAAAAAGAGAGAGAAAGAAATTGAGAGAGAATTCAAACAAATTACAAGAAATATCTTGAAGCTGGTTAACCCAAAAAATGTCGCACATAAATTGTGTGCTTTTGGATCCATGTTGTTCACACACGCATTGAACCACACAATTAAAATGACCCTAAACGTGTACTACTGGTTAAACCTCGATATCGAGTATTTGGACTGAATACAGAACAAGATTTCCTTGTTATTCAACAATATATAAAACTTATTCAATTAAAGTGAACTTCGCACACCATTCACAGTAAGTCCCAGATATAAATTGTACCATGCAAATGTCTTAAACATCTGGTGTTTTAATTAAAATTGTTAGTGCCACTCTTGAAAAAATAAAAAAAATACTTAACATTTACTTTTGAGGGCATTTCCACTTTTCATCGGTTATCCTTTATTCTCATTCTCCATTTATGCCTTTCATCCCACTCGGCTTCAGCCAACTGCCGCTCATACGTCATCCACGATATTCCAGACTTCCAGGACTTTCTAAGTCGTCCCATTTTCTTTTGTCCGCCGGAAACCATTGTAATAGGATATTTGACCAACTCTCCTCATCCATCTTTCTTACATGGTCATGCCTCTAATCTTTTCTACTCTTAATAAAAAACAAAGAATAATAAAAAACGCCTTGTAAAGTATAGTTTTGCTGTTGTGATTGTCTTTAAAAAATTGGTGTCTCCTTCTTGCAAGACATTGAACTTAAAATATCAAGGGGTATTTAACCGACTTTTCTGTCTGGAGCTATGTTGTTCAGTTATAAATATATGGAGGACACAGGACACAGGACACACACACACACACACACACAAACATACGCAAACACACACACAAACACACACACACACAACCATGCGACGCATTTTATAAGAATCCTTGTTTACTTTCTCTACTGCGTATAGTAAATAGTGGAAGTATTGTATTTGGCCCAAAAATGCGATGTTTTGAGCCGCCTGAATAAAAGAAAAAGAGGATTTTAGAAAAAGGTCCGTCTGTGTGTGTCGCGTATTTACATTTATCTGACATATGAAATTGAAATGTGTGTTTTGAATTTTCTGGAATTAGTCCGTGAAGTCCAGTTCATTCGGAAGGAATTGTATAAAACTTATGTAATGGTAAACGCTAAGGATAGATGAAAACCTGCAACACAAAATATGCAGATTTCTTTAAAGCATACAATTGATTCCGAATAACATTTTATGGCTTAAAATATTTCCGAGATATCCTTTATGATCGGTTCAATCTTTTAATTAATTTATTTGCATTCGCTGGAACATCTTGGTGTTACGAGTATAGCGACTTTTACAAGGTAATCAGTTAGAGCATGCTACACAGTGCTGGCTTATGTTTGGGAAACATTAAGAATAACTATGGGGGAAGCATATAGCAATAATCTGGAGAGTGACAATAGTTGAACAGTGAGATTAACTATAAGAGATTACATTTAATTCTTAGTACAGTGATTTACAGTTAATTTATTATTCCAATCTCACCGAGGAAGATCTTAACTTGAAAGAAACTGACTGTTTTTCAATTTCTTTATGGGGTTCTACGAGGATACCATATACTTTCCTATTGAGGTCGATTTGCTGGCATTAGCCTTGCACCGTTACCTAAAGCAGCCAATGAAATGGCCACATCTTGGTAACAACGATAAATAATGTGTCTTTGGCGGTCTTTGTACATTTGACAATACTTTTGATTCCATTTTAATATCTCATTTATTATTTTCAATGTACAGCTTACTTTGAATAATATGAGAAGTTCATACTTACCTACAGATTTGGTTTTGGCTGCTGCCAAAATGTTTCTTTTCAAGTCTACCCTTCTTATGTCTTTTGATTCAGGTTGCAATCTGTGAAATCAGGATATAACTTCCTAAGTGTGATGATTAGTATATTAATATCTGTTATATATTTAATTGCTTATTACAACATACAATTGGTTTCTCAAAGAAGCTTTAAGATGATTTAAGCTGAGTGCATATTCTTTAGAAGATTCATCAATTTATATCTATAAGGATCGATAAGATCCAAAAAGTTAGGGGTTAATGTCTTCAATTTTTACAATTTTTTCTCTCCCTTCATCGTCGGAAAGTTGATGCATGTTGTCAAGGGATGTCTGAGAAATAACACAAAATCTGAGAAATTTACTTCCCTTTCAAATCGTTTTTCATTGGACGAGTAGCTTGTTAATAAAAGTGGACTTTCAGTTCTTGATATATGACTTTTGGTGTTGATCTGATTATGTTCTTTCGCAGCAGGAATTTACAGCACATTTATTTGCTGATTCTGAAGCTCTTGAAAGATTTTTTTCAACGTAAGGCCTGTCTACAGCGTGTTTATTTGCTGATTCTGAAATTCATGGGAGGTGTTTTAAAGTGGAACTTTGTTTACAGCGCTTGCATTTCCTTATTTTGAAATTTCTGGGAGATTATTTTTCCAATGTTAAATTTATTTACAGTGCTGATGCTAGAATTCATGGTAGATTGTTTTCAAGTTGAGAATTATTGTTTGCAACAACCGCAGGATCTGTTCCTGAAGGTTCTGAAATTTTGTTTTCAGGGCAATGTTTGCAGTTATGTTTATTATCCAGTTCTGGGAAATTCTGTAGAAAATCACATACCTCTCTAAAGGTGTGGCGGTTTCCTTTGTAGGTCATTGTTCAGCTAAATGTCCTTAGCTTTGCACTGGAAACGGATTGGAAAACCTGTTGAGAAGTAAGTCCAGCATGGATTTCGTACCTTCACAGTCTACCTGTAGGTGGTGTGGTAAGTTGTCCAAGACGTCACGGTGAATACATATTTGTCTCATTCATGTGTGGGTGTATTCGGGTTCAGCTAATTCTGCTCTAAGTTGATTGACGATGCAGGTGAGATACCTACCTTAGCCAGATGTTCAAGTATACAGTTGGGATGTTGCATTGCATATAATTATTCTCTTATTCTTGGTCAACAGAGGTGTGATATCTAAATTAATTTTATTTAAGTTTATTTTTGGCTGTGAAGATGCCATGTTCTTTTAATCTGATATTGTGGAGACAAACCTAATGTTTGAGGGAGCAGAGAGTTTACACACGGAACGTATTCTGTCATTAAGTTGTTATGTAACGAGTGACACCTTCAATTACTTGTCTCTCACTTTATTTCCCTTAAAATCGAGTCACAAAAACAGTATTTTCTTCGTCGTTAGCATAATCTACAATTCGTCGTGACCTTGCACGCCATAGCTGTTCTGTCCTCTCATAACCTTGACCGCATTTAATTTTCTTCCACTTCTACCCTTTCTGTCTCACAAACTGCTTCCTATACACTTGTATCACTCAAATAGGCTTTATTAAAAACTGCTTCACACAACAAGCAACTCTGATGCGACAAATGTCTACGATTGTCTCTAACGATAACAAGGTCTCTCAACACTGACTGTAAACACACACAAACCTAAAGCTAACTGCCAGAAACGACTCGTTCAATACTTAACTCCTACTTAACAACTCGCTCTCTGTCCAGGCTCTCTTGCTTTTTATATACCAAGCGAATTCTCTGGAAAATAGCCTTTTCTCCAAACTTCTTATAAACGAGCCCGGCATATGAACTGCTTCGAGAATTGTCTGGAATTGCTTTGTTCCTCTAGATCATTGTCGTCGGGCCGCGTAATTACAAGCAATGATGTGAGGTAGCCAAACCATGATCATCTCTTTGACAGCGGCTGCCACCGCGTCAAAAGCTTCAATGACTATTGTGTGTTCCCTGCTAGGTGTGTTGTGAGCAGCGGACGCATAACTTTTGTTTTCGCTAGTTTTGGGCTCCTTTGGACTCAATTACACTATAATTGAAATTATTATACCTCTAAAGTTGGAAGTATCCAGTATGTGACTTAAAAACTAAATCAATAATCCGCTTGGTTACCTCGATAAGACAACTTTCTTTAGAGGTTATGGAACACGAAAATCGTAGAAAACATGAAGGATGACGATTTCTTCCAAAACGTTTGTATTAGTCAAACGCTGTTGAAGAAATGTCAGAGATTAAATGGATGTTCACTTAGGTATAACACAAAAGAATGTTTAGTGTAAACTTATGCGCCTTTGTTACATAGAAACATAAAACAAAACATTAACACCGTTATTCTTTCCAAGTCCTTTCGGTATTCAACTGTTTCTCATGGCTGCATGCAAAGAGTATGCTTTTTAATACCAGCATATAGCATCCAGTAACAAGGCATTACACTATCGCTATTCCCATTGTATCTATAAGTAATGTAGCTGTTTCTGCAAAGGTTTATCTTGATTAAAATGAAGCACTGAGATGGAAAAATAAGTTTCCATAAGAGTACTTGATATACTCACCAATAAGCGATAGAGGACAGAGAAAGCAATGGGAGTGTAATACATCAGTTTTTTCTAATCTTGATGCAAAGAGATCAGAATTTCAAAGCCATCACATAGCAATGGATTGAGCTATTGCTTAGGCGTACTGTATGCCCCTTATACCTGCAGTGAAATGTGCAATATTTGTTTGTAGAAGAGTGAGTAAGAAAGGTAATATGATTGTAACACATCAGGTTTTATTTCAATTCTAGAAACCTGATTCTTTTGTGTGCTTATATTAAAGGGGATATACGGCACAAATCGTTTCCAATGGTAATTACTACGGCTAAGATTTTTAGGTGCTAAAAGTTGGAAATATTTATTTTTGTGTGTTGAAAATTTAAAAATATGTCCCAAAACAAATAAAATATTCTGTTAAAGATCTGAATGGCTGACTTATATAAATGTACGTGGTACTCACCAGTCATTCCTGGAGGGGATCACCAAATTTTCATCCGAAGGATCGAGGATTTTCACAAAGAGTCTTGAGTTTTGAAAATGATCGCTCCATGCCACAAGAAGTAAGTCTAGCATAATTATAGCATGGAATGTCACTCACACTCACAACAATAATGTTTACATGTTGCCCATCCCACACATTTGAAATTCCTTGCATTTTCTTTTTACGTTTTGTGCTGCAGGATCAGAAAGAAAACTTAGCTTTTGTTCACATTCTGAACTACAAGTGCTTCTCTCAAAGGAATGTTTAATCCACTGTTAATTGAGAACTGTGGATGTATTACTTCCCAACACCAGAGCCCAACTAGAAGGTTGTATAAAATTTGCGGATTTATAAATGACTAAGTGACTATTGTTTAACCGCCACCTATAAGTATCAGTGTATAGACTAGCGGGTTGTGAGGCGATAACAGGTGCTTAATCAAGTATATGGCAGTGGAGGAATTTCCTGTTCATACCTAGTGAGCTGATGTAGTTTGAGAAAGCAGGATGTTTATATTTTCTTCCAACTGAAGAAAAGAAAATTATTTTGTTGTTTAACGACGCTATCAATAGCCAGGATCGCATCTGCGTTGCCGGTGTGCCGGAATTTAATCTCACAGGAGTACTTTTACATACCACTTATCTACTGACATTGAGCTGACGTTTTTAAGCACACTTAGAAACCATTGAAGTGGGCCGGATTTGAACCCGCGACCTTGGGATCGGTAGGCCAGCGTCTAAACAAACTGACCGACTTTTCCAATATATGATAGATGACATATCAGTTCTTCCAATAATGAATAACAAATTGCAACACCTGATTTATGTAATTGGGCGTGAAGTTGGGTGGTGACCTGTCAGTAATTCTGCTGCTGCTTTTATGTGACTTTATGTAAATATGTGACAATAATTTTAAAAAAAGGCTTCCTTTGTGCAATGTTTGTGTAATTTATGTGAACATCCAAAATATTCAAGAGGTGGAATCAGAACTGAAAAATTCAATGCCATAGCCGGGATTTGAACCACGGATCTCCCACTTATCGAGTAGCTGCTCTAACCACTAAGCCAGCATGGCCGACCTGCCAGTACATTAAATTCCCCAACCAATTCGTAGTTTCCCGGTAGACCACAAGGAAATCTCACATCAGAGATAAATACTCCAAGAGGGACTTACAATTGTAAGTACCATATGCCCCGGGCTTAAGTAACCTTTAGATGGTAATTATTATTTATGCACTAGTGGGAAGGAGATAAAAATAATGGCAACATAATGAATTACTGTTGATTTTACGTAGTGTAAGATAAGGTAAGAACAACGGGTGGGAACTTTGACACCTCAACCATTGTCTGCCATCTGGTTTTTTATGCAAATAGTGCCAAAGAAAATCTTTGGCGGATTTTTTTTGGCTTCCTGTGTTCAGTTTTAGACATGTTCTTGACCTTACCCATATCAGAGCGTGGTGGCTTGATAACACAGCATAAGGGGGAAAAGAGGGGAGATTGATGCCTTTGCTTTTTATGAAAACGGTTCAGTGATACATATTTATAATCAACAGAAAACCTTGTCATATATGTATGATGGCGAGGAAAACTTTTACTATATAGGTGCATAAACCTGCTGATAATTGAGGTCAAACGGAAACAGCAATATTAAGCAGATTAAGGGGAATATAATTTATGATATATGTTTTTATAGAGTGATTTATACATTTGTGAGAATAAAGATCTCTGTGATTGAATAAATTGTTTTGTTATCATTGACTAATCGTGTTTAGAAACTACAAATAAATATGTATATTTATGCATAGGGTTTACATGAATATGACAATATGTATTATGGCAATAAGTTTGTGTTGTATGTTTGTTTATATTCCTATGTTCAGCAATGGGTTAATAAAGTTAAACTAACCAACGATAGCTGGAGTTAGAGGGAAAACACGCTACTTTGTTTATTTATTGATTTATCCTTTGTTAATTAATTTATGTTTGCTTCTATGTGGCAACAAACATTGCACTGAGAGTGCCGCGTTAAGGGTACAAGTGCAAGCGGTCTAATGAAAGTCAAGGTGTATAAGTTGATCTCCACGGCTGGTCATAAGTCAAGGCCAAGGACCGACATGAGTGCAAAAGCTAGATTATAGAAGCAACAATGCAGGAATGAGGATCTTTCTCGCACTGGCTAAGAGGGCTCACCAGAAAAACCACGTTGCTAGCCAAGAGGCCCTTGTCTTCTGCGATTGATTGATTGATTGATTGATTGATTACGTATCGGAGGGATTCGACATATGCCACGCTGATTCCATTACGTCAGACTCCAGACAGAAGAGATGAGATGATAGTGCCCAACGGGTGGCGGGTGAGTCACAATGAGACGCCCATCGAGAGTGGGCCCCTACAGGTATACAGGTAGTTCTTTATCTCGGCGTGAGGTTCGAGCACGAGACTGCCATCCAGATTTCTACTGATGACTCCCTAGGTCAGACGAATGCATCGCTACCTCGGCACCAAAAACAGTATTTAAAGAGCGTCGCCACCTTCGCAACGCAGCCGACACACAACCCTGAAAAACCGGATTGAAACCACATAAAGTGAAATGAGAGGACAGGAAACTCGATGGTGTGTAAGTGATGCCTGGTGATCCGGAAAAACCCCGAAGAAAACCATGAGTCAGGAAGGTTGGCCGCGGAAATGAAGTTCACGACCCCAGGAGTGCGACCCTCGCATTTCAGGGATAATGGGAGGGAATTCTTAGTTGTGCTCTTTACCTTGGAATAACGGCTTATCCGCAGTTTCTAAGAATTCAATATGGCCGACATTACACTAAACTGCCATGGCATTACACCAAAAAGCAGCACTGCCAACCTACAGAATAAAAGCATTATTTCTAACCTCAAATATTACAGGGTGAAAGTAAAATGCTTTGAAACGATAATAATGTTTAATATCGTTACCACACAACACTTGATGAACCTACTCACCTTCGGCAAATCTTGTTCTGCAGTAACACTTTTGGATAAAATCACTTCCGAACGCTAAATATCGTAATATGTGTTGCGAACACAAAAATAACAACAGTAACTATAACTGCATAAAATGCTCTAAAAATTGAAGTCATAACCATGCACAAACGAGCAATACAATCGTGTCCACAGATTAATACGGCGTCTATATAGAATCTTATTTTAAAATCTATCGGTTGCCTTCTCTGCAAACGGGTTAAAATGTCTTCCGTGGCAATATAACGGATCCATTCACACCAACTAAGGCCGTAGCTTTAATATGGTTACATTTTACGGACAGTTGGCCGTACTAATGCAACCTAACAGATGGAATATGATAAAATATAATCAGATCACGCCATAATGGGGGAAAATGTCACAGTTGGTTTCGGGGGTATTCCAATAAACTGTTTCCTCTATATCAGCTTCAAAACTACAGCCATCATAGTAGTTCTGCAGTTGTTCTAAAGCTGTTGAAAATAATATATTCGTCTCTATTTTATAGCTAATCTAACTTAAAAGATGTACATAACGTTATGATATGCAATACATGTGCATGGTGACTGTTCGATATGGTTTCCTATTATTTGGACTCTAAAGTACAGTAAAATCTCGATTTAACGGACCCCTATTTAACGGAATTCGGATTTAACTGACTAAATTTTGAATTGGTTATAAATTAAATTTAAACAAAATTTAGGAGATCTGCAATGATTAAATTATGGCATTTCGCTACTTGTCTGATCGAGAAGGCTAGTTCCGCCATCTTTAACTTTGTTGCAGCTTGGAAAGAGGTGAAAACATTAGCTAACGGGTGGACACCGCTATTAAAAGGAATTGAAGCCGAATATGATTTCAGTGCCTTCGAAACATCCATTTTTGTAATACACTGATGAAGGAAGGGAATAATTTAAGTGAGCACGACTTAGAAGAGTGGCTAGACATGGATGAGGGTGACCCAGGTTACCAGACTCTGAGTCATGAAGAGATCGCTGCAAGTGTTCTACAAGAGGATGAAGATGAAGACGACAGTGATCAATCTTTGAAGTGTGTACCTAAATTATCTGTAATAAGAGACCACATGGATGATGTGATTTCTTACGTGGAAAGATCTTCAGATCCACAAGTGCTGGCCTATTATGAACATTTCAGACAGTTTCGCCCCTTAATCATAAGGAAGTAATATTCAAGTGGCAAGCAAATGGGTATTGACACTTTTTTCAAGCCCACGACTTCACAGGGAACGACTTCTAACCAAGAGTAAACCATGTAAAGTAAATGGTATGTACCAATAAAACAGTTTCAATTGCTTTTGCTTCGTTTTCATTCATTTTGCGATTTAACGGACTTTCAATTTTCCGGACAAGTGCTGGCCCCTTTAGGTCCGCTAAACCGAGAGTTTAGTGTATTTCAATGCCAACCAGTGACTGAAGAAGGTTTGTGGAAAATTTATATCTATAAACCTAAATATCGTCAATTTGATAATTTTTCGGTCAGTTTTCAGGCCCAGGGTCCGCTAAATAGATTCTGAGGTAGTACTTCATGAATTAGAAGATAGGACGTTTAATCTCCTCTTAAGCGAGAGTGAGAGAGATAGAGATAGAGAGAGAGATGGCAAGTAATTTCTCATGGGCAAACCTTTAATTAAAAACTCGTTAATTAAAATAATTATCCAACTACGTTTTTAATTTGCAGTTAAAGAGAACGCTCACTCGGAGGTCATTTCATATCGATATTGTGATAATGAAGTATAATATTTCCCCTGAGACTATGGAAGTACCAGCATACGTACCTGCTCTGGTGGATGATAAACTTTTATGCAGCTTGGTGTGTATCTCCGGACACAAACATGCACATGCAGTCAGCATAACACACTCTTAAGCAATATGAAAACAGAAACGCAATTCTATTGTTTCATCTTTGCAGAGACGCAGCATTGTTTACTTGCACTTCACCTTACAAAAAGAAAAACATTTACACAAATGTCACACCCCTGTTTTCCTATTTAGCTGACTACTACTAGACAGAGTTGGGCTTAAAGCAAAATATTTTACAGAGGTTTGACACACATACGCAGACACAGCTTCGATTATTTCTTTTTCTTAAACACGAGATTTTAACGAGGTAAGTGACAGTAGCTTGTATGATTTTACTTTCTCTCCTATGTGTAGTAAGTAGGGGTAGTAGGTACTGTATTCGACTCAAAATTTCGATGTCAAGATTTCACCGGAAATACATGAGGGGTGAGAATGATATAATCCTGTCTACTATTAAAAGAAGAGAAGGTTTACAAATTATGGACACCAGCATATAGCCTTAGAATGATAGTGACTACAATATTTGAAACAGTATAACCAATATCTATCATATATATGTCATTTTCTTAACTTTCTTTCCTTGTTTCATTCAGACTCTGTTATACGCGATATTAATGAGATGTTTCAGTTTTTTCTTGCAAATTGGAAGTGGTTTTAAGTATTTCCTTGATAGCTGGAATGGATCAAGTTCCTGCTATGCTCGTCGTTTTCTACTGCTATTTACAGCTCTACATTCTTCTAAATCAGTTTATTGATATTTCTCTTTTAAATGTGATGGCATTCTTTCATAATATAATATTCTCTAGAGCGCCTCCTCTAGGCAGAGGTTACCCTCAAGTACTTCAGTCTCAGTCCAATCATGTCCTACACACGGCTATTGTGTGCAAAAACATTAATTACATTAATTGACCTTATAGTTGGTTAAACTAGAAGCCCGGGACTTAAGCACTTACAACACTGTAAGGCGCCATTAAGGTATGTTATCTCAGACTAAATTGGGATCTCCTTGTGTGGTTTACTGGGAATAATGCGCGTGAATTGGAGAATTTAATGTCATTTGAGCACGTGCCTTTGTTAAAAGGACTGGGAGGTTGAGATCCTTGAACATATTTAAAACATTTCTTAGTCCGCCCAGGTCACCGGTAGATGCCTGGGGGTTGAGGTTTTGGAGGGGGAGCATTTGGTTTTGGCATGGATGCCTTTTGCCCTCCGACGACTCCTGCAAAGGAGACGCCTGGTTTGACCAGGGCCGGGTGCAGCATGGGTCTGGGCCCTGGCTGTGCACTTGGAGTCGTCCTGGCTATGGTTGCCAGTTGACGGCGGTGGCGTTTGTTTCTGAACGTCTCGCACCCCCTATAGCTGGCAGGATGCGCTTCCCCACAATTTGCGCAATGGGGTTGAACACCCTGCTTTGCCCTTTTGGGGCAGTCAGCTAGGCGGTGGACCGCAGAGGACACAACGGGAGTTCATATTGCACATTCTGTATGTGTGCCCCAGCTGTTGGACGTTGAAACATTGTGTGATGTTATTAGTTTTGAGGACCTCCGCGGTGACCATTATACGGCACACCTCTCGTTCCTGTAGTATTTTTTGATTAGCGGTGATCCTGTATACACTCACCTGGAATATTGGCAGAGGTCTGCCGCAGGAAATCAGTTGACGCACCTAGATGCCGGTGTACCCCTTTTACTCGAGGTTCTCTTTGATGTATTCCCATATTCCTTTTGCACCTACAAGGAAATAAGCAATAAGATAATTTCTGCAAGTCTTTATCTCAACTAACATGAAGAAGATACAGGAATAAGAGTCGGTAAGAATGGTTAGTACAGGACTAGGCGAAAGTCATGTGAGTGCAACACATCAGAGTTGTGTTTTCATTAATTTGTCATTTGGTTGCAAACCATTCAGCCAACAAAGCAGTACTTGAATAGATACATAAGAAGATATTATTAGGGTATTACTCCTACAAATTTATTAGAAATGGAACGCACAATTGCATCGGCGAATAAAAAAAAATATCAGTGAGCAGGAGTTGCTATTGGGTTTGCTGGGGTGAAATTATCATAACATAGAAAAGTTTTGGATAAAACCAGTGCAGCAGTGCAGGTAAACAAGCACATTTGTTATGAAAAATACTTTGTCTATGAAAACAGGCACACTAGTTTTACTAAAAATTTAGTATTATCCCATTAATTACAGAAGCATGTTACAATTATGAATATCGTATTTCACCACTAGATTGTGTACAAATACATTTTTATGTGCAGAAATATTTTCATGCTTGTGGTAAACCGCACTTGAGCTCCAATCAGTGTAGAACTAAGGTCTTATTTGTTGAAATGAAAATCGGAACAGTTGAAGAAAATTTGATTATACCACCATCATGGCCAGAATATCAATTTTGTGTGAATGTGAAGGAATGCCGCATGAGCAAATCTTAGCCTGATAGGCAAGCTATGTAGGTTTACCCCTCTTTGTCCTTTGTTTTTCCATTAATATGCATATCAAGCTTAAACTAAATCAATACACTAGAATAGAGTGTTGCTGTAAAATTTTGAAATGGAGACTGTCGCATCCGGTTCCCAATGCTCAACTGCGTGTAAAATTATGTATATAATTGTGAACTAATTTGTAATTAATATACATAGTGTAAGAGAAGGGCTGTTATGATTGTTTTGTTGGGGAATTGTTTGAAAGGGAACATACATATTCTCATCATTCCAAATGTATGATACCTTGCGCTACCCGCTTAATTTCAGTGATGTGTTATCATTACAATGGGCTAAACAGCTTCTTTGGTAATTTGTTTTAACCGAGTGGAATGGCTCAGAGGGGTTCACCTGCAGTCTGCATTCGGTAGGTCACAGGTTCGATTCCTATGGTGGACTTTTCTGAGGCATTGGCTTTTTTGGGGTATTCCCCTGGCCGCAGGCGAATGCTGGGAAAGATAATTACATCCCCGAATTTCTCGTCCATCCGTTTCGTCTCTTTTCTCATTTCACATCACCTTTCATTCTGTTTGGTTGTTTCAGGGTTTTAAGCGTCGGCGGGAGTTTCACCGTGCATGGCAGGGAATTTGCTCTCTGTAAATCCTCGTCGTCCAGATCGGGAGAGATCTTAGGTTCTCCAGGGGATTTGTAAGCCCGCAGGAGGAGGAGGGGAGAGAGCTGGTTCTATGAGCCGCAATTTTAATCTATAGCTGTTAGTGACCCTGCTCTCAGCTATTGTCTCTCCAAAGGTCCGGCCACCCTTAGTATCCGCTCACCTTACCCCTCCCTCCCGAAGGCCACCCCGTCAATAGTCAACAAAGAGAGGCTGTTGAAAGCGGCATCAAAACTATATCAAAACAAAGGATAGTAAGTAGACAAAATCAAATTAATGTAGTACATTGGGCTTTGCAATATGGTGTACGTTCAACTGTACTTTTATTTGGATTTATTGGGAACCCAACAATCTTATTCTATTTTGCCATGTCTGCCACAAGATTTTTCGCCATGATAGCAACTTTTTTATGTCTTCCTAATAGAAGAGATAGTCCGAATACAGGCTACCATTTCTATTTGGGCATATATTTTGAAAATATGTCTTCTGCCTACTGTTATTTTAACAGAAAAAGTAGTATACTTATTTAAAAGCATGCTAAAGTCATCTGGTAAAGTTAGCAGCAGTGCATGTAAAGTATTCCCTATTTTGCGTAATGCATATGTGCATAAAATGGAATTTTAAAGACAGGATCCAAATACGGGCTGTCTATAGTATTTATCTTATGAAGTGAAAAAAGCATAAATCTACTCAATATAGTAGAATTTAGCCTTACTGCAATTTCAAAACGAGAACACAAGTTTCTTTTAGAGATTTTCAGGTATATTATTTGCAGAAATCACACATATTCATTTTTTCTGCATCTGCATAGTCAATATAGGCCACTGAAAACAAACAAGACACTCAATTCACAGTTCTCCTCTAGTATCTTCTGAAAAGCGCTCATCGCAGAATAAACAGCAACAACCATCATTATCTGGGTTTGTTTTTCCTACAGGAGTATCATGGTCACTATCTCCAGAATTAATTTCAATTTCATCAAATTCTGAGTCACCGCTTTCCATTTTGTTCTTGGATTTTTTCAGTTTGTTTAAAATTTAATTTCTTCTTTGCATCCTTTCCTTTCGTGGTCCGTTTCTTCCTTTTCAGGACTCACTTTCTTTTCAAGTGAGCTTATTCTTATAGGGTGATGCTGTAATGCTTTTTTATTGTTGCGACTTCCGCTGCCGACCTCCTTTCTTTTTAGTGCTGGGGATTGGAGATACTTTGTGAGGTTATACGCAGGTTTTTTCTTTTGTAACAGTCGCTGATATGGGAAACCCAGATGAGGTTGTGGGACTAGAAGGTGAAGCTGAACAAGCAGCAGATGAAATCGAAGTTCCAGCAGATGAAGTTGAACGACCAGCAGATGAAGCTGAAAGAACTTTTGAGGATAATACAGAAACAGCATATGAACCTGCAAAAGCCAGCAACAAAGGCTCAGTGCTCTTCGCTGTGCTGCTCTTCTTTGGAGCATTTGCTTGCTCTGCTACTTGTTGAGAGGATAAATTCCTATAACGGAAAAGCCTGATGGCAATTTCTCCACCTTGCACCTTAATGTATGCCTTCTTCAAGAGCTCTGTAACCTTATACACTGTGACAGGATGCCCAGTTCATTTAGTATACATCCTAATTCCTTCAGTGTAATAACTCTTAAATGGCCCCATGAATGTCTTATCTAACGGTTGAAGCTTGTGTGTAGAGTGAGATGGAAGTGACAAAATAGTTACGTGATTTTCTCTAGCTATGCCTATGACGTCTGTATTACGGGTATGGCTATAGTAACCATCTAGAATGAGCAATATGGGAGAAGCCTCAGATGGTATAGTGTGTGCAATGAAGTGAGTAAACAAATGAGTAAGCGGATGGTTTTGAAACTTTCCTGAAGGATGAGCAACTCCTGTAGCTTCTGGTGGGCAATCTTCTACCTTCCATTGCTTTATTTTTTCAATGGGAGTGCATTTTGGTTATTACGTGGCATCTGAAATACAGTACTTCCATACTTAATCAAATATTTAGTTTTAAATGTCGTGGTCTAAATATAGACTATAGCCAGTATTTGCACCACATATAGTAGCCCATATTCGACACAAAGCACTAAAAAGATTAAACCTATTTACCTCGTATTTAATATCGGATAGAAACAATGCAAATATTTCACACGAAAGCTAAATGAACGTACAACAAAACTAACGTGAATAAGGTAGAAACAAGTCTAGTTATCTAAAAAAATAAAACTTGCATACCTTTCAAAAGTTTTCAAATGATGACTCAGGAAAACACAAGTTCATATTCGCGTCAAGATGGCTAATGGTACGAAACAACGTGTCTTGCATTACTGCAGGAAGATGATATAGTACAATCTTTTTCCAATAGTCCGTAACACCCTACAGTCGAGATACACGTGTAGCCCGTTTTTAGACCCTAGCCCATAATTGGACCTTCTCCTCTACCAGGCGGAAGTATGGAGATCTACGAACTTTCTTGGCTCGACATAAACTTATTTGGTGTTTATCTGAAAATAAAGTTGGGAGTGTTCTGTTTTATCAGCTACGTATAGCTGATAAACATTGCATTCCATCCAAAAATGCGGTATCGAGATTTCATCGAAAATATTAGTTTTGGGAACCCTGAAAGTACAAGAGCATTTTCGGAAAAGTGTGGTGCGTGCGTGTGTTTTCATGCATGTGTGTATGTGTATCTGTGTGTTTTGTGTGTATCAGTCTGTGAACAGCATATCTGAAAATTTAAAATTCGATTCAAGGCCAAACTTGATATTTTAGTTCAGTATCTTTTAGGGATGCGACAAGAATATATTTAAGAAAGTCTCCCCACTTCAGACTACCCTTTACATGGAACATTTTTCGGAAAATATTATTTTCTCAAAGTGGCTCTAATGACTTTAATTACAATATTAAAGGTTAGTATCTTTTTATGACAAATGAAATGTATTCTTGAATTTTCTATGAAAGTCCTCAGAATGCCTTTGTAGTCTTGGTGACTTTTGTATATTTATAAGCTATAAGCGATAGACAAAATCGAACTACACAAAAGTGTAGATCTTTTATAGCAGCGTGTGCTTTTGGAATGGACTGCTGCTAAGGTCTAAGGTCCATTTTCCCATGAAGAGCAGGCTAGATTTGCATGTCTACCAAATGGTCGACAAGCACGCTAATTCCGACCTTATTGCTTTCAGAGTATGAAGTGTTGCCTATTCCCCAAAATAATAAGGAACAGATGAATAATTTCTACATACGGTTATATATTATTTTCCTATTCTTTTGTGAAGGGAACCATTTTGAGGAATTTCTTGGTTATTTGCTTGCAGTAAGTTCATTGGCATAGATAAAAAAAATTAATAATTCTTTGTTATTTTCCTACATTTTTATTATCCGTATATTTTTCTCAAATGGGAAATCTTATTCATTTTTATCTCTCGTACAAAGAGAAAGGAATTTCAAAACCAAACAGTGACCAGGTTTAAAAATTTGACTATCGCTTAAAGTCTACTGTATTCCCATATTACTCTTGTACCAACAAGAAAATTAGCAATACCTTAATGTCTGCAAATGCTTATCTCGATTAACAAGAAGTAGAAGAGTAATGGTTTGCAAGATTAGTTTGTACAGGAGTACAGAAAGTCATGTGAGTTCAACAACTCAGATTTTTAAGGTAGACATTGACCTTTCATTTTTATATTTCAATCATATGTTGACGAAAAACTAAGCAGCTAACGTTGGAATTAACATATCATAGGTCTCCCAAAGGAATTAAGCAATGCACATACTTATATATATATATATATATATATATATATATATATATATATATATATATATATATATATATATATAAAGTGTACAACAGCATCTCGGAATCAGGAAGTACTCGAATGCATCTCCTAATTTCTGACTTTTCCTCGATTTGTTAATAAAGCATGTATAGAAAGTGAATTTATTAAAATGCACTGTTTGGGACAATCTCTCAGTTTCTTATTGTCTTACGGGGTCTCGTAAGGGCTGAGGTATAACTACTGACTAATGAACTGCTGACAGTTGCAATAAGGGACTAGAGGCATGGTGCTGTAGTGAAAGCAAGGAAAGAGCGGAGGGTAGATACACCTGGCCTCGTACAAAAGCCATGTTTTAATTTTCTTTAGATTTATCTCCAAATTCTTAGTCGGTCTGGGTGGCTCAGATGGTTAGACGCTGGTCTACTGATCCCAAGGTCGCAGGTTCAAATTCGGCCTAGACCAGTGGTTTTTAAGTGTGCTTAAAAATGGCAGCTCCACGTCAGTAGATTTATTGGATGTAAAAGAACTCCTGTGGGACAAAATTCCGATACATAGGCTACGTTGATGTGGTCCTGGCAATTGACAGCGTCGTTAAACAGCAATTATTTTCCAAATTCTTAATGCCTATTATGGATATTGAGGCTAGTGTTGCTTGAAATAAGCAGCAATATTTATTTAAACGATTCTGTGTTACATGAAAAGCTTTTACATTGTCCTTAGAATCCCAAAAAGGTGTAAAGCTTTACAGTAAATATAATACAAAATATGAAATCACTTAATCCTTCTAGGAATTCTCCATATATTTATACTAGGATTGAATTATTATTCAAATAGCTCATAACATGTTTGTCTGTTACATTATATTACAATGCTGTTTCTGTTTTCGAATGAAAGATTTTCTTCTAATACGAATGCAATAAACCACCTTGCTTGGGTGGCATTAAAATTTAATTACGTTCTGTAAATTTGCACAGCCTCTGAAATTTGTAGAACTATGTTACCAACTTGTCATAGACCCAATGATATGGCCACGTGTTGTTTCTAATGTGTGTGAAATGTAGCTTAACTAGTAATGATTCAGTGAACCACCAGAAGTAATCAATACTTCCCTTTCATGCCAACATGTTATTGGCTTTAACTATGTCCAGCCAGTAGCATGAACACCACTCAGTCATTGGAGAGGGGCAAAGAGAGGGAAATAAGGGAACGCCAGAAAATCTCGTTAAATAATCATGATACACTTGCATTTTATTAAATCCGCTTTCAGTTCCACAATTGTATCGCAATATACTTTTGTGCAACAATATTTCAACTGCTATATGGTCATTAAAACAGCTGTTGCCAAGTTGGCAAATAACCTGGGGCATGCTCTCTATTAAATGCACGTGATCAATATAGGCGGAGCATTTGTTGTGTGGTATTCATTGCGGAACATGAAATATTGCATTTTTTTCCCCTATTAGTGTGTGCATATGCAGTAGGAAAACCGGAAAACAATAACGCAGCAACTTATACCAGCAGACAAAACAACAGCAGGCTGTATTGAGGCATATATGAATATATCCTGGATATGATGTATGTTTGCCTGCAATATCATGGGCGGAAATTTTCTAACATCAAGTCACTAGTGTACAATGGGAAGAACCATCAGCACAGACACTTAGCCACTATATAAGAGTAGGAAGACACATTTCAAAACTTGTGTACAACTTTATGTAGTTCGCATTGAGAGCCTCACAAAATAATACAACTTTTACATTTTCTTATACAACCCACTAAATATAATTGAATGCACTTAAAAATAATAACCCCTAGCGCAACAACCCTTTGCGGGCCAAGGCTTACCACCCGGCCACTGCATCCCTCACCTCTGCCAACTACAAGTGTCATGAGTGGGGTGCAGTACTGGAGAGTGGGACGAGGTCAGCTCTCCGATCCCTTTCGGCCAGTTATGTGGCCTTCGCGACCTGGGGTCACTACTTCTTTATTCAAGTAACTCCTTAATTGACCCCTGGGACCTAACAAGGCTGAGTGCACGCCGTGCCAGACCTCCCAGTGAGGGACAAATCCCCATGCTAATACCGGGGATCGAACCCTGGTCCTCCGCGCCAGAGGCAAGCGCGCAGAACGCATTTACTGTCCTGTTTAAAACCTAATGTCGTTTTCAGGAAATAATGTTTACATATTGAGATATCTGTGTAATATAGTGACATTCTAGATGTTTGTTTGCGCCGATATATTGCTACACCCCAAAAATTTGATGTATAACGTTCACATCTCTTTCCACCCACCCTTCAACAAACTTCTTAAAAAGCCTACTCTTCTATCTACTTCAAGTGAATGAGATAAACTTTTCTACAAATCCTTTTATTTATATATTTCCTTGCATATTCAGCGGCAATTGGCGAAAGGACTGGACGTTAGCGACGTCAAATATTGCAAGAGCTGTCGCTATGTGATGGATTTTATATGCCGTACTCTTTAGATGACCAAGGGGAAAAAATAGAATGACAGGTATTTCACAGATATTGTGTGGTTTAACGAGACCCACATTTTTTTGTGTAGTAAAATATTCTTTGTCCTTTATGGTTTACCATGTATACAATTTTTCAGAATGAAGAGGCTTTCAAAGAACATTTGTACATTTTATTTGTCATAAAAAGATCTTAAACATATTGCGACGCCGGCCGCATATCAAACGAAGTTCGAGGTCCAGTACCTCATACCACTACGTTGCTAGCCAACGCGCTGAGAGAAAATCCGTTTCCAGAGAGGTCGAGAAGCTTCGATGGTCGGGTTTGTACGAGAAACTTCGCGAATCATCGAATTCCCAGAGAAATCACCGGTGCCTAATTCTCGGCTATATAAGCGAATCGTACCGAGGAGTTAGTATTGAGAGAGTTTTAGCACGAGGCTGTTGGCAGGCTGAAGACAGCCCGAGGTGTGTTATGCGTTTACCTGCCCTGGTCAGTGCTTAACCGTTGTAATGACGGGATGTGAGGTTTGCAAGATGGCGGATGTAATTGAGGTTGGGGTAGTGACAGGAGAGTGCAGATGAGGGTGCAATTAATGTATCCAAATATTAATGGGGGTTGACTTCTAACTTTGAAGTCCAAACATCTCTTGGTGGGATAGTATAGGAGCTCATCGTTTGCTGCTGGTGTAGTTGCTCCGATGTTACCGGATGTGCCCACAAGGCATCTGGGGAAGTCAGTGACATCTCAAGCGCCATGCTCTGGGGTCCGAAGTCAAGACCCGTTACGCGGGGGCTACATGAAGATACTTGGCGCCGAGATGAATCTTCAGCACACATTAGGTACCCTTCGCACAACTTGCTCCGGATTCCGACACACCCGATGAGCATTCGCATCCCCTCGCTTCTTCCCGAGGTCTGACATAATTATGTACGATAGCCTGACTATAGGATCAGTGTGAAGAGCGGAACGGTTTAGGCGTTTTCGTCTGTGACCCGCATTCGGGAAGTGGTTTGCTTCTAGCGGCCACTCTATCTGACCCAAGTTTCTTCTGGGTTTCCCCGGGTCGCCAGGTGAATATTGGGTAGGTTAATTACATTCCCGAATTTGCTGTTCCTCCATTTCACTTCATTTGCTTTCACCCTTCATCCGGCTGGTCTCTTTCAGAGTAGAAAATATCGACGGAAGCCTCGGCGTTACATGGCAGGGAATATGCTCTCAATAAACCTTTCTCCTTCGGCGGGAAAGTCTCCGGTCTTCGAATTCCCCTGGGGAATGTCTAAGCCATAGAGGCCTGACGCCTGTTGTATTAGACGCAGCCGGGGTGTTTCAGTCTATAAATGGTAGAGGCAGTGTGCTCTGCTCTGTCGTGATTCCTGGGTCCGCCGCCCGCTGTGTCCTCTCGACTCATCCTTCCTCCTGGGGATGTCTCGCAGGAGGCATAGGTACAAAAGATCTTCAAGGTCGACGAGTCGAATACCCAGCACTATGTCTTACCCTATCCTATCCTATAGGTTCATTGTGAAATTCCCTTCATTTTGTCTCTAAGTTTTGCTTTGCCATATATTCCATAAAGCTGTGATTTATTTTAAAGAATTGTAATTAATACAAATACAATCAATAAATTATTTTCAAATTCAAATGCAACAACTCTTTAAATTTAACAAACTCTCAAACAAATAACTTCTCAGGCACATCCTCTTGTGTTTAAAATTATAGATTTTAAAGCGCGTTCCACCCTTAGAAGACAGCACACGTTAAATGGAGCGCAGTGTTGCAACATGTACTAGTTGCGAATCTTTCTGCGCGAGCGACTCGAGGTGGCCGGAGTCCTATACTTAGTCCTTCAATTGCTGCTTGATCGACACTTTTAACTTTGGTATCCCTCCATGCCTTTGTCACTGTATGACCTAAATTTACAAATTACTCGTCTGTATAAACAATTGATTTCCCCTGGTCCATAAACCTTTTTACGTCTTTTAGATACTTATGTCGCCATCTGATGATACCGTCTCTTTCTATTAATATGCACTTGCTACCCCTTCTTTCACATTCGAACCCCAAATCATGTAAGAACCGACTAAGAGTGGCCCTTGAGAAATTTGGTAGGGTCTCATCACTGTTGAATAGTGACAAAATTATATTCAGCGTGGGTGGAATATTTGCAAACAGTAAAGAATGAACAATTCGCCGCACTCCACCTTGCACTATTCAATCAAGCGTTTTGTGTAGTACGGCCCTTTTTGCTTTCTTTTTCGATGGCGTTCTTAGAGGTCCTTTCATTAGTTCCTTTTTAATCATACACACTACTGCTTCTGAACACCCGATAGCCTTAGCTGTTTCTTTTACTACCTTACACGCATTTTGCTTCAAAAATAATCTAACACATTCATAATTATTTGGCGTTCCTTACTTCTTAATTTACCAATATATCATCTCTTCCTAGCTTCCCCCTCCATAACTACAAATATTTACAAAAATATTAAACAAATAACGCAATAACAGCTCACAGTTACACACACGGCTTCTTTCGAACTAATGTTAGTGCTGCTCCTTATACTATCTTCTGTGTGAGGCCTGGCGCGTGAATACGCTGAATAGATGAATACCTTTTGTTTGCCTTACTGGATAAAAGAAAGAGGTTACTGCCTTTTGGTTTATTTTAAAAACTTTCTCCAACCTTCCTCAACATTTGTTCTCGCTTAGTCCCCGATGTAAACTCAATAACAAAAAAGTTTCACACGGCATAACCTTTGCAGTGCACATATATAAAATTTTCCGAAAACATTTAATTAAAAAAATTATAGCACTTAACTGGGTAAACATAGAGAATTCAAAGTAGGCAGGTAGTAGCACTATAGTTTACTCTACCTAAGAAAGAGGTCGCGAGTTCGAATCTCGCTTAGGGTAAGTTATCCGGGTAAGGTTTTTTCCGAGGTTTTCCCTTATCCTGAGAAGACGAATGTCGGGTAACTTAAAGCTCCATGGACCTCGGGCTCATTTGAGCATCATTTCACCCGTTTCATTCACTCACCGTCCGATATGACGCAATGTTGGTGGACGTTAATTTAAAAATTAAAAAAAAAATTAATTATTATTCTACCTAAGAAAAAAAAATATAGATGTATTCTAGCAGTTTGTTTGTCAGTGCGTGATGAGTATTGAAACAACAAATATTGGACTTCTATTCACAAAAACGTTTTCTGAAGAAATTTGGGCCTATAGAAATATATAATGACTCTGAAAAGGATATAACCTGATAGAGAAAAAAATTCTGCATGGTAGAATGTGTTCAAATCTGAAATTTATAACAAACGAATATTTATACCATGCTATTAGGAATCTGGCAACAGTGCGAGGTTAGAAAAGGACGCGGCTAATGTAAACTTGTATGCGCTAGATAGAGACAGAGATGTCCCATTTAACTCCATACTGTCTTCTAAGAGTGCAACGCTATATAGTTAATATTTGTTATTAACGTGGGTAACTTTTAGATCTCGAATCTGTTACAAGAAAGAGCTAGTTCAGATACCTCTCTACGTGGTAAGTATTCTGTGTACGTACAACCGTACAGTACTTATCTCCCACAGATACTGTATGGAATCATCACTACCTCATACCATATAAACAATGAAGTACTTATTTATACAGCGATATTTTTCTGCAGATTTTTCTCTTCTGCGTAGGCTAGTTCACAACCAACGACAACGAGAACCATAACCAAAACGAGATACTTGAAATACGTGTATTCAAATGGGAGTGTTCACAACCGCCAATAAACCTTCCTGGGATCCGGGAACGGGAGAGAAGTCTTGGCCAAGATTCAGCTTTGTTGTTCCCGTTAACGGGCACGGCACATTAGATCCATTGAGTGCATATCAAAGACCTCTTCTTTTTCCTTTAAGATAGAAATGCTTCACGGCGGCCGTAGCGTAAACGGCTACTAGAGTTCTCGCTAGTCGCAAACCGCGAAGAATTTTAGCAGTGTGTCTCACTTTCAAAAAGCTGGTTAGCGTATATTGGTTTTCTACATTTATACTATACATCGTTTTATTATATAAACTTCGGGATTGTTATTGTTTTAACTATTCACATAGTTATCTGTTTGTTTATTCGCTGTTATATATCTATATAAAAATGAATGTATGTTTGTTCCTAAACCGCTTGACCGAAATTCGACACACACACGCACGCACGCACATGCACACGCACACACACACACACACACACACACCCCTATATATATTTTCATGGAGAAGGTTTGTATGTTGTCTATTTTACTATACCAAATAACATTCACATATACTTCCCTTCTCACCCTTCAAGATATTAATCTATGACTGAAACAGAGATGCCACATATCACATTCACGCGGTTTCCTCTACACACTTTTCTTTTATAAAATACAGTCACACTTCTTTGACTGTCCCTCTTCTACAAACAATTCATACAATTTTCGATACATTTGGACTTGAAATGAAACGGATTACATTCACGCGGTTATTTCTATTCAGTTTTCTTTTACGAAACACAATCGCATTTCCCTCTCTACTTCCTCTTCTACAAGAATTCATACAATTTCCTATTGAGTGACATAGAAATGTATTTTATTACATTCACATTGCATTCTCCACTTGCTTTTCTTCCCGTGGTATTTGTGATCGTTCAACAGTGCTTCTGCATGGTGTTTTTATTTATTCATATTGTTTGTTTTGGGCTATTTATAGTATCCAACGTAAGTCTAAAAGTAGTTGGGATAAAATCGTCAAACCACGGGCAACACCCGTGCATTTTGTATAACAAAAAGTATCAAGTTATAAGGATGAACCTATGAAGGAGAACACATGACAGTTCACAATAGCTTTGCTTTAGATCCTCACTTTATCGCAATTTGGCATTGGTTAACCTATTCTCATGTTGGCTCAATTGGAGAGCAGGTTAAAATTTGGTCAACAGAAATAAATGATATCCCAATGTGCAATATCACTATCTATTCCCGCTGCCGAAATTGGCTGTTGTAAACCAAAATATTCATGCCATTCCCGTTGTCGTTATCGTCGTTAACAGATGGTTGTGAACTAGCCTTTACTCTTAAAAACACGATCTTTGATTTTTCTTCTTCTTCTTTGGTAACAAGGGCCATATTCTTTCACGCTCACACTACGTTTTCACCTATTTAAAATATTTATTTTAAAATATATATGTAAATTAATATATCTTTCCTACTAGTTTAGAACGTGAATTTTTATGTAATAACAAATATATACATAAACACGCAAATCTTCTCAGCTCATGTTTTCGTGATCACATTTATGTTCCTCATCTCGCTTCATATACGTTCAAATCTTGCTGATAAAATCGCTGACAACCACAGATGAACTGGTATTCTTTTTGTTCACGAGTTTCTAGAACAGTCACGTTTGATCATTAATGATTGCATCACATTTAGCTCTGATGGTCGGTGAACCTCCGTTTTACATGCTGAAGAATAACAAAAAGTATTCCGCATGACGTGCAATTGCATCTGCAAATCAAACTCTGATATGCTACATTCGCATGCCTTTCTCTACGCACTATTATATCTATCGTTCCTAGAAAGGCGTATTCTTCTATCTGCATCACATTAATCGAGATAAATATTTGCAGATGTGGTTTTACTGCAAAAACAATAAAATGCCTATTTGGAGTATACAAAAACCGATTTCATTATAGAACTGACAAACTCATTATTGAAACTACACACACCTATTCTGTATCAATTTATGAGCGAAAAGCATGTGTTACTGTAGAATCACTGCTAACAATAGCAAAACAAACTGAGATACCTACATTCCGCCACTATTGTATGCGATTGGCTATGTACACAGGTAAAAAGAATACATTGTCGTTATGTTCAATACATTGTCATTATGTTGTGCATGGTAATCCAATGTTGTCACTTCCGCACATTGCTACGCTACGTTACCTTGTAGCTGCTAATCGTATAGCTGAATTTATAAATTTATATAGGTACATTTTTCCTTCATTTTTGGATGATCCGAATCTGAACAGAATACATTCCCAATTAAGTCGGATTAGTGGGATTCTACTTTAATAATAATAATAATAATAATAATAATAATAATAATAATAATAATAATAATAATAATAATAATAATAATAATAATAATAATAATAATAATAATAGTAATAATAGACGGCGTCAGGGCGGATTTTCTCCGGGTTCTCCGGTTTTCCCCGCCACTTATTCCACGAATTGCTCCGTTATCACCTTTGCAATCATCGATTTTGCCTGCATTTATGTCCTCTTCCTCACTCTCATTCCTGGTGCTTAGCTGACCACCCGCTTCCAGGTCTTCATTCTGACCGGTCCATAGGTTCCTGTGCTTTCCGATAGACGTCTGACCCTAGGCACTGGCTTGTATGTCCTAGGGAGTGTAAGTCATACATAAGCGGAGGGTATTCATGTAAATAAAAAAGTTATAATTAACAATAATACAATAGTAATTGCCTTTAATACACAAATAAATAAAAGCCCTCTCAATTTTTGTAAAACAATTGCGTTGTTTTGTAGATTACCAGCCTGAAAAACACTGATAGCTAAAGTTGCCTCCCCACTTACCTCTTCCTATAACTGGCCCGTCAATTTGTAGTGTGCCCTACTTCCTCCTTACTTTCAGCAATGCCAGGCGATAACTCCCTTAACATCCCTTCCATCGGGACGTGTCCGCTGTAAGAACAAGTTGAGCGTACTCGACGTGTCCTTGTCACATTTCCCCTACAAATAAAACTTCGAATTAAGATAAAAAGGCTTTGCAGAATTATTCACAGAATATACATCTTACATCTTAATTTCAGCGATTTTAATAGACTCTGAAAATATGGTGCAAGTTGAATAGAAAAGCAATTTCCAAAACCCGGTAGCCCATCAAGCTGTAAACATAGATTTTCAAAAATATTTGTTACGATGCAGAAGCTATGGCTCAAGCTTCGGAATGTGGGGACCAGGTAGCTGAAGAGATAAACAAAAATAGCTAGTGATCTCGCCCAGGGTAAACATTGGAAGCGTCATTGTAGGATACCAGAATCTTCTGAAGTTCTTCCATTCTCTCCGCTTCTAGAACGTTCTGAACTTCAATCAGCAAGTTCTTTCGCGAGTAAGGCATTAAGTAGGGGAACCAGCAAGGAAGTGAGTGCGTTTTTGATGCGTTCAGCGAAGTGTGACATCAATTGTGACATTAGTGATGTGGCAGTGTGAAGTAAGTGGACTCCCAGTAATAATTGAACTAAAAACAGTGACAGTGAATACTGAGTGCGGTGCCCCTAAGAACTTGACAAAACCATACTAAATTTACCTCAGTGAAACGTTTATTAGTTGTAAAAATGTTTTAAGATTTCACAGAAAGGCCCAAAGTATTATACTGAAATATATATGTACCTTCATTAAAATAATATTGTAACGCGTGTTTATTTGTTTGCATAACAGAAAACTACCCCTAATATGCAATTAGTTGCGAGTATATATCTGCTGGAATGTTAGTCTTCATATTTGCAACTTCTATTTGCATTGGTAAAAAAAGTTACACCATTGCAAGATACGACGTGCGGAGAGCGGTGCTGTCGTCCTGGCACGACGAGTGGTCAGCTCTCCGCGGTAATAAGCTTAGAGAAGTGAAAGAACTTCCGATAAACTGGGTAACTTCCTGTCGCACATCTCGTCGCGAGGAGGTTAGTTTGGCTCGATTAAGAATAGGGCACTGCAATTTTTCGCACGGTTACCTATTTAAAAGGGACCCTGCGCCTCTATGTCCGCTGTGTGACAACTTTTTGTCGGTTCGCCACGTGCTCCTGGAGTGTTACTCTCTAGCGCACCTTCGGGATTCTCTACAGCTGCCTGCCAGACTTGCAGAGGTCCTAGCGGACGACAAAACAGCGGTTGATAGAGTTCTTAATTTTTTAGCGCAGTGTAATATAAATTTGAGGATTTAAATTTTTAAATTATCTTGTTCTGCTTTTGGACATATTTATCACCTTGCTTCATATCTGGCTATTGCCACTGATTTCTACCTTGTATATTTTGTTGTTTCTAGTATTTTTATTTTTTGAGTGAACTTTATATCTGGCTATTGCCATGAGTCTGTTAAGGGCGCTGATGACCTAGAAGTTGAGCGCCCTTAAACCAAATCCAAATCCAAAGCAAGATACGAGGGCTATTTTCTCAACCACCCATAGGACATGAAACAAATTTGAATAGCAAAATGGTTTTATTCACAAAAGTTTTCTGCACTCATTAAATACTTTTAAACATAATCTTATGAAGATTGAAACCTTTGTCATATCTATGCCCCAGCTTAACAATACTCTCTGCAAAGAACACTTACCACCTGCCTCTTGAGCAACGACAGGAATTATATGAAAATCCATATTTTATCTCTGTACTCAGGGGTCTCCGTCTAGGGGATATGTAAATGGCAACCACAAGGTAACCAAGCTGAGCAGAACATTACTTCCACTTACTGATGTTTTGCTCCTCACTGTAGCTTTTCTATCTGACCTTACCTTGATCATGTCTTTTTCTCTTCCGACCCTGATGCTATTAGGGTTCCCAAGGGCTAGGGAGTCTTTATTTTTCCAACCTCTCCATTTCTCTAATTTCTCTATAAAACCTTAACCCCTAACATGCTGACCTGTCATGGCATGTAATACGTCCTCTGATTGGTAATGGAACATGGTTATGTGTGCAGTTCCCTATGAACATTCGAAAATAGTCAGGAATGTAGTGAATACATTTGATCCCAAAACTTCTGAATCAATTAAAATTGTCCAAGATATATTAAAGAACCCAGAAGTAGTAAGTAACCTTTCCTGTATATCTGCATATTTCTCTCATTTTCCATCTGCCATAAATTGTTTGGAAACCAACAACACCAAGTTGTCCCAATCGTTCAGTACATTCAAAACTACAATTTCTAAATTGAATTCAGTACCTGGAACCATTGGCAATGTAGTGAAGGAAAAAGCATGTATTGTTTCAAAAACCCTGGAATCCAACAAATGTGTGAGATTGAATCTCACATTTGCTCTGATCGCTCGGCATTGGTGTCGCCCGAGTAATACATCTATTATAAAATTTTAAAAGTGATCTAAAACAGCGATTTTTCAAATTTCACAGATAGGTTACCTGCTTTAAGAAATCACAGAGTAGTTCGACAAATACGCACGTATGCTGAAAGTTAGAAAGTGAAAGGAGCTCTTAGAATTTAGCAAGTAACAGAATAAAAACTTGCTTCAGATGTGAATAAGAAGTTTAATATTTTGCAGCGTATAATGTAAGGGTAGCTATGAAGTAGGTGGGACATATTGATAAAACAGTGTGTATGTTTAAAATTCCTGTCATATCTTATAATCTTACAAGCATACTGTATTTTATATTTTGATCAATTATTATCGGCAGTTCATAGCGCTTAAAGACCACGCTCGTGATATCGTATACTAGATGGTAGTTGCAAGGGCATTCTCCGCTTAAAATTTCAGTGACTCACGGCAACCTCATTGTTATTGCGGAGTTAGTTATTTTAAGCCTTGAGTTTATTGATATTTCAGGAGTTAGCACATCTAATACCTTAACATCTACAGTTGCTCGTGTTAAGATTCAGAAATAGCTTAATTCTGCATCCTCAAACACCTCAAACACCTCCATTAAATTTATCAAGGAACTTTTATCTACATCCACACCCATCCAGGCAAACTTTGAAAGATCCCACTTCATCACTATGGCAGCTGGCAGCAGATGAATCAAAAAGGGAGATACTGCATCAAAAGAGTTGCTCACTGGGAAAGACGTTATCAAATATTGAATTTTAAAATGCGCCGATGCTCATTCGGTACATTTGTACTGGTAACTGCTGATTATGTGGTTACGTTTTACTGTTATATAATAACTGCTTGTGTGCATGTTGACGTCAGAAGGTGACGAGGTCAAGTTATGTTGCCGGAAGACCGCGAAGACGGAAGTAATGCACAGGAATTGAGGCGATTATATAGTTAGTGTTTCCACTATTTACATATAGAAAATACCGTGACTTCATGGAAATCAAGTTTTCGAAACCCTGAAGCTGTAAAATAAGCATTCTTTGAAGCACATCCACTTGTATCTGTAAACATATGTCTGTGTGGTGTCAATTAAATACCATATTTGGTGTTTCTAATGTTTCAACGTCTTACGAGGTTGCAACACGAAGATTTTTCAAAAAATCCTCCCACCCTAACTACCTCTTCACATGGAAAAGTTTCAACATTTTGTTTTTTCAAACATTTCTTTAAAATACTCTGCGTTAAGATATCCTTATGCCATATGAAATATCTTCAATCTTTTGTGTGTTGCATCTGAAGCCTTGTTTATTCTGTTCATGTATATTTGGTAAACCGTAAGAGACTGATAAAATCTTACTGCACAAAAAATTTCGGCACATAATCTATGAAAAACAAATTTCCTTTTTAATTTATCTCTTTCCAAGATATTCTCTTCTGTTGGTATGGAATTTCAAATATTTATTCGTTTATTAAGTGGCCATGCGTGGAATTTCAAAGATATTTGTAGCTTGTGTGAAGCCTCACTACTGGAAACTTCAAAGGAGTGCAAAATACCTAATTGTATTTTGGTTTAAAATGCTTTTAGGTCTTCAATTGTCGTAAAATTACTTCAAAAGTTCGTTTTATTTTTCCAGGAGAATAACGTTTATCTTGAACACGAAACGTAAGCAAAGGAAATGTTATAAATCTGCAACTACCAGTCTTACAAATTAAGCACTTAACTTTATCGTCTTCATCTCGAGAGCAAAAATATTCGTTCCTTCCATTCAATAGTATGTACTACTACTCGCGTCATCCGCCTCTGATTAGCTGGTCTGGCTCTCCTTACCTTGGTCAGTGGAGGGGGGGGGGAACTAACATGCGTAGGGGAAGTGAGCGCGTGCTCGCTTGTTGAACAACCCTGGTGTAACACTTGGAGTCCTGAGGTTTTTTGTTGTAGATAAATGGTGGGGAATCCAGTTTGAAACATGCCCCTACACGCTATTATAAAAGTGTCATCTTCCAAGCAGAAAATACCAACTTTCTTTGTGAGGAAGATTATTAATGAACAATCAGTTACAGTGAGTGTAATTTCAGTGGGTTAATAAAATGTAAAGCACAATCTTAGTTATGATCAGGTCCGAAAATTTATGACCTAAAAATGTTAGAAATATGCAAGCACTTATGACCGGAAAAACTAGGAAGTATGACGATAAATATGTCAAAAAGTTTTTGGGTGCATTTTCGAAATCTTCAAACATTTAATGCTGTTTAAATTAACATTTTATTGAAAACCTAGTTTAAAAATCTTGCACACTCAGTAATAAATAATATTAATGTTATGGTTGCATTTTGAATTTTTTAATTAGTCAATCCAGGTCTGTTGTTGTTGTAGTGTTTAACGCCCACTTTTACTACTACGGCACCGCAGGCGGTGACACTGATGATACATGGAATGAAGATGGAGCACCGGGGGAATGAGATGGCGTGGGAAACCGGAGCACCCGGAGAAAACCCGCCCTGACGCCGCTTCGTCCACCACGAATACCACATGCATGTCCCTGGGATCGAACCCGGGCCGCCTAGGTGGTAGGCGAGCGCGCTAACCGCTCGGCCACGGCGCCGCCCAATCCAGGTCTAACCCCTCAGCTTTGCATAAGATGAAATAAATGTTACATTTTGAAGGGTGACCAGAAAGAAGAATTACAGCGGCAAATCACATACATTTTAACATTTTCAAAAGGGAACGATCTTCCATTTGCACGCAACAATGTAACGGGGTAAAATACTCCTTAATACTACAGACAAGAACTAGGAGATGTGAAAAATCATCTTTAGGATGACTGCAAGACATATTTAAATTTAAATTTAAGAGAAAATATGACTATAATGTGATGAATGATAAGAAAATGATAAAATACTTTTAGAAAGCGAAACTTATACTTTACATGATCCATGAGAATTGCATAATTTTAATAATCATTGATAAAATCGTGCATTGCTAATATTTGACATTGCAAAAACCACAAACAAGAAGTGTGACGTGTTATAAACATCCGCATCTTGGTTATAACAGTTTCTATTGCAATGTGTTAAACTCAAATGCATACGCTTGGTGACGATTCTAGCGAAATAAGTAAATTTGCGTGTGGCAGAAGTAAAGAAGAAACTAATAGAGAATGTGTTGAGATAGATAGGTGTAAGTAATTTAATTAGATAGTGACGGTAAACGAGACTCTTCTTAGTTTTCAAATAAGGAAATGCCTTATAATAAGAAATATCTGGCAACCTGTCCTATAACTATGTTTCGAAACAAACACGAGTTGTTAGTTTGACAACGCAAGTTGAGTCAAGTTAGGTGATCCACACAGCCAAGAGATTTGTTATCACTCGTTAGAACAGTTGCTGTGTTAGATTAAGAAGATTTTCTTTAACCTCTAGCATTATGTTTTATGTATATACACAGGGTGAAAGGGAAGTCATTACCTTCCTTCTAATACGTGGTTCATAGAAGCATTACAAACAAAAGAGTCAAATTGCATTTTGTACTTTGATCAGCTAATTTGGAAAAAATAAATGGTTTTTGATCCAAATTGGATGCGTAATTCCACAATAATGTACGAAAATAACAGTTTGTTACTTGTAATATGCGTAGAGTAACTTATTTCTGACATAGATTCGGTAGTAATTATGCGACATCACACAGGGTTTCGAATAATCGCTTAGAAGACGTGGAGGAAAACACCAAGCAGCTCTTTAAGACGTGAAGTAAGTCGACAACTTTGTGTTGAAGTTGGACAGGGAGTTGATGTGGTTCTGAATGTAAACAGGTTGGGTGCTTTCGCTTTCGTGTAATGTTTTGGGAGATAACGCTTCTGATTGGTCTATACTTGCATAGTAACATTGGAAGGACAAGGTAGAGTATTTTTTTGTTTTTGTGTATGCTTATGTACTGAGCTAGGGACAGTGACACCCACACAATCTGCAATGTTAACAGCTTTTTTTTTGATACAAGCAAAATATCTCCGTAGAAAATGATCAGAGACAAAAACGTAAGATACAAAATGTGTTCCAAATACCGAGATCTACCACTGGTTTAAATGAATGTAATGACTTCCCTTCCACCCGGTATAAAGTATTGTAAAACTATTCTTCAAAAAGCTTTTTTTCCCCTACCTATGAAGGCCAGATTAAACTAGATACCTTTGGAGAACTGTTAAACTACACATGCCACTGTAGATACAGCGGAATGTAGAAGGTGAGGCAATGCTCATCACTTTGTAACAATTAGCAAAGGCTTTCTTATGCTGACTTTCAACCATACTTTTCCAATGACATCGCAGGAAACAACTGAATAGTGGTAGCATTAAAGTTTACAATAAGTATTGAAAAGTTCAAACCAATAATTTCGGAAATGCCTAGTGCCACACGAAGTTGTTAGAAATGAATTGTCTTAATGAATTCTAAACTTTTATTTCAGTATCTTTTTGTCTATATTATACCTCACCATCGTACAAAGTGCAGATCAAATAAAGAGAACTTCGCAGGCTATTCACAGAAAACTATAGACAATTGTACCTGTTATGTTAATATATTAAACATTTATATTTTGATCCAAATGGTTACAAACATTTTTGATAAAATAAAAATAGCTTATATTTTTTTTCATGTGAAGAATAGATTTGAATTGAGGGAACTTTGTTAAAAAATTTCGTATTGCATCTTTGGAAGGTGCTGTTTAAATACAATTGATATATGGTCGACTTTTCGCGTTTGAGTTATGCTGTTTACACGCACAAAGCAACACCCACCCTCCCACACACAAATATACATACATACACATGGATGTTTTTAAAAATGTTTGTTTCAATGTAAGTGACCTAAAAACGCATATTCTCGGATATCAAATATCTAAGTGGAAATCACTACTTCAACTAGGTACTATAACTAGATGTTAGAGAGAGAGTAAAAAGGTATAAATTGTCCATGCATACGTACAACAAAAAAGTATAAATCTGGTGTGTTGCATTTGCATGGCACTACTTGCACAAAATATTCGTAAAAACGCTTATCCACTTATTATTTATTGAGATACACAATTGCAGAAATTGCCTTAGTGCATATTTGCTTGCGCTTACAAGAGAAAGGCAAAATTCATACCTAAACAACTGGTAGCTATGTGATGGCTTGAGATTCCGTTCTCTTTGAATGGCCCAGAGATAAAATAAAGATGACTACCTATTTGAAAGATGTTTAAGTATTTTAAGATGTAAACCAGTAACAATGAATATCTCAAAAATATTTAACGCCACAAAATATGTATTGGACATAAATTGCATGCTTTAACGAAATCTGTATTTTTTACGTAGTAAGATTTTGTTTATGTCCAAAGTAACTCAAAAGTAATTCAGATTGAAGAGGGCTTCAGGAGTTATTCCCAAAAAAATTCAACATGCACGCTTCATTTTTCATTAAAATATTTTAAACATAATTAAACTATTTTAATCAATATCGTTTCAGCATTATTAAAAAAAATAAATAAAATAATAAAAAAAAAGAAAATTCTGAAAAATATTAGGATGGGCATTTTTTGTTGAAAATGTTCGTATGGCATTCTTGGCAAATGCTAAACTTAAATACCAAGTTTGGTGTTTAGTCGACCTTTTGTCTTTAAGTTGTGCTGTTACCTCACAAATAAATACCCACAGACAGGACTTTTTCTAAAAATTATTTTTTTAAATTCAAAGTCCAAAACACGTATTTCCGGTGAAATCTCAGTGTCAATTTTTTGGGGGTGGTATACAATACTTGCTTTATTTACTCAAATGGTAGAAAGTAAAAATTGCATTTTTTTATTGTTCCATTTATATCCCATCTTTAATTCCAAACGTTATGTCGGCAGCCTTTCTTATGGAAACGTATCGAAAATCGTGTTACTCGTTTAACAGTGGATTTTGAGTATTTCGGGTTTTTTTTTTTTTTTATTAAATTCACACATTCACACTTTCATTCATACCTCCACACTCTGGGAAGGATGGGGAATCATCTTGGCTACAGCTGGCCCCTTAGCGCAATTGCAAGGAGTCCCGGGTTCGATTCCCGGCAGCGGGTAAGGATTTCTCTTTTCCAGCCAGGATTATTCCTCATCCTTCCCCGAGTCTGGAAGTATAATGGTGGCGCCGTGGTTGAGTGGTTAGACTGCTCGCCTACCACCTAGGCGGGACGCGCATGTGGTATTCGTGATGGACGACGGGTTTTCTCCGGGTTCTCCAGTTTCTCCCGCCATTCATTCCACCAATTGCTCCATTATCATCCTTGGTGCTTGGCTGACCACCTGCGTCCAGGTCTTCACTCTGTCTGCTCCAGAGGTCCCTCTGCTCCCCGACAGGCATCTAACCCTAGGCTGGTTTGTAAGTCCTAGGGGGTTTAAGTCCTACATAAGGGAAGGGTAGTCAGGGAAAGAAAGAGAACATTTCCGACCTCCCTGCCGGGAATCGAACCTGGGATGCACTGTCAGTAAGCAGGCGCTGTACCAACTGAGTTGTGGAGCCTGGCAATTGCATTTTTGTCTTCAGCGGGCAGGTATGTTCTATCTGTCCATATAGCAAAAGCGTAACCAATAACACTTACTATGCAACCTATTTGCTCAAAATCGAAAATCACCATAAATACGTTATATAATGACAGTCATGAATCTTGTCTTCCGTAGTCCTTGGCAACAACCTAACCTCTGGTTTGCGAGGCCGTTTTTAAACCCGGCGGAAGATGATATTTCTTTTTCTTTTTTCTTTATTTTTGGGCGTAAAAAGCTGGTATGTAGATTTACGCCACTCAAAAGAAATTCAAGTTTGATACAGGGGCATATGAGCAAAATTAAGCGGTCTTTCACGCTCAACATGGAATGAGACGACGAAAACCATAGTTTAGGATGCTGAGAGCGTCCATAAATAAAAAGTTGAGTTTCATGGTTTTCTGCCAACACAACACGTGTTCCCGATTTGAGCATCCATTGTGGTGTGGGAAGCTTTTCTCCATTAAGGAAGATGTAGAGAGAAATGCATGTTGGAAGATCGTGTCAAGGTTCTGTTGTGCTTATGCAGACATTCCGTGAGCATAAGCAAGTGGCGGAAACTGGGTCAGTCTCAATATTGCACTATGCATTAAAGTGGTGACCATAACATTTTCTCTTCAACATTGGCAGGAAATAGTGAAGGTCATTGTAAGCTTAAACTGTGAATGTGCAGGAAGCATTGTTAAAATGTTTTACTTTTACTGTCTCTACTACTTACTTGCACATGTGTTTGTCTCCAAAACGAAGTCGCGGATGAACACCAAACTTAAACTAAACCGGACTATTTTATACTTGTGGATATTCATTTCAATCTCTTGTTTGGTAAGTGTTGCATGTAGCATTTTATCTTACGCATGTTGCATCTTTTTTATTTATTTGTTTTTTTGCACTTTGCCACGTACACATTAGCTAGAGAAAGAATGGTATTCCACTAAAAATTTGATGCCGGTATTTCTCTATAAATACACTACTCTGTGAACAGCATAACTAAAAAACAATAGATCTGATAAATACCAAATTTTCTAACAAGGTTCAGTATCTTGCAAGTTTCGAATTAAGTTCCTGCAACCAAAATACCCTTTACACAAAAAATATTCTGGAAAGTTTTGAATTTTTCAAAAACTTTCTAACGACTTTGATTAAAACAGCTTATGTGTAAATATTTATATTACAAACAAAACGTACAATTGGATTTCCTGTATAGTCTCTAAGGTGCTCCTAATTCTGGATTACTTTCAAAAACTGAAAAACACGTAAATCTCGTCAAAGCCCACAATTTACGTCAAATAGCTTTTTTGAGGATATAATCACTTCACACATTCCTTATAAAGGGGTTGAATAATCAAATACTTATAGTTTTCACGAGTAGGAATTAGTTATTCGTATTTTTATGTCCTGACCAAGCAAAGAGTATGTCAAAACTATCTTAAAAGAGTGGACTATCGTTTAAGTCTATGTATTCTACCACTCCTATTGAACCTATTAGGAAATATGTAATAAATATATCTGCATTTGTTTGTCTGAATTAACGTAAAGTAGATCGAAGAATAAACGTTTTCAAGTATAGTTTGCACAAGAGTGGAGAAAGTGAGGCGAGTCCACACATCCAAATTTTTACTCTTTCTACATCCAAATGGAGAGTATTACATTCCATCCAAAAATTGAACCGAGATTTCACTGGAAATATAAATTTTGAGTTCCTTGAACCCCCCACCCTCCAAAAAAATTCAGAAATAATCTGTGTGTGCGTGCATGCGTGATGGACGTAACTCAAAAAATAAAATTTGATTAAATAATGCTCTCATCTCAAACTACTTTTTCATTGGAAAAATATTTGAAAACTTTTAAGTTTCTCAAAAATGGCTCTAACGATTTTGATTAAAATACATGTGTTTAAGACACGTTCATGACAAATGGAGTGCATGTCGTGAATTTTCTGTAAATAGCCCATAAAGTCCTCTTCGTTCGAGATGATTTTGTATAAGAGATCTACAAAATCTTAATACAAAGTCATAGCAGTAATTATGGAAATATATTGAATGATCATGAAGTATATTAGTTCTATTAAGCCTGAATCACTATCTTGTATACCTAAACTTGCATATGTAGTCATTTTGAATTTCTAAAGATAGTATTAAAGTTTATTTGTGGAGCCTAAATACACTGCACTATTCTAATCTCGTTAAAACACATAGTTTGTCATTCTTGTGAACGATTTCCGAGGCATTCCTTGTTATTTGTTTGAATTTTTCAATGATTATTCTATTCTCAAATGGGAAGTCGGTGTTCATTTTATTTATGCTCTGGATATGCAACCAGAATGGAGTTTCAAAGTCATTACATAGTGACCAACTCTTAGACATTTTACTATCGCTAAAGCCTACTATTTCCTGTTGTACCTATAGGAAAATTAAGTAATAAGACCATTTCTATAAATATTTATCTCGATTAAGATAAAGTAGATAGAAGAATAAGGTTTTAAGAATATTTTGTAGTAAACTGAGTAGAAAAGGTTACGTGTGACCATACTGGCCGTGCAAAGAAAACTGAATTTCGAAGCAATCACATAGCGACAATACCTTAAAAGATCTGGCCATCCCTTAAAGCCTGCTGCATTACCTTATTCCCCTTCTAACTACAACGAAATGTGCAATAAGATTGTTGCGTGATCAATAGAGTATCGGCTACCTATAAAAACGCAAGTAAAGCCTTTATTTATTCTTTCGTGAGATAGTCTTATTGTCTAGAACAAAAAAGGCAGCAATAGAAACATTTTAAAGGTTATAGGAAGGGTCTGCCAGTTCAGACTCTAGATAAACATGGAAAAAACAAAATTTCTAAAATGTTCTAAAGAACCAAATAAGTACAACAATGTAATAAAAACTGTAAAATCATTTAAATATCTGGGGTCTGTAATAAATAATGATAACTCTATAGAGGAAGAGGTAGAATAGAGAGTGATTCACAGTAATAAAGCATATTTCATGTACATATAATAATTTATTCAAAAGTAAACTTATAACTATAAGTGCAAAATTAAGAATCTGTAACACAATCATAAAACCTATTGTCTCATATGGCTCTGAAACATGTGTATTGAAAGAATCACAAAAGCAAAAGTTATCAATAGTTGAAAGAAAGATATTAAGAAGAATTTTTGGACCAATTAAAGCCAGAGGACAATGGAGGACTATGAGAAATGAAAAGTTAAAAAAAAAAAGAATAAAAAAACGATCAATTATTAATTTCATTACAGCACAGAGACTTAGATGTTAAAAAAATATACACATGGAAGCCTCTCGAATCTAGAAAAAGGGGCAGAGCTAAAACAGATGGGGTGACGACGCACATCAAGATTTAAAATATGAAGATAAATTGGGTAAAGCTGACAAAAGATTGCATTGAATGGAAGAAAATTATAGAGAAGACCAAACATTAAATCAATGAAGTTGTAATGCCTATTAAGAAGATTCTTTCGTGAACAACACTGATATAAAATTTGAAGGCCGCCAAAACAAAGGAAAAATAGATGATACAAAACACAGAGATATAAAAACTTGAAGCAACTTTCTTTTTATATTCTGTTCCACAACAAAGATCATTCCCGCAAATGTTTATCCAAATTAACATGAAGTGGGTCGAGAAATATATGACGCCTGCGGAGGGTGGAGGGGGGGGGGGCGCAGGGGTCGAACAGTGGGCCTTGGCCCGAAAAGGGCTGTTGCGCCGCGAGGTTAATGAGTTGTAGGATAGAAACGTGTATAAGAATAGTTTGTACCAGAGTAGGAAAGGTCATGTAAATGGAACACATTAGTTTTTTTTTTTTTTTTCAGAGAAGGTGTTGCATTCCACCCAAACATTCGATATCGAGATTTTGCTGTAATTACTCGTTTTGAGGTCTTTGAAAACAAAACTTTTTTTAGAAAAAAACTTTGTGAAAGTCGGTTAAATACCAAACTCCGTAATTAAGTCCAGCATCTTTCAAAAATTTGACATCAGCATTTTAAGCAAATACCCCCACCCCAAACTACCCTTTACACGGATAAACGTTTTCGAACATTTTGGAATTCAGAAAAATGGCTCTAACGACTTAGGTCAAAGTCACATGTGTAATATATTTTCATTACAAACAAACTCTTCAATTTTCTGAAGAGCCTCTGACGTCTTCCGCATTCTAGATCAGCGGTGCTCAAGTACAGGCAGGTAAGGGGAGGTTGAAATCACCTCCTTCTACCCGCTGGGACAGAATGATGCATTTATCCGTGGTTACAAAGTTCCAGTGGCGGCACGCTCTTACGCACAGGAAATCAAAGGCGTACACATACATATTCTACTCCTGATTAACCCACGATGTTTCTGAAGATACTTTTTTGGCACCATTTACTTTCAGAAGGTCTTCAATAATTGGTGCAAAAGATCAGTGCAGTGTCCCAAAAATAAGCAAGGTGATTTTCACTTATTTTGCTACGATACTAACTTTTAGCGTGGTTCATTTTTGAAGACGTTTGTTCCGCAGATATAAGTGGAGCGAAAGACTACCGTTAAACTAGATGCAAACAAACGTAATCTCCGATACTTATAGCAGGGCAGAGGCCTAAATAATTCCCACCCTTCTTTCTCAGAACATGTTACGGTCGTGGAATTCTGCAATGCAAGTAGTTTCGTATTTTGTAGCTCGTGTGAAGGCTCACTACATGGAAACTTCAAAAGTGCAAAATAATTGAATTTTGGTTTCAAATGTTCTTAGGTATTCAAATTGGGAAGAGAATATGTCGTACAATTGCTTCAAAAGTTCGTTGGATTTTTCCAGGTGAATAAAGCAAGGGAAATGTTATAAATCTGCAACTACCAGTTTTACAAATCAGGCACAACTTTATCGGCTTCATCTCGAAAACAAAAATATTCGCCTTCCCATTGAATTGTATGTACTTACCGTACTCTGCACCATCCGCCGCTGCTTAGCAGGCCTGGTTCACCTTGCCTTGGTCAGTGGTGTGAGAAAAGTAACATGTATAGGGGAAGCGAGCGTGTGCTCGCCGGTTGAATACCCCTGGCTTTTGTATTACTGGTGAAGCGTAAGAGATTGATAACATCATACTTACAAAAAATGTGGATCTCATCAAAACACACCGTTTATATAAAATACATTTTTTGTGCAGCTAACCGTTTCCGAGATATTCCTTGTTATTGGTTTGTGTTTTGAAATACTTATAATTTTCTCAAATAGGAGGTTATTATTCATTTTTATTCCTTTGCCATGCAAAGAGAATGACATTTCAAAGCCATCACGTAGCGAACAACTCTTAGAAGGTTTGTCTAACACCTACTGAATTTTTACTCCCATCCTGCCCATAAAGAAATATGTTATAAAACTATTTCTACAAACGTTTATCTCCACAAGCGCTAGGTACGGTTAAACATGTACAACAGAATTAAGTGGCGTTCGCAGTATTTATTGTAACTTAATTCCTCTCTGAATTTATGATTACCATTTAAGACGCCCTTTTTCAAACGGAATTATAGCCCAAAAATTGGCAAGATCTCACAAACGCTTATTCTGAAAAATGAAAATAAATGTGTAACTGAACTATGAATTTAATAGTTGTTTTATTAAATACTAACTATTGTTGTTACTGGCATGCTGATTTGCTACTTCACGCCCTTTCGTTAGTGCGTCATTTCACAGTTCACCACACTGCACTCTCCTTTCTTCTCTTCCAGCCACTCCGCCACTACATCATCCACTGCAATATGCCTCCTTCAACAGGACACGAAACGACAGAATTCCTTTTTCCGCGGCTTTAAAATTATCGCTATGGTTTCACCAGCAACAAGTTTTGTTTGATTGCACTGAATACTCTCGACCCGTTGACGTACACCAATTCCAAAACACCTAGCTTAAGACCTATACACTTTTTCTTGAATTCATGTTACTGCTAATACACACAGGTACAAGAAAAATCCACTTTCAATTGTTGCCACTGTTGTAACTAAAGATTTTCTTTAACTAGTAAGAAGAAAGCATGTAGAAGGATTGAAGCTACTAATGAGTGAAGGTGAATGTCTAATTCCCGCTCCTTTATTCGCAATCAAGTGAAAGTTAAAACCAGATGTTCAGTGACAAAGAAGTTCGGAAGAACTGGAATTGCAACCTGTCTGATTAACGTGTCTAATATTCGCATACATTATTTTTTCCCCTAAATTTCGCCCGCAAAACTTGGTGGGTCTTGCAATCCAAGGGGTTTTATTTTTTAGTAAATAAGGTACTTCAATATTATTTGTAAGCATTTAAACAATACGTTTCAATATTCGTTTATTTATTGTAATTTATATCATCACATGTTTGGTGTGTACAAACTAGTACCACGCCACCAACACTACCACCGCCACTACAACAACTACTACTACTACAACAACAACAACACTACTGCTGATAGCTCCACTAGTAGTATTACTGTGCCACTCCCTGCCCACATTTAGAACCTGAAAGCACTGGAGATCCTTCACACGCTATAATTTCCCAGGATTGTAAGTGCAGTGTCAACCAATTAGAATGCCTGTAAAAGTTTCAGAGAGCGTTTCCAGCTCTACTCCTTCACAAACCGTTAGTTATGGCTCATTTGTGGAACTCCGGAGAGGAAGGGGAACTATGTAAGGGTCGAGAAGCATACAGGGTGTCAGCTAACTTCGGGAATACTGCTTCGTGAGAGACGTGACAAACGATCAACCATGCTTTAGAAATCCTGTACCATATACAGTTAGAATACATTTGATACACCATACCTTAAGAGAATACACTACATGATAAATGTGACAAATAATTCTATTGCAATTTTACTCGCTAAGTCATGGATTAGCAGAAAAGATAATCTTTATAGGACAGTTTTAGCGCGCCAATGGCTAAGAATTAAGAGCTGATTGTTGTAGAAATTAAAGCGTATCATTTTCAGAACAAATTCACCCAATATCTCTTTCACGCACGTCTAGGAGTTTAGCCAGAAATTAAGATTGAAACATTAGTGAAACGTTTTTAATTTGGCTACGCTGCAAGCTGGCATGTATGCCGGCACACGGCGTAGTTAAGAAGGTAGGATATGGCAGCGACGGCACAGAGAACAAATGAACGCAGGCAAACGACAGTAAAATGCTATAGTTGATAGACCCTGAAGTCACGTGTCTTATAATTTGGAATCCATTATTTTCATTTATTTGATTACGTCAAATTACTCATGTGTTAATTCAATTATTAAACTGATTTTAAACAAATTGTTAACAATTCAATGGTATTTGTAGCTTGATAAACAAATTTCACATTCCTTTCCTAGTATGTCTATGACATCCTCTCTATGCAACTCTCTTTCGCATAGACTCTATGCGAAAAAGAGTTGGAGGATCCAGAGAATCGTATATTATCATCTGTAGCACGAGGTATTGAGTTTGTTAAAGAATGAAACGTAAAGAAGAAAGTTAAAACAATTCCCACATATAGTGCGCCATTGCAAAGCTTCAAACCTTTTTTTTTTTTTTTTTTTTTTTTTTTTTTTTTTTTTTTTTTTTTTGTGAAATTAGCTCGCGTCGGTAGTAGGGTTCGACACTAGAGAGCTCGTTTACATTGGAGGAGAAAAACTATTGACTTAAGGGTTTGGGATCCCAATCCCCTTCAAAGTAGGTCCCTTTTGCTTCCACATACATAGCCCGCCAATTCTTTCCCACCGAAAACACTTTTGGAAGGCTTCTTTTTGAATGATGTTCAACCCCGCCGTCGCGTTCTCTACCCTCAAAATGGGATCCTTTCAACGAGGTTTTCAACTTCGGAAACAACCAGTAGTCACAAGAAACCATGTCTGGAGAGTAGGTGGGTTGTTGAACGACGAATCCCATGTCTGCCAAGAAAGTCTAGATCACATGCGACGAATAGGCTTGAGTTTTGTAATAGTGCAACTGTCAACTTTTCGTACTCACTACGCATGTTCAAATCATGCAAAATTGCGTGTGCAGAATCTTAATGATCCCAACCTTTTCGGAAATCTCTCGTATGGTTGCCACTATCAATTTTTCCACTGTCTCAACAACAGCTGCACTCTGAGCAGGTCGTAGTCTCCCGCAACGCTGGTCATTCTCTATCGATGTCCGGTCATGTTTGAATCGGTTAATGCATTCTTTGATTTGTGTTACTCCCATATCATTGTCACCAAACACGATGAATCATCAAACCGTTGACAACACTGTACGCAGTATCCTTGCTTAATTCGTTCAGTTATCTTGAGATAAATAGGAAATGCGATGAACGTGTATCACGGCACCTCACTTGGTAGCCTGCAGGCCGCAAAAATATTCAAGAGTGCAAAGCTTTCTTGTTCCTTTGTGCAGCGCCGCCGCCACACCAGCAATTCTGCGCGCGGGAAAAATTAAGACAGACGTCGTATTTCTACTTTTAATTTGGTGCATTAAGTTCTTTCTACCCTGCGTACTATAAAGAGCGAATATTTTTATTACATCAAAGATAAAACTAAAAGATAAGGAAATTATATAATTGTTACATTATTATACACCACCTGGGGATAAAAGTCTCTTCGCTGGAGGGGATGGAATTCAGTAGCCGATGATCTAGACGGCAACGTCAGGTAGCAAATGCTGATGATGTGTCAGAGGAGAAGCGAAACGAATAATAGTCCTGAACAAATAGAAGACGTTCGTAAGTCCAGAAAGACAGCTCATCTACGAGGGTAACTCAGAAGTGAAACCGTTTTCCAACAAATAAGAGTTCTGGTTTAGGTTGGTAATCTCCACAATTTAAAAAACATATGTTTCACTCAGGCATAGGAACATCAGGACAGAAGGAAATAAGACTGAACTGTTACTAGACTATAGGTAGGAATACTGCAGGTAACCAACAATCCCCCACCCCTCGTATGCTCCTATGGCGTTTGCAGACAACATGCAAAGATCTTATCTGCGCAGATGAAAACAGGATTTTTGCCGTTTTCCACGTTCTTTTACTGAAAATGGTTTGAGTGTCGATAATTCAAAGCCAACTGCTTAAGCATTCCTATGCCTGACCAAAATCTTCAAGAAAATATTGACTGGACAATTGGGAAGATTAAAACTTCCTTGAAGTCGGATCGGGATAACACCCAAGCCTTGGAACTTTACGAAAATTGTGGTTATGTAACATAATGGCATATCATTATTACAACATATTAAGAGTGAGATCCGTTTAAAAAAATAGAAAACAGCGCCTAAAACTGCCCCTATACAGTTTGAAAGCTGCATAAATCATAAAGTTTTCGATGAAAGAGGCAACACATTTTTCCAAGAGCTCTCAGCTATAGTGCGGAGGTAGCCAATGGCATGTCTGCCTCACATTCAAGAGGTGTCGAGTTCGAATCTCCTTAATGTGAGTTATCTGGATAAGGTTTCCTCCTTGGTTTTCCCTTATCCTGAGAAGACGAATGTCGAGCAAATCTAAGCTCTAGGGAATCCGGGCCCACTTTACCATTATTTCAACTATTTCGTTTATTCACCTTCTGATATGGTTTACCCGCATTGCCCACAAAGCTCATTATGAGGAGCTTCACTTCATTGCCATTATCACCTTGAGAACGTCATAACGATTAAAGTTTGCTGTAAACCTATCTCTCGTAGCTTTCTTGGTCCTTTACACGTAAACAAATGGGTTAAGAATCCGCGACCAAGCTCTCTAGTACTAGTCGACTTAATGATTTTACTTCTTAGTTGCCTCGCGATCGAACTGCAGTCGAATCTTGCTACTCCTTGACTCCTTATAATAATTGCCTATATAGGAATTAAGGTTCGAAAGACGTCTTTTTTCCCAGAAGGGTTTGCTTTCCACAAAGTTCCCAGCTAAATTCCTTTTCTCGCTCGTGTACCATTGATTTTTCCTGGCCTGTCACAGTCGCAACCGATTCGACATTCGATTTTCTTGGTGCAGTCCAAACCTACTGACGTTTCGCGAGAACCAATATGGTGAAGCCGCATCGATGCCAAATTTCTCTCTGCTTCGGTAGAATGTGGAAAATGCCACGGTTACTTTATAAGCCCTAGAACGAACAAAGCTGAAAGAACTGAATAACGACAGTACAATGAGGTTTAAACTGCAGCTGAGTTGCCTCAAACCCTTCGCTTCTTATTTTGGTTTTTGTTATTGCATCAACCTGGCAGAAGTTATGGTCATTATATCCTCATTACCAGTTCAAGCGTTGGTTGAAACAATACATGGATTTCGTGCGAAGGTGTTTTTTGTGAAAATCACATATTGTATTAACTAAGCAGTTATACGAAAACATAACGGCAGTTGATAACAATTGATGTGTTGCACTCATATTGCATTCTCTACTCTTGTACAAACTATTCTTACAAACGCTTACTTATCGATCTACTTCAGGTTAACCAGATAAACATTTGCAGAAATAATCGTATTGCTAATTTTCCTGTAGGCGCAAGATGAATATAGCAATACAGTAAGTTTTAAGTGATAGTCAAATCTTTTAAAGTTAGTCGCTATGTGATGGGTTTGAAATTCCGTTCTCTTTCATTGCTTAGAAATAATAAACAACGCCATCACTTAGTTACCTGTTTTCACTGCGCATTTTTAAATATCACCAAATATATCATAATTTTGGCTAAAAGCCTTGCAAAGCTCACAAAAGTTTAATTGCCTTACTACAGATGTAAATATTCGTAATTGAATGTAACCAAAGATTTCATAGTTAGGTATATCTTGCGAAGACGCAGATTAATTTATATATGGGTAGGCAGGTCGGCAGGCAGGCAAGCAAGTAAGCAAGCAAGTAGGTAAGTAGCAGGTAGGCAGGCAGGTAGGTAGGGAAGGGAAACGTCCTACAAATATTGATAAAACTAAGCGAGATATAAATTCGGCAGCCTATTTTCAATAAGCGCAAAAATTAATGCTTCACATTCGGTAGGTATACATTTTTAGAAAAAAAAGGTCTGTATTAAAACATATTTACTACTGTTTTCAGGTTTCTCAGCGAAACGTATCTTGACATAAATGAAGGCTACCACACTACTGCATTGTGCTCTGATTATGGTCTCTAGTCCTCTCTTCGAAGCAGTATCAGCAAAAGGTAAGGCAAGCTAAATGAGCACTTCAAGTAATTCAGTTTGTTGTTCTTAAAGTAATATTCTGCAGGAAATAAAAAAACAACAACAAGAAAATATGCATGCTTTGATTGCTTTTCATACGTATTTGCTACAAAGGATGCACTTTGGAGCAAGTAATGAATTCAATGAAACATAAATGACAGTTATGAATGAAATTGCATCTAATTATATTTCGAACATGTTCCATTTTAATAGCTTTTAATAACTTTAAATTATCAATCTTCGTTTAATTTCTAGAAAGGTTTAGAATGTACTAATGACTTGAAAGTAATATACATATGTCACAACAATGACAATACAGATTTATTGGTATTCCTACTTTTCCCTTGTATTATTTTTACCAGACCTTTCGAAAATAGGTGCACCTTATAACAGTATCTCGCATTATAACATACTCCTAGTAATCTTTATTGTAATTATTTTCAGATTCACCTCTTTTAATTTTTGCTTAAAACTACTTTTAACTATTACTGCAACCAATGAACATAACAGGGAAGGTTAATAGATCACCATTCTTATTTCTGTTGATTGGAACTCATTCGGGAAACTTTCACAGCTGGTAAATGAGAATCTGTGCTCCTTGCCAGGTGCCAAAATAAGGGTACAAGATTGAACCGTCTAGAAAATTGTAAGTCAATGCCGCTGTGAAATCGCCGGCATCTCTGGCAGTAATTTTGGGAGGCGTTAACTGGCACACAACTGCGGACAGTTAAGGACAGCGTTCAAGCTGCCGACCAATACATGAAGTCTTGCAGAAATAATTCAGAAATCCACACTAATTGTAGATACAAATAAGCTTTCAATACGCTTTCTCTTTATCCGTAAAATTTTAAAGATTTTGATGTAACATCTAACGTCTTTATCAGCTTCGACAAAACAGTCCGTTGCTGGAATGCACAGACACGACGCTTTCCGAAATTTATTTAAAATAATTGTGATAGTTATTATTAAATGCTTTATTTCCCTTTTATTTTAATAAATTAAACATTTTAAGGTATTTATAAATTTCGGTATCAAAACAAATTTCAGTATCAAGTATATTTTGCGAATCTCCTGCCACGGGCTCAAGACTAAGGGTATCGCCAACATCACAATGCATAGAGAGGTTGAAATCCTAAAACCATGTTTTCTTTGCATGAATTGTGGTCACGCCGAGAGAAATTTGCCATGAAGTGGTAAGGCGCAGTGCAATAGTAGTAGTGTTTAAGGGCCCGTCGACAGCTAGGTCATTTGGGGCAGTGCAATAGATGCAGAGCATTTCATCAGAGATTCATTTATAACAGCATAGACGCTGAAGTCTGGCAGGAGTCTTGGGAAGCGTTAGGTGGCACTCAGTTGCGGACAATCAAGGACACGGTACAACCCTGGCAAACATCTTGCAGGGATTCCAGGCGTGAGGAAGTGATTTTAACCCGCCTGAGGATAGGCCACACTCGAGCCACGCATGCACACCTTTTGCGCGGTGATCCGGAGCCTGTCTGTGCGACGTGCAATGTCCCACTCTCCGTTGCACATGTCCTTACTGATTGTCCGCGATATGCTCGTGAGCGCCAGTCCTTTGGCCTGGGTCTTACACTGTGCACCGTGTTAGGCAACGACCCAGTAGCTGTAAATACAGTACTGCGGTTTGTTGCGAGTATTGATTTTCGTAAGCAAGTATAAGGTTTCTTTTATCTTGGCGGAAATATACTTTTAGGATGTTTTACTCGTGTTTTTACCTTTTTTAACAGTGTAACCAGTTTACGTTTTTCGCAATATAAGTTTTTATCGGTTTTTAACTTTCCTTTTTGTTTACCTGTTTTAGCTCTCTTTTTAACGTTCACCTTTAGGTATTTTAATTTTCACTTTTTAGCTTTAAAGGGGTGAGGTTTTATTTCTTTGACTGTTTTTATTTTGGACTTCGGGCCCTGATTACCTCGTTGTCGACGAGCCCGTAAACCCCACTACTCACTCACTTGACGCTGAAAGTCCAAATTCTTTCGCCAATGGATCCACTGAAACGGGGAGGTAGGTGTCACATTACCAGAGAGCACACTTGCAGACCGCTTGTATTTGAATCAAAAATCTGAAAGGTCCCTTCACTGCACCAGATGTATTTCGGATGCAGGAAGTCAGTTGGGCTTCATCAGTGCTTCCGTAAACACTCTAATCAACCTGGAAGTCATCACTCATCAGGACTTGTAAGTGTCAGCTTTCGAATCCCCTCCTAAAAAATTTCCATAAAATCGTCACATTTGACAGTCTTGGCTTTTCCACAGTTTTCTTTACTGAATTTGAAACCAACAGCAAGAACAAACTCCAATATTGCTTAATGTTTCATTTCATTTCACTCGCTTGTTGATTCAATATGCGCATACCAAATTTTACTACCTAGGCGTGCGCATTGTGTTGGAAGAATTTCTCAGCCAATTTTGGATCATCAGAAACCGCCAGGAGGTGAAGAAGACATTCAGGCCTTGCTTGCCTTCCAGCACACTTCAAGGCAGATCTATCAACAAAATATAAGTATCTTTGCCACCACACAATTTATGTCCTAGCAGACTATTTTCTGTAACAGATGCAGACTTCGCAGGACTAACTGTATGTAAAATGAAGATGATACTCCAGAGGATTTATATCGGCCTCTTCACATGTGCGACCACTAGAGCACTTCATCTTGGACTGGTATTAGACAGGGGGGCCGAAAACTTTGTAAATGGCCCTACAGCGCTTCGCAGGAAGACGTGACTCACCACATTCCATATATACTAACAATGCAAAACTCTTTCTGTCAGTCGAAAAGGATCTACAGAGCTATTTGATGGAATTGAATAACCAAAGACTTCGCAGCACCTCTCCCACCATAGGGTTACACGAATGGGTAAGCATGAGTGGCTTAGTGAGGAGTGTGGTGGGAACACATAATTAGTTCCATCAAAACTGTGTAAAAAAATACTGGGTTGTTCACAGGCCATCTCTTCTAAATGTTCCTTCTAATTCTTTTTATGTTTTTCTAGATTTTATGCCAGTTCCTTATTAAGGCGTTCGAAAATAATATGCAATTGCGTTGTTTAAAAAATACCGCTCCATCTACGGGCACGTCCTCTCTTAGGATGATAAACTGATGCTAGTACACCACGCAGACACCAACTAGATGGTAGTTGTGAAGAGAGTGTATAGCGAAAGAACAGCACTTGTTTGTTGTTAAGTAAAGATAGTCATGGACAAAATGGATGGTGACTATCACGGACAAAAATAGACTGCATGGCTTTTGTGGAAGGAAGGAGTCAAGAAAGGTGTGTGCACATTGTATTTCACAGGACTTGACACAGGCGCAGAAGGACAGCAGAGTGGAAGTCTGCTGTCGACTGTTGGAAATTTAGAATGAAGATCCAGAAGTTTTTGAGAAACTGGTGATAAATCACTACCATACATCCGAGAAAAATACTTGTTTGATGATATGAAGGACGCAGTACAAGGTAAAATTTTGTCAACAATAAAGAATTGCAGGCAGCTGTCCACGAGCGAGTGTGTAGTGACCCCAAGCATTGCTTCCGTGACGCAATAATTATGTTCTCAGGAAGGATGCAGCAGTATATTGGCGTTGATGGGAAGTATATTGAGACACCCCATGTACATTGGATAATTTTTATGAATAAATAAAGTATAAATACTATTATTGTAAATCATTTGCGAAGGCTCCTCCAATGTATGGTATGCTGCAGTTTTTGATTAGACACTCCAAAGTTATTATCCACCTAAAACTGTGTTGTTAAAATAAAAATAATACTGGAAATATCAAAACTAGCCAAGAGAAACCATCCTGAGAGGAATGTTCTGTACTGCATACATACGATATATTCTTGTAAAGATGGTCAGGCAACTTGTTCCTATAAAACTATTTTACATATGTATAGGAAAAATTACCAAATAGTCTAGGATCTTAAGATTATCTTGATACCAGATACAATAAGACAGGCAAACTCTCACATAAGCTATAACATAAATTTACAGAAATTCTATTTAAACTATTTTTAAGAAGAAAATAAAATACAATGCCATTAAATTTTGTTGCACCTGAAAGAGTAGTGCACCTAAATTTGGCTTCTAGAACATTGTGTGGCTCCTGTCATAGGAGAAAGGTAGAAAGCTATACACATTTCATTTTTTTAAAATACGCCAAGTGTACCGTGAGCTTCCCCTTGGTTATTTTAAATAATTTTTAATAAAGGAACATAATAAATGCCTTAAAAAATTGGATGGTCAGCTGCATTTTTGTCAGTGTTTCCGGTGAATGTTACATATATTTGTAAATATTTCGCGTTCTGCATAAATCTTGATATCTGTTCAAAACAAAATATTTAAAAGTCCATCTGACGAGTTGAAGTTCTAACACACGACGATAGTATACTCACAAAGGTATACTAAATATGGAAACATGCTTGATTACATTCAAGTCCGAAATATAACTAAATAAATATTATACATTAACCACCTCGTGTCCAATACATCATACAATTTATGAGAACAAGTGCTACTTATTATTAGCATGGTATGTTTAAAACTTTTGGCCAGTTATAAAATACTTTCCCAAGAGGAGAATTCTGACAAACTCCAAAAATGCTTAGAGAAAGAATGTATAATATGGTAGTCAGTATAATTGGCCAAGTGTCTATTGCATCGTTAGAATGCAAAGAAAATCAAAATCAAAGAGGTGCTGACACCTACCGAAAGTGAAGCCGAACGTCACGAGCAATTGCCCGACATAACTTCCTCAAAACTTGAGTTCCTGCTACGTAACAGCAGCAAAACAAAACCACGAGACAGGACTGAGACCGCACCATAGGACGGCATTTAGAACAAGGCAACCAAACTGTGCCAGAGACAGACTATGAATTTACTAAAGAACATCCACGCAAACATACATTGACATGAATCTGCGTGAAGAAAACAACAACAAATATGAGGGCACGTTCGGAAGCAAAATGAAAAAAAATAATATAAATTATTACTGAGCTTCTTGAAGACAGTACATCTGTCAAAACCCAAAAATCTCCGGGTTTTTTCTGATTAAAGTTTTTTAAAATCTACTCAACACATAAAACATACAGTGCACAAAATAGTTTAGGCTGACCCCGCAGCTCAGTCGGTACAGCACCTGGCTGCTATTGGGTTCGATTACAGGCTGGGAGGGTGAATGTGTGTGAATTTAGACAATTTAGATAATAATAGATTAAAACGAAAAGCAAAGCAGTAGAAACCCAAAGTTGAAAAGAACCGCTAAGCAAGTGAACACGTTGGTGTTGAGTAATTGCTCCAAGAGGTTAAAAGTCGCTGATATGACTTTCAATGTTAAAGGTGGCATATAAATGGAACATTAAAACAAGTTTAATGCCACGTGAAACTGTTGTCAAGATATTCATTTGGATATAATTAATAACTTTTTGATGTAGTAAAATACTCATTGGACTACTCATGTTGTATCATTTTCAGATTTAAATCTGAGCTTTGTTGAAATTTCTGTGCGGGAATTTCTTAGCTTTAATTAGTTTCTAAGAAAAAAATTTGCATATATACTATTGATTTTTTAGCTTTTTTGAATGTGACTTAGGGCAATAATCAATTTCTGCTCAATTATTTAATATATTAACATAAATTTTACACTGTCCTGAAAATTTCAAGCTCATAAACCATAAACTGTGGTTGAAAGTAAATTTTCCTTGTGAAAAAATGCTGATATTATGGAACTGAGAAAAATAGTACATGAAGTTCAATACTGTGCTTTAACTAAATGATAATATACCCAAATGAATGGCTATTTGTGTTTTTAAAATTGCTACTATTAAAAAACACAATGTGTAACATGAAATACAAGCTAGTTAATAAACCTGGAAAAAGTGAACAGTCAAACTTTTTAACCAAAAACATAGACTCAGCCATAAAACGTGAAAATAATGCTTCCCTGTAGAGTGTAATTATAGCTAGAAATTGTAAAATTTCATATTGTGTTTATGGATAAATTTGTGCAGCCTTATAGCAACAGTAAGCGAAAGAGCTACTCTATTGTTACACAGGTGCCAAGGTGAATCTGCAAGATGATGCTACTGACGCCAACTATTTTTCGGCCAGTTCCTGTTACAGACCTTGTCTTGAAGGCGCTCCTCCAATGGTGTGCTATTATCATTGGGTTTTAGAGGACTACAAGACTATGGGACCGTAAGTATTCAATGTACGTATGTAAGACATGGAAAACAAAAAATAGTCTAACAGAACGAAAGCTTACGTCCTCTTTGTAGGCTGCGATACAAAAACAGGAAAGTTTGGTGTTTAATATGGGATTTTAATATCCAAATATCAAGCGTTACAATATCAGAAGCATAAAGTAACCTTTGTTGACCTTATAGATATTTATTTACAATTTCAAAGAGTACTTTCCGAATTTGACCACCTCCGTAGCGCAGTTGGTAGCGCGCTTGCCTCTGGCGCTAACGACCGGGGTTCAATCCACCGTACCAGCATGGGGATTTCTTCCCCCACTGGGAGGTCTGGCACGGGGTGCACCCGGCCTCGTTATGTCCCGGGGGGGGGGGGGGAATAGCATCGAGAAGGCCGCGTAACTGATCGGGAGGGGACGCTGACCACGTACCACCCTCCAGTACTGCACCCCACCAATGACACCTGTGATGGGTAGAGGTGGGGGACGCAGCGGCTGGACGGCAGGCCTTCGCCCTTCATGGGCTGTAACAGCTGGTGTTTACTTTTACTTTCTGAATACTCGTATTTGTCAACGTGTAAAAGGAAGGATATGATTCCACTTTTTAAGGGTTTAGTTTCTTATTAATTTATTTAATATAAGCTAAATAGCAACGGAAATTTGCTGCTTTATTTAGTGTGAAAGAGAAACGTTTAGTATGTGAATCATAATGCATCGTAAGAATATTACGTGCATAAGATAAAGGATGGTTATAAACTTGAAGATTATATAATTTGCTAATCACAGTAGGTGACTGTAATAATTATTGTGTGAAAAATGTTTAATATAAACAAACTAGTTAGTAACAGTGCAGAAATTATTAGGTGGAACGAAGACACGCGCTTGTTGTATCAAAACAACCTTCGTCACTCGGCAAGAGAATATGGGACGAGTGTGGCAAGTTCACTCACTCCCTCTCCTCTCGTACATATGCCTGCTATATGGTAATGTATTTTATGGTTTGTGCTTACCTTTTCGTAACTATTTTTGAATCATTTAAATACAATAGTGTTTAATCTTAATCTGGTTGTGAATGTGAAAAGACAATCTTGCGAGATTAAAATACTCGGAAGTAGGAGTGCCTTACTGTCTTCTGAAATAAATAAGCAAGTTTACTCGTTATATAGGGTGTTAGAGGTATGAATGTGCAGATTTCGCATGGTAGTAGATTCAAATATGAGGAATAAAATGTCCAATAATAAATCCATTTATCCTGAAAGACAAAGGAGATAATTGAACATTATAGAACACATCCTCTACATAGTCTGGCCGAATGTTTTGTTTACTAATCAGCTTCCGCTACCCCACGCAGCGTCCATACGTACGTCGAGTGAAACCCAATGTAGGTCAGGACTCGAAAAGCGGTTTCACTACGTATCTATGAATTTGTTATCTGCTACTGCAAGTAATGAGCAGAGGGGTGGTTTTCTTTCCGAGCACTCATCATAAGACTTGAGTAGGTAGGTTTTAGTGTCAGCATTCCTGACCTTCCGCTCTAAACACAGGGCAAAATTGGCAGTTGCCAAGCGTGCGTCTACGAATTTATGCCGACACACTGGAATCCAATTATTTAATATTTTGCGGATAAACGACTCATTTTAGCAACAAACAAAGATATACAAATAGCTCATCTTTTCAATCTCTACCTCTATGCTAATTGCAGAAGTAAACGATAAAGGATTGGTGACATATGGGCAATCAAACATTCGGCCAATTTTATTTTTTATTTATGTAACCGTGCACTTTAGGGGAAATGCTTGAGGAACTCATATTTCAGCTGAACGTTAAGAAGTAACTGTTAAACTCTACGTACTCATACCGCTAACATCTTATATACAATATAGCTTGGGAAACACATTGGAGTACTATAATAATTCAGGATATTTTAGGACTAAAAAATAAAAGTATTGGATATAATTGTTATTGCACATGTTTAAAACTTGAAAGCCACTTATGGGCAAGATAATGGATACTAGTTTTTGGCATAATATAATTCTACAGAGAATATCGCAACGAATTAGGTATATATACAGGTGTCCCAAAATTAGACCGACAAACTTTCGGAGCTGATAGATAACATTATTTTAAACACTTTTTGTTAAGGAAAGATTTTTGCTGCGGCGCTTTGCGCTAGATGAGTTAATGCCTTCCACCCAGTTTAAGTATTTACGACAAAATCAACAATGCAAATTAGTATTGCATTTATCTTAGTAAGGCGCACAATCTTCCAAGAAACAAACACAGAACACAAACAAAACACATATCATTGTTTACCGTTAATCACAGCTTTACTATTAAAAGTAAATGTTGGAACGCACGCCCATTGCGATTAACATAAAGAGTGCATCGATGTGCCTTATTCTACCGTACTATTGCAAAGACACCAGCCATTTCTCTGGTTTAAAAGTTTGTCGGTCTAATTTTAGGACACCTGTATATAAAACTAAACTACACTTAACTAAACTCGTGATACTAGAGCCGTTAACGGACTAGAGCCTACCGCCCGACCATTGCCCCCCCCCCCGTTTCTGCCAACACCGGGCGTCATGAGTGGGGTGCGGTTCTGGAGGGTGCAAATGTCGTAAGCGCCCCAAATTCCTCCCGGTCTTCATAGTCAGGAGCCAGTACTTTTCAATCATATAGCTCTCAACTGGGACCCTGAGACCTAAAAAAGCTGAGTTTACCCACAACCAGGTCACGGAGCGGGAGAAAATCCCCAGGAAACGAACATGGGTCTTCCACTTGGCAGGCTGCTGCGCTACCACCACCCTACACCATAACTAAGTTAGTTTCCATTATATTGTAATATTAGACTTATATGTTGCGATCAACAAGGGTATTGAGTTTACAGAAAATAAGCTTAGAACATTAGCGAATCTTAAGCTCTGCGTATTAAACATTTACATCTTTATATCTTTTTAAGTCAATAACAATGAAAAGAAAAAGACAATTCTCCGAGTGACATTAGAAGATACATTGACATACGGGGCAGAAACCTGGGGTCCTTGGAGGACCAGAAAAGCAATGCAAATGGATGGAATAAGGCGTGGGACTAGAGTATCTGGTATCAGAAGCGAAGGAACAAGGATAGAATAATAACGGATATGAAAGAATTAGTGACGAAAGAATTGGGAACTAAAAACTTTAATGGTATGTTCACGTGAGAAGGATGAATGAGCAGAGATAGCCAAACATCCTGTTATAATGGTCTCCGGGGGCAGAAGAAAACGCGGACGACCTAGAATGTCCTGGGAATCGGAGTATCGCAGATGATGGATGAGGGGGAATTGGCTCAAGGGGACTGGAGTGAAAGGCATAATGGAGAATGGGAATAAAGGATAATCACTGAAAAGTGAAAATGTCCTCAAATATAAAAAGAAAAATGTGGGTATACCTCTTTAAGCAAAAATAAATACTCCATCGAATAGTAATATTTGTAAAACATGAAGCAATTTAATATTGATCTTTGTTCAATTATGGTATCTATATGATAAAATATTCTAAAATCAGTCTTTTCTGAAGAGCTAACATGAATCTGCTACATAGTAACCAAAATAAATATTTGTAACCTAAACGAATGCAATGCTAATATATTTATTATTTAAAATCGCTACTGAATATAAACTATATACTAAATTCAATGTATGAATCTCATCCAGTTCTTATTTGGAATAACTATAGAATACCTTATGCCCATCACAAACTGCTTTTTGATATTTAAATCCAAAATATACAAACATGTGGTCTGTAGCTCTAATCAACAAATTAAATTTAACGTTTAAGAGGGCAAAATATGATCTAGGAAGTTAAAAGGACATACCAAGTGAGATGGCTCTGCGGTAATGTGTGAGGCTCGCATCCAGCGGGTCTCGGGTTCGATTCTCGTGGACCGCCCACTCGTAGTCTCATCTAGCATGATTTTCTTTCGGTCATTTCCCTCTAATTCTGTTTCCTTTTCACCTTTCAGGTATACTTATAGGTTTTATGACGGATGGTGGTGAGGGACGTATGGCAGGGTAATTCTCAAAGGAAAGAATACTCCCATGGACACTAGAAGTCTGCTAGTTCGATGGGTCGTTCATCGCCCTCTCTAGGCACCTATGGCAGTGGGACGGGTCTTCTAGCCTGGAACTGTTAGAGACCTCCGCGCGTCTCTGTGGTCTGTCTTCACTTGATCCCTTCCCCTTCGAGGGGATAAACAAGTATACTGATCTATGGCGTATGACGAGGTGCGAAGGAGACTTAGCATCTCGACGTTCAGGAGAACGTTTGTACTTGTGTACCTTACAGAGCGCCCCCGGAAGGTAGAGGTGAGGGGAGGGGAGGGAAGACAAAAGTCTCCTAAACAGAGTCACAATAGAATTGAGAGCAGGCTTCCTACACATCCATTTGAATCTCTCCGGCGGCGTGTAGTAAAACAGACTCCCCTCTCGTCCTGCAGGCTGGTACATACCACTAAGGGATGCTGAAACCAGAGATCACCTCTCCGGAGGATGGAGGTTTACCTGCCATGCAACGTCAAGACTCCCATCGACACTTACGACTCTGAAACAGACCAGCAGCAGAAAAGTGCTTGAATTGAGAAGTGAGATGAAGTGGACAGACAGGAAAACTGGACGTGTAATTAAGTTCTCAGCATCTCCTAGCGATCCGGGGAAAGCCCCGATATAGAATAGCATGGATCAGCGAAAATGAAGCCACGATCTCCCGCGAATCAAACGTGCTACAACATGTAGGTCTAAATATGCAAGATGCCCCTATATGCTGCATAACCCTAATTATCCTACGGTAGTGTTCCAGGAGTTAAAATTGACCGAACAGACAGAAAAGGAAAAGGGAGCACGTGAACCTTCCTTGGGAAGGTAAGTAAAGCCGATGGTCCCGTATCCCAGATTTTCGGTGCCTAAACGAACCAATAAAAAGACCTCCGAGCAAAATTACCTGTGTTTCACATCCACTATAAATGATAACCATAGCAGATAAAGAACGTCCATAAACAAAACTGAGTTTATGTCTGTATTACCAATCCCTCCACTTCAATTTAAGCAACCACATGACTTGTTTCGAAAATATCACTTAAGGATGTTATTAGAAAATATGAGCATCACTTCTAAAGAGCTTGGAATGAATGTCAATTCACACTAGCTTGTAATTTACTGGATTGTAGTAAATAACTTGACAAAATGCTACTTTGTAGAACAATAAATTACTTCAAAACCAAATCATACATTTCATCTGTAACCACAATGTAATTGTAGTTACCGGATCTAATCGTTGCCAGCAGGTCACTGAACTGTCTCCTCTGTTCTTGGCATTTGAGTTTCGATAGCATCTCGCATATTGTGCAAGTAGCTAAACTGATAACAGTGTGCAGCCAATATCAAACTGTTTCTAGACCACGACCTGACGTAGTAATCTCATCCAGTGGTTACTTTTGTGATGTATCTTATTGTTGTCGTTCAAAGAGAAGAGCTACTTTTGACAAAACCGCTTAGGGAAATCAAAGGAGGCTGTTTCGGTTACATTGCATTTATACATTAAATGTTATATTCGAAGCTGAAGGACCCTATAGAAAATTTTTGTTTAAGCGCTTCTATAACCTTCAGCTAAACATATTTTAACCTTCTGTTGCGTAGTGTTGCCATTTGGCAACAAAGATTTATAATTCTTCTTTTTAATGTTGTAAGAGTGTTCTAGTTATTTTAATATTACCTATATTAGCGTTTAATAATGAAGTAAAAGTATTGGTATTTTAGTATTCATGTAGTTTCTTTTCTTTTCTTCTTTTACAAAATCAAAAGCCATGCATTACGGTCTCACCAGTTATTTTACATTTTTTCTCCCCATCCTTAACTACATGCACGTTTGATTGCAGTCGCTTGTATTAAGCTCACGACGTTCTGTTTAGAATGGATGGCCACTCCATTTCGTTTGACCTTTAACAATCATGCCTGCTGGAATTACTTTCACGTAGGCCATCTCGCCCTTTCTGCTTCTACCGAGACCATTTAGAGGGTGGAATAAGTGTAGAGACCCAAAAGGCGACCCGATCTGAATGGACAGGGTCCCTCACGTTTCCAGTTCGAATGCATCCGGCGCCACCAGAGGCCACTCCAATCCCTCCTGACCTCCAGCGCCACCCTCTTCTTTGGGCCCACATGGAGGTGGATCCTGACTAAGCAGTCCCAGTGGCGCCAGGGACAGAACATATATCCACCGCCCAGCCGCAACACGCCGAACAACGTTAACTGTTCTCTAACACTGAAACACATGAGAATGAAGTAATTGATCGGTAGTGGAAGTAAGGGACAGGAAAGTTGTGATAGAAGAGGAACCACCCCAACATTCGCCTACCACCTAGAAAACCCAAGAAAAACCCACTACCTACTTAGAGTGAGCGGTCTCCGGGATCGAACCAGGGACCTCCTGTATGCGAGTCTTACACAGTATCACTGCACGACCCCACTCGTGTTTAAGGAGAAACCAGATAGTGAAAGTTGCCAGCAGTGGTATTTGTAGCTTTCAAGTAGTATTGTAAATTGGGATTTCCACTTTTATTTGATATATATTTTATTGTTGTAGGCACACTAATATTTTAAACATAGTTTTTAAAAACGGTACTGCATCTCTCATTTTGTGCTTCGAATTCTGCATCACAGAAAAATATGACATCTAACATGTCCAATCTTATGCGAAAGAGGGAGGGTGTATTTATCTCCCCCTACTTTTCCCCGACTATTGGGACTCAAAAAGAAACTTCTGTAATGTTTGATTACCTGAGTGAGTGAAGATGAAATGTTTCGTCCACAAAGTTGGTAACTTTTGCTCTAAAAGTTGGTACTACTTCTAAATATCCCAGCGTTCAAATGTCAAACTACTTCGACTTTTATTTTGTAAACATATGTGAGAGTTTTTTCTCCTCATTGTTACTTAGAACAACTTTTTTTTTCTGAACATTTTCTGGAAACATTGAATTAGCTGACTGAAAATTTGATAAGATAAAAACAGCTCAATGTAGTTGTTGATCTTCTTTGCTGTTTATATGGTGGTTGGTTACATTTTAAGAATGACTTGCTTATCTTTCTTAATAAACCACTTTGTTGTCAGTGGAGTAAGAAAGCATCCATCTACATCCCGTAGACAATTCAGTCTGTACGAAGTTACGAAATTTAACATCGGCGGGATAAGGTTTTTAATTTCCACTTAAAATATTTGCAGCTTGCGTAAAACTTCGTTACAGCCCCCACCCACTCTTAAAGTAAAGATGCGCAATAACAATGGTCAGAACACTTAAATAAGAGAAGTGGGGGTCTATGTCCCATCTGCTGTGAGTGTGATAAGTACAATGGATTGTATATGTGACTGTCTCCGAGTTCTGATAAACTTTCCAACCCACTTGCCTCCCTATCACTGAGCACTTCTCATTTGTCCTCTCTTTAGCATATGCAGTGTCAGGACGTTTTACACAGTCTGTATGGCTATGTCAAGCATCGGAGAGGGTTCAACTGGACAATTTGAGGCATCATTTAGCGCGCAAAGGGATATTTATTCACTACACTCTAAAAGTTGTTACCGGGGGAACATACCAATGAAATCACACCAAAGAGGATAGACTATGCAAATGCTTTCCGTTATATTATTAGCCAAAATCGATTAAGAACCCATTCTACTTCGATGGACGAACAAATCATTCAATGAAATAATACCAGACTGAGTGGGTGGCTCAGGCGGTAACATATTCGGGAGATCGCGGGTTCGATCCCCGCGGCCGCGCACTCCGACATGGGTTTTTCCGTGGTTTCCCCATGTCACTTAGGCGAATGCTGGGGTGCATTATTTCAAACCATGGTTTCCTTTCCATCATTTTCCTTCATTCCATTTCCATATCATCTTTCAGGCGTGTAGTGTTGGCAGTGCCGGGTAGATGGCGCAGATGATAGCGCATGGTAACTGCTGTTCTTGCGCTAGGTGGTGTTTGGGAGGCCTTGTGCTCCGTCGGCGGGGGTGGATGGGGGGGCGGCATCGGAACCGCGGTGTGATGCCTGCTTGGCGAGGCCTGGCGCCGGGATGAAGAGATCTCAGCACTTGTTAGAGACTGCCACGCGTCTCTGTGGCCTGTCTAGCTGCGACCCTGTGTGACACCTTCGGTTCCCTCATTTCATTCATGTCTCCTGTGGGTAGTAGCCACAATAGGTCTGCGTAGGTCGAAGTGAGCGAGGTATCCCCTCTGTGTCTGTACCCTTTACCCTTTAAGTATACTATCAGAAGGGTTAAAAAAAATTAAGAAGAAATTTCAGAGTAAATTGACGTCACCATTCTGTTACACACACCCGCGCGCGCGTCAAAAAACTCCTGTATTGAGCCTAGCGTAGTAAAAATGCCACATATTTGGAGAATATTAAAAAGTTACGGTATTTGTATAGCATACTGTTTTATGTTTTGTAATATTCGCTCTACATACCCTCTAGGATATCATTCATAATTGTCTTATAGCTCTCCATAAATATTTTTACTTTCTCTACTCCTGTTCACTGTCGGTATAGGAACAAATAATTTTACCCATAGAGTACCCAAATTTCGACAAAAACTTGTTTGAGGTCCTCTGAATCTTAAAATATGCTCGTTTTATAAAATATTGCGTGTCTGTGCTTGTTCATAAATAACATTGCTGAAGACCGAATGAATACCAAACAATATTTAAGTTCAGCTTCTACAAAAATTCAACCCGAGGATTTTCAGAAATTCTTCCAACTCCAAATTACCCTTAAAATGAGAAAAAGTCTAATTTTTATTCTGTCAAACATTATTTTAACTATTTTTAATTAAAATACAATGATAATAAATGGTACACCAGCGCCACACCTTCTACCCATAAAAGTCCCGCGTGCAGTGACGGTGGATGCGAACCTAATAATTGGTTCTCAAAGAGGGACTCCTACTCGCCCACAGTTAGCCCAGGCTACAAATATACATGGAACCGGAAGGCAACTCGCCACGTGCTTGTTGTGCGAGGGCGTACTCAAGCTGCTTGCGTCATTTCGTGTTCACTTGGTGTAGCACCATTACAGTGGCTGTCAACAAGTCTCAATGACTGGGGTTTTCAGTAGCTAATGACGAATATACAAACATTATTTTAATCCAGGGATGTCCAACTTTCTCTCTTGGAGAACGTTGCGTAATGAGCGACTATTATGCACTCTACTCCTTGGAGGGACATACACAGTATCCAGTGACGACTCAAACAGATGATTCCATGGTCGCTTCTAAGTCATATCTTGAATTTTCTGGAACTTTCCTCAGAAAACCTCTTCATTCCGGACGATTTTGCGTAAATGGTGTACAGTAAGCGACAGACAAAAATAAAAAATCTGATGTGTTGAACTCACATGACTTCCTCCACTCTTGTACTGTTCTTATAAACTCTTATTCCTATATCTTCTTTGTGTTAGTTGAGACCAACATTTGCAGAAATTATCTTTTTGGGTATTTCCTTGTAGGTGCAAGGAAAATATGGGAGTATAGTAGGCTTTGAGCGATAGTCAAATATTTTAAAGCTTTCAAATTCCGTTCTCTTTGCACGGCTAGCATTTAAAAATGAATAAAAATGTTATATTTGAGGAAAGTTTAGGTTTTGCAAAACTCACATAAATAACAAGGAATATCTTCGAAATCGTTCACTCAAAAAAAAAAAAAAAAAAAAAAAAAAAAAAAAAAAAAAAAAAGAAGCAAGGTCTACATTTTTGTGCAGTACGATTTGGTCTATCTCTTACGGTTTACCAATTACATTTCATTTTTCATAACAATATCTTAAACATATGACACCTTAATCAAAATCGTTATGGCCATTTTCAAGAAAAACAAAATTTTCGAAAAATATTCCATGTAAAGCGTACTTTAGGGTGGAGCAATTTTCTTCAAAATCTTCGTGTCGCATTAAATAAATACCAACTGACAAATTTTAACTGACTTTTCGTTTTTGAGTTATGCTGTCCACAGACTGACACACACACACGGACCTTTTTCTAAAAGTTTTTCTGGGGGTTCAGGGGGCCTCAAAACATAGATTTCCGGTGAGAACTTGAAATAGAATTTTTGGGCGGAATACAATACTTCCTTTACTTTACTAAACGTAGTAGAGAAAGTAAAAAATGACTAATAATTTTCTATTTGAGGAAAGTTTAAGTTTTCCAAAACTCACAGAAATAACAAGGAATATCTGCTGAAATGGTTCACTCAACAAAAAAATTATTTGGACACACCATGTATTTAAGCAAGGTCTACATTTTTGTGCAGTAAGATTTAGTCTATCTCTTACGGTTTACCAGTAATGCAAAAGTCATCCGGAGTAAACAGGACTACATAGGTTATAGCCAGAAAATTCAAAATATACGTTCCGTCATAAAAATATCTTAAACGTGCATTTTAATTAAAATCGTTAGAGCCGTTTTCGAGAAAATCAAAATTCCCGAAAACTGTTCCATATAAAAGGTAGTTTAGTGTGGAGGAATTTTCTTCAATATCTTCTTGTCGCATCCTTAAAGTGTTAAACATAAATACCAACTTTGGTTTTTAACCGACTTTTCGTTTATGAGTTATTCTGACTACGGACTAGCAGACATACAGACACACGGACCTTTTTCTATTTTTTTTTTTTTTATTTTTTTATTCAGGGGCCTCAAAATATATATTTCCGGCGAAATCCCGAAATCGATTTTTTGGGTTGAATTCAATCCTTCCTCTACTTTACTATACGTAGCAGAGAAGAATCTCGTTAACGCACAGCATTTATGTCAAATACAGACGTGGCCAAATTATTATAGTAAGTAAACATATTTTAGAGCCTTTATTTTACAAAATGAGTAGATAATACAGATAAGGTGTTATAGTTTACTTACTATCTGAGTTTAGTATTTAGTGTGCACACCTTTAGCTTTGATTAGCAACACGATTCGCTTGGGCATGTCTTCAGTCAGTGTTTTAAACTGACCTTTTATTTTATCATCATGAAACTAGAGTTGAATCTGCTTTTCAATCAAGGCAGTCTTTGTTATTATACTAATTTTAATTCTTTTTCTAACTATTGACCATAAATTCCCTATAGAATTCATGTCAGGGTTATTTCAAGACCAATGAAACAGCTTTACATTATTTTCTTTCAAAAATGTTATGACCTGTTTTGTTTTGTGGCATGGAGCCCCATCTTGCTTAAATATATTTTTATTCTCCCCAAACCTTTCTTTGAGTTGTGGTAGCAACACTGCAGATTGTGTGGGTGTCACTTTCACCAGGTCAGTACATAAACAAACACCGCAGAGTGGTGTCTCGTGAACGTAAACAAATATCATGCACGGTCCTTTCATGTTTACTGTGCGAGTGTAGGCCAATCAGAATCGTTATATCCTAAAACTTTACAGCACCCTGCGAGCGACCGAACTTTTTACATCGAGAAACCGGTTCAATTCCCTGACCAGCCTCAAGGTAACTTTGTCGGGTTACTTCACGTCTGAAAAAGCTACTTGGATTATTCCTTCACGTCTTTTAAGTGATTAGCTATTTCGAAATCTGTGTGATGTCCCATAATTACTACCAAAGCTATGTCAGAAATTATGCTACGCATCTTAAAAGTAACAAACTATTGTCTTTCTACATTCTAGTGAAATTATGCATCCAATTTGGAACAAAAAACATTTATTTCTTCGAAATCAGCTGAGTAAAGGAGAAATGCCAATGGACTCTTTTGTTTGTAATGCTTCTGTGAAGCACATAGTTGAAGGAATGTAATAAGTTGCCTTCCACCTGTATACTTGTTAACTATAGTAAGCCCTTTATACCTAGTTGACAAAGTTTGAAGGCAACAGGTTCCTGTGCTCACCAATTAATTACAGTTACAAGTACATGTCTGTGGTAGTATTGACTAAAGTTACAGTCGCCGCAAGGAAGTATTGCTTATCATCCGCCTTTAATCTCTGTTGACCACACATTCTGACCTTGGCTTCTTTTGTGGCTTTCTCTCACCTCCAGGCGAGTGCTGGGATGGTTTCTCTCCTATTATGTTCTCCTTCACCCGTTTCCTTCTCGTCTTCCAGGTATGCTTTCAGGTTTGGCAGTGTGAGGCAAAGCCGAACAGAGGGCGTAGTTGCTTGCTCCAAAGTAGAGGTCTACAAAAATGTTTGTCGGGCTCCGGCCGGGCACGGACTTGGAAATTAAGGGACACAAAACATTTAATTATATTTTTTGGTCATCGATACTGAAATTCCGAGAATAGCACAATTATCGCAGCATTTCTTTACTAGGAATTCTATATGATTATTTTGCTGAAACGCTTCAAATAATAATAATAATAATAATAATAATAATAATAATAATAATAATAATAATAATAATAATAATAATAATAATAATAATAATAATAATAATAATAATAATAATAATAATAATAATAATAATAATAATAATAATAATAATAATAATAATAATAATAATAATAATAATAATAATAATAATAATAATAATAATAATAATAATAATAATAATAATAATAATAATAATAAAATAATAAAATAAAAAGAATAATAACAAAAATAATAATGATAACAAAAATAATAATGATACCAAAAATAATTATGATACTAAAAATAATTATGATACTAAAAATAATTATGATACTAAAAATAATTATGATAATAAAAATAATTATGATAATAAAAATAATTATGATAATAAAAATAATTATGATAATAAAAATAATAATGATAATAAAAATAATAATGATAATGATAATAATGATAGCGATAATAACGATAGCGATAATAACAATAACAATAATAACAATAACAATAATAACAACAACAATAAGAACAACAATAACAACAATAATAACAACAATAATAACAGCAATAATAACAACAATAACAACAAGAATAATAACAACAAGAATAATAACAATCATAACAATAACAATAATAACAATAGTAATAACAATAACAATAATAATAGTAATAATTAACAAAATTACACAATCGGACCGGGCCGGGCTTGGACTGGGCTGGAGTTTGCTTGAACCCGGCTCGGGCCTAACCTAAGAATGTCTACTCTAAGGAAAGAATGGAGAATAGAGGACTGTCGATCACTCCTTGACCGATTTGGGTAGCTCCGACAATGGGTCAGGTCTTTGATCTGAAATTGTTATGCGCGTCTTTGTGACCTGTCTACCCGCTGCTTCTAGTCCCCGTGTGGTTTCTTCACTTCATTCATTCCTTCCTTCTGAAGGGTGGTAGCCACAACAGATCTGTATAGGCCGTGGTGCGTGAAATGTGCTATTCCTAAACATACATTTAGCAGCAGCAATAGTCCCAAGTGCTACTACTGTCAGAAATCTTTCTCAAGGAAATCCAAGATAGTAAGCTTAAAGATATTCATTACTTTTCCTACTTCTTAACTGTAAAAGGTAGGTGCACTGTATTGCATCAACAATTTCTATATTGAAATTTCACTGGAAATAAACATCTTTTGAAAAATATCGCTGTGTGTCTATGTGTGTGTTTGTGCACTCAGGCGCATGTGCGAGCAGCAGAAATGAAGAGAAAACTTGTTGTGTGCACTAAACATGACTTTTCCACTCATTCTTGTGCAAGCTAATCTTTAAAATGCCTATTCTCTGTCTACTTCATGCTATATTGCTACCCTTTTCGTACCTTATCAGGCTAAAACCGATGCTGAACTCAGCACTGTGACTTTTCTTTAGAAATCGTCTAGCCTTCTAAAAATTGAACTCAAGCAGTACCCTTACCTCTTCGTCTACTACATGCTATGGAGGTCGTGATGTCTACTTTGTTATGCCCGGCGTCGCGGCGACCTCCTGCCTTGTGGTATGTCGCCGAACCTGCATTCTTTATTCACTTGGTCTCAGGGTCGATCTATGTGGCTAGCTGTAATGTTAGAGCGGGGTGGGAGGCGGGATGAAGGTGTTTGAGATATTCACAGAAGAAATAAAATACTAGTTTGTCAAATTTTGCCACACCGTTAATGCACAAAGCTCCCTACAAGATGTTTTGTTTTTAATTCACAGTTAAATTTCCCGCACCTTAATGCCCGCACGATTCTTTGACCTTAGGGCTTATCACTTCGGACTCAAATTATTCCTCTACATAAAACAATAGCAGTCTTTTCGGCGCAGTCCGTTAACTACGTAATTTAGGGTGTATTTATAGCTTAAGGGTCCCGTCACAGTTCTTTAGTTGCGCAGTTTATTACTGAATCTGTTTCACTTGTTTTGTCTGGCTATTCACTTGTATTATAACATTAATAAATTAATTATTCGCTTAATATATTACGTGTCCTGCGCTCCTATTCGCGTCGTATTTATTCAATTTTCGTTGTCTTGCATGTGCTAATTATTTAATGTAACTTAATGTGTACATATCGGCGTCACGTTTTCCAAAAGTCGGGCATCAGTGAGTGAAAGTTATGTGTTTTATAAACTTACCCGCTATGTAAAACTCTCTGGCAGCCCTCGTAATTTATATATGCTGGGTCAAGTTGAAATCTACTCGCATAGGTGGAATTTCTTTTATATCATTGGTTATTTCGAAACTTTTAGAACTTCAGCTGTATCTTTTTAAACTTTGGAGACACTCTACCCTATTTTGGAAACTCGGGACTGAACCTTCCGAATACAAATGAGTTGCGATTATTTCCTCCCCACGCGTTCCATAATACCGTAAAACTTCGTTTATCCGGCTCTCATTTATACGTATCTACGGATTATCCGGATCAAATATGTACATATTTTGTTTTTATTTAATGTTCACATTAGATAATAAATTTAACTATGATAGCAAGAACCTAACTATAAAGTTCGTACGCCAAATGCTCACTTTTTAGTTTGATTCAATGTACGGTTCCTGCATAAATTGTGTAATTAAGTATGATAATATGCACTATACTGTACTCTAAAATACTACATGTTGAATTTAAGAAAGAATTAGTAGTGTGTCACACGGTGCTGACGCGGTATGGCTCACCAGCTATAAATAGCGTTGACCTTGATCCCTACACCTCTCTAAATCTCAGTTTCCTACTGTTTTCAAACGGCACTTGTTATTAAGTTTATCGTGTGTGTTTTAGCCGAATTATTTTTGTGCCATATCAAAGTGTTTCAGAATGTAATTCAGTGCATAAGTATAAAATGAGATCAAAGCGAAAGAAGGTCGTGGTTTCAATGGATAAAAAGTTGAATACTATTAATCGAGTTGATAAGGAAGAAACATTGAAGAAAATAGCTGCTGAATTGGGAGTTACTGCGCAGCAGCTGGCAAACATTATGGTGTACTTGGAGTATCAGTCCGGCACCAGTCTACCTGAACTATTGATGATAAAGCATTTGCGTGACGGTACTTCGTTCAAACGCCACACGTGTTTAAAAGAGAAGAGTGTGGATCAATTCTTTGTTAATAAACGTTGTGATACTCTATGATTAAGGTTTTTATATTTGTAATATCTTGTAAACAGTACATAATTTTCTTACAAGACATAGTTTTTATCGTCATAAACAGCAAGTCTGCTTATTTAAGGATTTAAGAATTTTATTTTGCTTATTACGCGTAGAATCGGATTATCCAGATTGCACTTGGTCCCAGTTAGTCCGGATGAACTAGGTTTCACTGTACAATGGTTCCAAAGACTGTTTTCATTTAGGGTCTTTACGGAAATCGTGCAAAACGCTCAGTGCTTCAGGTGTTATTTATTATTCTGAATTTACAAATATTATAACAGTTTCGCAGTTCTTCCATGGCTTTCCAATGGCATAATTTTTGTTTACCTGGGACATTTTGGAGAACTTACACTTCTTGTCAAACATAACATCGTTATTCATTTTTTTATATCTTAACCGTGCAAAGAGAACGGAATCTCAAAGCTTTAAAAGATTTGACTATCGCTCAAAGCCTATTGTATTCACATACTCCCCTTGCTTCTACAAGGAAATAAGCAAACGAAGTAAGCAATAAGATAATTTCTGGAAATATTCATCTCAACTAATACGAAGAACATATAGGAATTACAGTTTGTAAGAATGGTTAGTACAAGAGTAGAGAAAGTCATGTGAGTGCAACACATCAGATTTTACTCCATATTACACAAACTTAAAGTGAACTTTTCTAGCTTTTTAGTGACTGAACATCCGGCCGCTTATCTGGTCTACAAAAATTAACTTTTTCTCTTTCACAAGAATTAAAATAACAGATTCTAAAAGTATTTTTCGTGCTGAATTCAAATATAATTACAGTTTGTCCGCATCGGGCAGGAGTTTTGTGTGATATTCATTTGAATTTTTATAATATTCTAAAAAATCCGTAACTAGCTATCTAACTCAAAATTATAACTACTGATTCTGACTTACCTAGAAAGTGGTAGATAGTGATTTTCGGGTATATTTTGCATCTGGAACGTCTCTCATTTTAGTCCAACAGTAGTCAGCCAGCATATTGGAACTCCACGTGCCTTGGTACCTCTTCTCTATCGTAGAAATTTGCTGATGAAAACGCTCACCGTGTTCATCGCTGACAGCTCCAAGGTTTTCGGGGAAGAAGTCCAAGTGAGAGTCCAAGAAGTGAATTTTTAAAGACATGTTTCATCCCATTGCTTTATAAGAATGCAGAAGATCAGCCACTATGTCACGATAGTTTTCTGCTTTATGGTTTCCAAGAAAATTGCAACATAAACTTTTGAAAGACTGCCAGGCTGCTCTCTCCAGTGGATTTAACAGTCCCTCGAAATGTTCATCAGCCATTAATGATCGGATTTGTGGTCCTATAAAAACTCCTTCTTTCAATTTAGCATCACTGACTTTGGGGAATTTCGATTTCAAGTACAAGAATCCATCAGAAAGTTTATCCATAGCTTTGACGAAATTTTTCATAACTCCTAACTTAATATTGTAACTTTTTGGTAGGGGTGTGAAGTAAAGTAGACTGATGTAGTCGAGATAAACACTTTTATTTCCGTAAACAGTAACTTTGTACACTCGTTGCAACAACAAAAAAAGTCTTTTCCGATTCTCCAACAGCACGGCTCCGAATTCGTAACACAAAGAACTAACTCTTCTCCGTCGGCACAACTCTCCACATCGTCTGTCCGTCTCCGTCGGCACGACTACTCAACCTTCACATACGTCTGACTCTCCGTCGGCACGACTACTCAATCGTTCACATACGTCTGACTGACTCTTCTGTCGCACTTTACCGCTATTTATATCTCCCAGGCACTATTCTGGAAGCTTCAGGAACGTTCAGTTATTGCGGCGAGATACAAAGCAGAGAAGGTTCTCGAAGTGTCTATCCTTTTCTCTCTTTCGGCAAGCGTCCCAACAATGCGGCCATGCTCTGTCTCTTTCCTTCGGCTCGTTTGCGGTAGTGCCGACAATAATGCGATGGGTGACACTGCTGTTGTAGGCAATTAGATGCGGCGGGCGCGGTGACACTATGCAATGGAGGTAAAAATATTTTTTCAGGATTCACTAAAGGGACACATGCCACATTTTTCTGGCCAGGGAGAAGAGATTCACGTTTTGGCCATGACTTTCTAACGTAGTGAGACTTCTTATCTCTGCTGTCCCACTCGCACAAAAAACAGCAAAATTTGGTGAACCCAAGTTGCAAACCAAGCAATAAAGCAATGACCTTTAAATCACCACAGATATTCCATTCATATTGTCCATATTGTATTTTCTCTAAAATTAGTTTCATATTTTGATATGTCTCTTTCATAGCGACATGCGCTACTGGTATTGATGGAAGTTCATTGCCAATATGTAGCAGCACAGCCTTCAAACTTACTTTAGAGGAGTCTATGAACAATCGCCACTCATCTGGTCGGTGTTGATGCCCAAGAGTTTCTATAAGTGAACAAATATTATTACAAAACACAGCACCATATTCTTCAGAGAAGTATTCTTTGAAAACACTATGGCGGCTACGATAACTACTTATTCTTACATCTTTTTGGAGTAAATTCCACCCTTTGAGTCTGGAAGTTAAAACTACAGCTTGCAGTTTAGACAGATTTAAATCCCGAATCAGGTCATTAAGGTCTTGCTGATTGGGAAAGTATGGTTCTGATGAACAGCTACTGGCTTCATATGTAAGATCATTTTTATTTTCATCTGAATCATTTTGAGCTTCAGTTAGGTCAGAATCAGAGTTATCACTTAAGGTTGTATCTACATATACTGGTACGGGGAACTCTTCACTGTGTAAGACAGGTCTCAATGCAGATTGCAAATTGGGATACTTAACTGTATATTTTGTTTTAGATGTGATTCCTTTAATATTTGTCAAACAAAAATAACAGTCAGTTGAATGATCCTTCGGTTCCCTCCAAATCATGGGAATTGCAAATGGCATATGATGTGTACCATTTTTCCACCCAGTCAGCACTCTAACACACGAAACACAGCATGTATTTGGGGCCCAGCTCTTATCAAAATCACCAACTTGACAGCCAAAGTAAAGATGATAACACTTTACAAGTGGGGTCATATTTCGCCTCTGAGACTTGAAGGTCAGCTCACCACAAATATAGCAGAAATTATCTGCATGATTTACACACTTTCTTGGCATGAAGAAAACATTAAGCACTGAAATACAACATGCACAACATACACAATACACTTCTAAACAGAAAGGAAGGAAATATTTCACTAGTGAACAATGTCACAGTCAGCTCAATACTGACACATCACAATGCCAGACAGGTCTGAGCATGTCTAAACATGAATGAACCTGCACAGTCTTGTTTTGTGGTGCTTCAGCGTGATATTACAAATAATTTCAATAAATACGGCTTGAGTAAAATAGCTACATATGAGGTAAAGGTTCCTATGACAGGTCAAAGAAAACGCTAAAATCATATTTTGAAAAGTAGCTTTCATAGAAAAACTATGGCTGATGGGAAAATTCTGACTACGTATCTGAATTCAGGATGAAAAAATGCACTAGATTCACTATTCAGACTTCTTGTGAAAAAAATCTTGTCGACCAGTGATATAATTATAGCAAAGAAATCACACAACAAAAGTTTATTTCAGGCAATATATTATACACTTATTAAGACATCATTTAGTGTCTAGAGCTTTTCTGAAGCGTTAACCGTTTTCGAAATACGAACGTAAGAGGTTCATCTGATGGAATGTGCTTGAGAGCTTTCCATTCTTTCTTTTCTCTTTTCCATCGCAATAGAAATCTAACCTCTAAAATTTTCCACTGCACTTTCCATAAATATTTGAGCATTAATTTTTTCTTGTTGCCTATAAGTACTGGTTAATTTAAAATCATTTACATTCAAGAATGTATCTTGAATGTTATAATTTGCATAGAAGAATCGCTTTTTAATGAAAGTTATGTAGGTAAGTAATCCTTGAAATGTTATAACGGGTAAAGAGTGAGTGAGTGAATGTCTGGTTTTTAAGCGTCCGTGGACAACTTGGTCATTAGGACCCGTGGGTAAAAAATTGTGTGAATATATCCTGTAGGAATTTTGAGAAATAGTGTCTCTTTATATTTCAATAAACGAATGAATAAACCTAGGTACGTATATTGCATGTAATTTTCTACAACCTGGTGTATCCTTTTGCTGTGCATATTAGGAGGGGAAATCTTGCATTTAACCCAAAACTTATACATCGAAATTTCACAGTAAATACATTTTTGAGGCCTGCTGAGTCCAAAAGAGACATTTCTAGAAAAATGATCATGTGTGTATTTCCGTAAGTCTGTGTCCGTTTGTGTATGAACAGCATAACTCAAAATATAAATGTTGAATAAATACCAAATTTGGTATTTTAGTTCGGTATATTCCAAAGATGCGCAATGAAGATCTTCAAGCAAATCCTCTCACCCAAACTGCCTTTTACGTGGAACACTTTTCAAAACTACTGATTTTTCTCAAAATGACAAACGGTTTTGGTTAAAATATTTTTCTTTTCCTTCTCCTCCGTTTGCTGCTCTCTTCCTCCTCCTTCTCCTCCTACTTATTCACCTCCTCCTGCTCCTTCTTCACCTCCACCTACTTTTCCTCTTCCTCCTCTTCCGCTCCTTCTGTACTCCAGAGCTAAGGCATTGCTGCCTCTTCTAAGTCAAACGAGTTTGACCATCGTTTTATTGGTCTTTCCGGATGTCTTCTTTTCTTAGGTCTTATAATACAGTACCTTTCTACGGATTCTCTCTTTCTGTGCTCTATTATAACGCGGTCTCCATTAATTTCTATATAACTAACCCAAGTGCAAAAGCCCATCGCGGACAAAAACTTTAATTTTTCTTCCAGAGAAAGTATTTCTAACTCCTCGCATTTTTTCCATTTTTCATTTTGTCTAATCGGGTCGCATTCTTTTATGGCTTTCTTATTTTTCTTACCTTGTCAGTTGGGTGTGTTCACTTATCACCCAAGAATTGATGCCTGCCTATGCCGGCATGTTATGCTCCCCAGGTCTCTCCTAGAGACCATCAGTGATCCTTGATTTCCTTGTCAAATTCAACAAGGATTTGATGGAATCTAGGTATTTGTCCCCATTCAGATTCCCGGTAGAGGAATCATGGCATCACGAGGCTGAGTGCACCCCAGACCAGATCTCCCAGCAGGGAAAAATCCCCACGCCTGTACCGGAGATCGAATCCAGGTCCTCCGTGCCAGAGGCAGGCTGGCGGACTGCCACTGTGCTACGTAGGTGGTCTCTATTGTTCATAACAATCTCATTTTGGCAGCCTATATCAGCTTCGGCAACGTCCATGCTTCAGATCCATAAAGAAAAGCAAACAAGGCAATAATTACTTTGTGAAACTTCGTTCGTGTTTCTTTTCTGGTTTTAGTTATAAGGCTTATGTTCTAATGTTTTAAGCTTTTTCATGAAAACTCTATGTTATTTAAATGAAAAGCGTTAAGGCATTTTTGAGAAAACCCAAGTTTTCGAAAAATCTAGTTTAGGTTGGGAGTATTTTGTTGTAAAGATTTGTGTCACAATTTAGTAAGGTGCTGAACCTAAACACCAAGTTTCTCCTTTTTTTGGGGGGGGGGGGCATTTCAATTTTCTTCACATACACACAAGCACAAACACGTGCATGCACAGTCTCATATACAGACATTTTTCTAAAACTGTACTTTTATGTTCAGATGGCCTCAGATGACTCCATTAAAGCTTATCTCACATTTGTAGAAACTGTTAATGCTTACACGTGATTTGTCTTTGTTCTGGAGTGCAGGACCTGCAGAAACTGTCCTGCGAATACTTCTGACTGCTTCCTACCCCACTGCGTCACAGCTGATGGTTATGAGCGGGGTATGATTACCGTCAACAGAAAACTTCCTGGACCTTCCATTCAGGTAAGAGGATCTCAAACAATTGTTGAAAATCTTTGGAGTGAGTTACTAAATTATGAACGCGTTAGGGGTGGCTTGCAATCAGTAGGTCGCAAATTCTTTATATTCCCCCATTGTTCGGTAGCGCTTATTTCATCACAGTCTACTGCAGCATTATGGAAAACAATGGTGGAAACCTGTACCCAATACCACTTTAGCGTAGTATATTGTGACACCGGACGCGGTGCAGAACTAATGACTGTAGGGGCTAAGCTACTGCGCACCTCATACAGGCCGGTGAGCAAACAAAGGTGCCCAAGGTCAGACCGCCTCGCGCGACTGTTTGTGTGTGCGTGACAGGCAACAATCGAGTTGCAGAAGCAAAAGCGGATTTATCCAGAGCCTTCGAGAAAGATCTGGCTGTGTTTTTTCAAGCAATGTAAATAAACTTAAGAATCAAAACCTTATTTGGACACAAAATTTAATCAAAACCTATAGAACAGAAATAAGTCATACAATTTCCTTTATGTTTGAAATAGAAATGCTACATATTATATTCATGCTGTTTTCTCTACTCACTTTTAGGTAACATACTCAGACCGCCTCGCGCGACTGTTTGTGTGTGCGTGACAGGCAACAATCGAGTTGCAGAAGCAAAAGCGGATTTATCCAGAGCCTTCGAGAAAGATCTGGCTGTGTTTTTTCAAGCAATGTAAATAAACTTAAGAATCAAAACCTTATTTGGACACAAAATTTGATCAAAACCTATAGAACAGAAATAAGTCATACAATTTCCTTTATGTTTCAAACAGAAATGCTACATATTATATTCATGCTGTTTTCTCTACTCACTTTTAGGTAACATACTCACATCTCTCTCTACTCAATCTTCTACAAATCAGTCATACAATTTTGTGCGTGTTTGAAATAGAAATTCTACGCATTACATTCACACTGTTTTATCTACTTTCTTTTGGGTAACGTATTCATAACTGTTTCTCTGCTCACTCTTCTACAAACAATTCATATCATCTATATATACAAAATGGATGTTTGTACACCTGTACGTAACTGTTAATCTCGAAAACCGCTTAACCAATCACCGAGAAATTCGGTACATATATGTGTTTTTCATGGAGAAAGTTGTTACAGTAAAAATTTTACTACACAACATATTACTTTCAAATGTGTGTTCTACTCACTTTTCTTTTACGTAGCAAATTCATGTATCTTCTGTTTGCCCTTCAACATAAAATTCATAAAATTTTCTATGATGCAACGTATTACATTCACACGGTTTCCTCTAATAATTCTTCCTTTACGAATACAATCAGGCTACTCGCCCTTCAACATACAATTCATACAATTTGCTATGTGTTTGAAACAGAAATACTACGTATTTCATTCATGTTATTTTCTCTACTCACTTTTGTTTTACGTAAGAATTCACATGTTATTCTCTATCGTTTATCAACATCATACATACCTACGCCTATACATATTGTATGCTGAAGAGTGAGTAAACTCCAAAACCGGTTGACCGATTGCCATGAAAATTGGCGTATCTAAGTCTTTTTTACCACACAACATATTACGTTCACATGGTTTTCTCTACTGCCTTTTCTTTTACATAACACTACTTCCTCTTCTACAGATAATCCACACATTTTTCCATACGTTTAAAACATAAGTGCAAAGTATAACTTTCACACAGTTTTTATACTTATTTTTCTGTTACTAAACACAATCATATTTCTTTCACTACTGCCTCTTTGGCGAACAATTCATACAATTGTCTACATGATTGAAACAGAAATGCGTACATGACTTTATCAACTAGCTTTTCTTCCCGTAGTATTTGTTATTGTTCAACAGTGTTTTTACTTAGTGCCGTCCCGGTGTTTTAATAAAAAATAAAGAAGTAGTTAAATAATTAAAGTGTCACAATTGGTATCAGGAGTGTGACGAAAAGTACGATATGGAACAGTTGATGAAACAAATGTTACCCAAGATGGACATAATGGGAGATGATATGAATCCCGGAATGCGGCAGATGGAAACAAAAATGGAAGCCGAATTGAAAAATGTAAACTCCAGAATGTAAAAGATGAAAACGAGAATGTCCGATATGAAGATGAGCTTTCGGAGAATACTAACGAGGTACTGGCCAGGCTTAAAGAAGACGTGGAAGAACTTGACGGAAGGATGAAGGACCTTGCCAACGTCTTAACGCCCTGGAAGATAGAGTCGACCGCAGCACCCAAGAACGAAACTCCATAGTGGAACAAATGCTCGACGAAAAACTCAAACTAGGTTGGATATCTATGTGGGAGGCCTGTGTTCAGCAGTAGATGTTTTATGGCTTAAATGATGGTACGTATGAAATAGTTATGTGTATCTGTGTATCTCTTGTATCTCGGAAATGACTCTTTACAATTGCGGCAAAAGGTTTTATTCTGCTAACGTTTTGCTTTTCAAGTTTATCTAAATAAGTATCGTCTCAAAAAACAAAATTTCACAAAAAAGAGGGAAAAACGAAGCTCAGTCGCCAAGGTACTAACATCTATAATACACGCAACCTTCACTGCCGCAACGATCGGTGTTGTGCATAACCACCAGGGGACTTGTCTGCATGCAAGTACTAGGACATTTCTAACTTCGCCGAACATAGAGCTATAGATGGCAGGTTTTCTCGAGATACCTTATGGTCTGCTGCCCAACATCTTACATCTTCTACCTGATGAAGAGGATTATGATGCAAACTACCCATAAGTCTGCTAACACCTAATGCTCCACCCTCATGTTCAGCGAGTGTGACTGTTTTACCCTTGAAAATAATACGCAACAATAGGCTTTCTCCGGCATCAACCAAAAAGCCTGTTTCTGTGCAACACAATTTCCAATACAAGGTCGAAATGCAGAGTCACGCGAACCTACAATTGTCTTCTGATTAAGAGGTCCATTAATCTTGGAATTTGAAAGAAAAACTGCCTGTGCACCTTTTCATTGGTGATTACCAGGGCCCGATATTTATGACCTAAAATGTTAGAAATATGCAAGCATTTATGACCGCAAAAATTAGAAAACCCTCAGCTCTGCACAGATGAAATAAATGTCACATTTTGAAGTGTAATTGTGTCATTGTTGTTGATATTTGTTGAATTTGACCTGATACAAGCGAGATCTCCGGCCGGTGTGGTATTTGAAAATAGCGTCATGGCTGTATTTATGGGGGAAGCTTCGCCTTCGTTGAAAGCATTAACAACATTCCTGATAGCATTGTAATTGGCACAGTAGTAGTTTGCGTCATTAAGCCATGTTCTCCAACGTGTGTGGATGGGCTGGCACAGCAGAAACATTTCCATTAATTTCTGCACTCGTATTGGAGCTTTGATGAACATTTTTTCACTGTTACTCATTGTTGTCCACATCATACTTTTCACGAATTTCTTCCACAGTTCTATTTGGTGGATGTGCAATGCATGTCATATATACGTCTCTCCCTATACAATTTACTCTTGAAGTTCACAGAAACATGCATTTATAAGAAAGAAAGAAGTAGGAGATGTGAAAAAAATCGGTCTTAATAGACGACTGCAAGCACATATGCAAATCCGGAATAGAAATACAAAAATATGACAAAATACGAATATATAAAGGAAAAATATAACTATAATAGAAAAATAAGAAAATGACAAAAAAGATAAAAACCAAAAATATAACTTTATATGACCTATGAGAATTGATAATTTTCATCACCATTGATAAAATCGCGCATCGCTTATATTTTACATGGAGGAAAAAAACAGAATCTATGACGTCATAAATACCCGGGCTCTAGTGATTACCTTCAGTTTTTTCAGGAATTTCTTGACTTCAAAACAGTGTCAAAATTCTACAAAATTTCTAGTTTTACCTTTTGTGTTTCCGTGAAACCTGCTGATTTTAATAATATTTTTTGTTTATTTTACAATAATGAGTACACTTATTTTTCATTAAAGTATAAGGGAAGTCAAGAGCATACAAGTATTGCAGTAGTAATTTTCTGCTGACTTTTATTTTATTTAACCCTTATATTTAATTTGATAACAAATATTAATTATTTGTTTCTTTGGAAGACATTATAAACCTATAACATCGTAATAACGAAATTCATATAGTTTTTCAAAACAAAAATATTCATATTAAAATGTCATACCGGAAAAAGCTAGATGGCGCCGCGGTAACATGTGAAGCTCACATTCGGGAGATCGTGGGTTTGACTCCTGCGGCCAGCCTTCCTGACCCATGAGCTTTCTTGCGGTTTTCCCGGGACACCAGGCACATCTTAGGAAGGATAGTTACATCCCCCAAATATTCTCTCCCTCCGTTTTATTTCACCTTTATTTCAATCCGGTCTTTTAGGTTGGGAAGTGTTGGCGATGGGCGAGTTTGGTGCTGCTGTGTGGGGATTTTAGGAACTATAACTGCTGATATCGGCGGATGGGTGGTGTTGTAGTTACCTGACCGGTGGCTGCTTGCCGACCCTAGGTCGAGATGAATCACCAGCAAACGTTAGGGAGCCTTGTGCTATTCACCCAGAAACCAGCATGGCCGTATAGCGCTCTCACTTCATCCCGTCCTCCCGGGATCCGACATACAATAGCCCAAACAGTTGGGTCAATATGGAATCTCTTCATCTCTACCTCTACCTCATGGCTTACCGCTTAATACCCCGACTTGGTATTATACCAACATTACAGCTGTGGTGTTAAATGATACCACAACTCTAGTGGTCTTCCTATTGAGCTCCTCTTCCCCATCCTATATATTTAATACTCTAATTGTCTAGTCCCTGTATCCATTTCCTAGTTTCCCCTCTTCCAGTTGATAAGGGTAGCAATCAAACATGCGGGAGAAACATATTACGTCCAAATAACTTTCTCTACCCATTATCGTTTATTTTGATATAACTATTCAAACTGTCGATACAAAAGCATACTTTCTGCGCACAAAGCTTTGAGTGCTCTAGTTTTCCAATAATCTCCATCACATTGCCTTTACCAGTGAAGAGCATGAGAGACAATTCATCTGTTGTTAGCCGGCGGTCTTCACGAATGATCTCGTCAACCCGATGAATGCTCCTTGGAGTGATTGCAGTTGCTGACCTGCCACTCCTCTTTTTATCAACCAATAATATTCAGCTTCTCTACAGCAACAGAGCGGTAATAAGCTTAGAGAAGTGAAAGAACTTCCGATAAACTGGGTAACTTCCTGTCGCACATCTCGTCGCGAGGAGGTTAGTTTGGCTCGATTAAGAATAGGGCACTGCAATTTTTCGCACGGTTACCTATTTAAAAGGGACCCTGCGCCTCTATGTCCGCTGTGTGACAACGTTTTGTCGGTTCGCCACGTGCTGCTAGAGTGTTACTCTCTAGCGCACCTTCGGGATTCTCTGCAGCTGCCTGCCAGACTTGCAGAGGTCCTAGCGGACGACAAAACAGCGGTTGATAGAGTTTTTAATTTTTTAGCGCAATGCAATATAAATTTGAGGGTTTAAAATTTTTAATTATCTGTTTCTGATTTTGGACATATTTATCACCTTGTTTCATATCTGGCTATTGCCACTGCTTTTTACCTTTGTATATTTTTCTTGTTGCTAGTATTTTTATTTTTTGAGTGAAATTTATATCTGGCTATTGCCATGAGTCTGTTAAGGGCGCTGATGACCTAGAAGTTGAGCGCCCTTAAACCAAATCCAATCCAATCCAATCCCATCGTGTAGCAGTGTTGACAACTACTGATGCATTCCCATAAACATTTTTCAGCCTTTCATGAATGCTAATGGGTGTTTCGCCTTCTGCATTCAAGAATTGTTACAGAATGCTGTTTTATACGTACATCGATGTCAGCAATTCTATAGTAGAACCCAGTGTTGCCAAATGTTAACTTGGGAAGCTTTTATTACACAGGGTTGAATAAGAGCGTTTGAAAAATTGCGCCAAATCTGAATTTTGTACATAACTAATTTAAGCATATAAAATAGGAAGCATTACTTCAGACTAAACCTCGTATTTGCACGGCCTTCACTGAGAAAGTTATATTCTATACACATAGTATCGTCAACAGTGGTAAACAGTCAAGTGTAGCGTATCCAGAATCCTCATAAACTGATTGGACATGAACATGATTCCACTAAAGTGAATGTCACCGTAACGACTTTACGAGTCATTCTTCTTTACCAAAAATACTAGCTGGACATATGTACCGGGATATAATGCAGTTATTCTATAATTGCAGCAACATTCTCATAATTCTACTTTCTAATCGCAGGGACTTCCCTCAATTACCACTCTGACATTCTTCAGCATCTAAACCAGGATCTGCTTTGACGCTAACATAGATATCCGTGGAATGAAGATAACTGTTTAACAAAATGGCCCGCTAAGCCTCCTTGTATCAATATACGCCTATAAATACACTTGTATTTGTATGTACCACACTTATTACAAAATATGAATTAACTTAAGCGTAGGAATTGAGAAACTGCAGTCACAGAAGAGCACGTGCTGCTGATGTATGGGAAGAGTTGGATTGCGTGTGGACATCTGCCGGCTGTGAACATTTCAAAGTAGTTTTTGCATTCTAAATTGAGAAATGTGTTACCGGACTTTTGGCGCACGCCGTGCAAAAGAGGGAGGAGCGGATTGTCCATCAATATCCGTTATGTCCTATTCTTTTAGTGGACCTAATTAATTTTGAGCCAATTATGACTGGTGAACATATATGTAGCTTTGTGCTTTAGATTTAAACATGGAAGGGACAGACAATTCCGAACGCCCTTAACAATACGGCTTCGTCTGCTTTTGGGATGAATTTGTGTACTTACTATAACTCCCACATTTTCACACTTCATGGCAACGTGTATAAATTGTAACTACTAATTAATAGTTAATTATGTTATTTTCTCTGACTATTGATCTATGAAAATGTTATACAAGTTTGCTTTGGGTAGGTGCTTAGAGTTTGCAAAATGCATTTATCGACATCAGTTTCTAAAATGCTAGGATCCAATGTTTACAAATCTTTTCTTTTCTCTACTACAAAACCTACAGTTCTGTTCTACAAAATCTTACTATACAAAAAATGTAGATCTCGCTAAAACACACAATTTATGTCCAAATAATTTTCTTTTTTTAGAGTGAACCATTTCGGAGATATTCCTTGTTATTTGTACCAGTTTCGGAAAACCTAAACTTTCGTCAAATGCAATCTCGTTCATTTTTTATATGTTATCCGTGCAAAGAGAACGGAATCCCAAAGCTTTGAAAATTTGACTATCGCTTAAAACCATATTCCCATATTCCCCTTGCACCTACAAAGAAACAAGCAATACGATAATTTCTGCAAATGTTTATATCGACTAACACGAAGAAGATATAATAATAAGAGTTTGTAAGAATGTTTAGTACAAGAGTAGAGAAAGTCATGTAAGTCCAACACATCAGATTTTTTGTTTCTTTTTAAAACTTTTATATTCTAGCTTGAAATTTGTTTTGAAATCCAGTTTTTTTTTTATCATTCTAACTACGCCTCAAATATTATTTACGGGTCTTATTCCTCGCCTATTTTATAATTTATATCTCTTCAACCATTAATAAATTTCATACAATTAATAGAAAATGCGCTTCGTATTGCATAACATAGCAAAACTCAGCTTTTCTGATAATTCCTTTAACGTTTTTTATTTTGTATTTACTTTTATAATTGGTTTTATTTGATTTTCTTTTATTTATTTTTTTATTTTATACTTTACAGCCTACCCAATGCTTCGTTCTTTCACAGTGTATTATGGAATAGTTGTTACGTAAGCTAGGAAAGAAGAATATCAACATCCAACATTCCAATTCCAGTTAAGCTAACGAAGTACTTGTTTTATGCTTATGTGACGCTGTCTCGTTCAGATAGCATTAAATCATGTAAAAGTATTTAATGATTATTCACATAACTGTAAATTAACATTAGGTTTCCCTTTCTGCTGTTCTATAGGTGTGCTTAGGTGACAGAATAATCGTGGATGTTGAAAATCGAATGCCAGGACGGAGTACAACAATACACTGGCATGGGATATTCCAGGAGAAGACGCCCTATATGGATGGTGTTCCCATGGTGACGCAGTGCCCCATTCTAGCTATGAATACTTTCCGTTATGACTTCTTGGCAGAGAACGTCGGTACCTTCTTTTGGCATTCCCACGATGGTAAGAAATAAAGCTGTCTGTTTTAAAAGCATCATAAAAAGTAAGATGTGTTACATTCATATGGCACTCCTCACTCATTCTTCTGTGAACTATTCTTACATCTACCTACTTGTTGATTGAGATAAACTTTCCATAAACATGTAAAAATTTTGAAATAGGTGTGTACTGTAAGGATAAAGTAGGTAAATCTATTTTTAAGAAGCGCGTTGCTATGTGATAACTTTGAAATTACATCCTCTTTGCATGACCACGAGAAAAAACAATAGTGACTTTCCCATTACAAAATATCTAGGGAATTGCTAACATCACAAAACGTTATTTGATATAATGTGTAGATTTAGCATTTTTTATGCAGGTGGATTTTCTCTATTTCCCAGGGTTTACCAGTTATACACAATTCATTCCAAATGAAAAAGATTTTACAGTAATTCCCGAAAATTCAATACACATAGGTATTTTTTCATTACAATAGCTTAAACAAAAGACATTTTAATCAAAATCGTGAGCCATTTGTGAGAAAATATAAAATAACGAACATGTTTCCCTGTAAAAGTTAATTTGCAGTGGAGGAATTTCTTTAGAAATCTCAGTGTTGCAACCCTAAAACATACTGTAGCTTAAATACCAGTTTGGAAAATCACCAGCATTTTATTTTTAATAATAAAATAAATGCACACAAGTTGTGCTTAAGTTACATAGATTACATATCTTTGCGATATTACACCTTTTTCGTCGCATTTCAGTGTTCACATGGTTTACTGTTTATAGAGTTCTACCAGTGATTTTACTCGTTGTTTACAGCTGGCCACATGGTAACGGTTACAGGGTTTTATTCTTGAAGTTATGCTTCCCACGGACCTTTATCTAGAAGTCTGAGGTGTTACACTCATATGACTCCCTACTGACTTTTGTACAAAGGGCGTTAAAGAAAACCTTCATCTTATCTATCACGGAGCGTGGAGGCCTGATAGCACAGCAATGAGGGGGGAAAGAAGGGAGGATGATCTCTTTGCTTTTTCTGATATTATCGAAACCAGTTATGCCGTACACCATCGAAATTACTCGTGACGTATCGTGGGTATGTGGGAGATTGGTTACACTATTAAAATTGCAACGGTAGTGCACAGAAGTATTCTTATAATAAAACACAGTACAAAAATATTTCAGGTTATGTATATGGTTTAAGATTAATCTGACATAATATTATGGCAACAAAATTGTGTTATACCTTGCCTGTGTTCCTGTTGTATTCCTATGATGAGCTATATGTTAGTAAAGGTAAATTAACCAATTATAGTTTGAATTAGAATGAAGGTATGCTACTTTATTTATTATTTAGTTTTAAAACCCCTTCAAAAGCGTGTCCTGCATTAGCCAATAAGGTATGGCTACCAATCACAATAAGAGATCTGTATGACAAACTGAATGCATTCACTGTACCTCTTTCTATTTTAGCGAATAGATTGAAAACGTAAACATAGATTTTGCTTCTACGCCATTTTGTAATCGTTGTAGATCTTATTGGTGTCAACTATTCAGCAGAAGGTTAGTTCACCCTTGCTCTATGGCCTAAAGCAACCAATGAAATGGTCAAGGCCTATTACAACGATATATAATGTGACAGACGCGAGGTGCAACGTGATTTTCTTTGTCATTCTTTGTACAAACTATGCTTACAAACAGCTATTCTTCTATCTAATTTATACTAATTAAGATACAAATTTATAGAAATGAATTTGTTACATATTTGCCTACGGCTACAATGGGATTAGGGGAATACAGAATGTTCTCTTTATATGAACAAGTGAAACACACCCAAAAAAAAAAAAAAAAAACAAAAAAAAACAAAAAAAAAAAAAAAAAAAGAATACGCATTCCCATTTAAGAAAACTGAAAGTATTAACGAACTCAGAATAACAACAAAGAAATATCTCAGAAATGCTTAAACCCACAAAGAATAAAAAAGGGGAAACAAATCATTTGATATGATGAGAGTGCGCAATAAGGTCCCTATCTCTGGTGAGTATAATTTTCTCTATATCTTACAGTTTAACAGGTGTTAAAAATCACTCCAGAATGAAGAGGACTTCAGACAGTTTTAGAAAATTCTAGGTATAGATTCCATTTTTGATGAAACTATCTCAAATGTATGGTAATTTAATTAAAATTCTTGGAGCCATTTTTGAGAAAATCAAACATTTTTTTAAAAATGTTACATGTAAAGATTTACCTTAAAAATGTCTATATCACATCCTGGGAAGACGGTGGTATTTAACTGAGTTTTTGTTTTTGACTTTCGCGGTTCATACACACCTGTGCCCAAATAGAATCCTTTTTTTAGGCATCTTATTCTTTCCATTCAGGGTGTCTCAATCGTTTGTCTTCGCGATATCAATTTTTTGGATGAAATGCAATACTTCCTTGACCTGTTACGGATAATTAGAGGAGAACGTAGATGCAACAAACTCTGGAGCAGAGCAAAGTAATGTGTATTGACTGGAAGCAAAGAACTACTGACTTGTAGGAAAGAAAAAGAGTAATTAGGACTGCTCTAAAGCTCCTTTAATAAGTGTGCCGATATTTGTTATTATGTAACTCCTTTGTTATCGTGATGTTTACTTCCCCACGGTTTGTAACTTAACAGGAGTGACTAATCGAAAATTCAGCTCTCAGGGATTGCTTTTGTTTTCCCATTGTCCCCTGTATCAGCTTATGTCACTTCTCCTTGTTGAAATGGAGAAGAAGCGTGTTGTGAAAACTTCACATTAAAAAGTATAAAATACTAGCTGAAACACACTTCAAATTTTAGACTTACGTTGGATACTATAAAGAACTCAAAATAATAAAAATAAATAAAAACACCAGGAAAACAGTATGGAAAAGCACTGTTGGACATCAAAAGCAAGTAGCGAAAGTGTTGTTAACCTTAAACGTTGTATTTATATGTCAATCATATAGAAAATTATATTACTTCTCGTAGAAAAGGGAGTAGATAAAGAAATGTGACTTTGTTTCGTAAAAGGTGAGTAAAAATAACTATAATGTGTTATATTTCAATTTCAAACATATGATAATGGTATGAATAATTGTTTGTGGAAGAAGAAGTAAAGAAAGAAGTGTGATTGTGTTTCATCAAAGAAAACTGAGTTGACAAAGTCATGTGAGTGCAACACATTAGATTTATATTACATATCTGTGTATGTGTGTGAATTTTTTAAATGTTCAGCCATTATTTACAGAAGAAAGTGATCCAAAGAATTAGAAATTTTATTGCAAAAAGCTCGCTAGTGGCTAAACAGCTATGAGAAAGAGTAGAAAGAGTTTCAGTTTTAGATTAGGAAAAACAGGCAAAGTAATTAACAGCACAGGGTTGGAGCTTCATATTGTTTTGGTGTAAATTTCAGTAATTTATATCAATCCACAATTATTGCTTAGTTTTCTTTATGCGTTTTGGCTTTTAATAATAAGTTTAAACCAATCAGTTTTCGTGTAGACTTTTTTTAAATGTTAAGGTACGTTATCAAATATAAGAATAAGACTTCCTCCGCGTGTTCAAGGAATAACAAAAATCGTACAATATGCTCCCACTACGTCAGCTTCTTGGGAATTGTTTACACAAATCTTAACAAAGAACTAACTTTATGCCTTAACTCCAACAAATTATGTCCGAATACCGTCGTTCCATAGAGTTATATAACAGACAAAATATAGGTAAGCGTCACCGTCCGCCACCCCACGCCAGGAACCACAGCTGTCCACAACTGATAAAATAAGAAAAGTAAAAGAACGAAGAAAAAGTAAGAAAATACAAATACAGGTCCCTATGCTGGGAACAAAAGAATATAAAATCTATAAACCCGTGAAAACATATAATGAGCCGGGCAGGAACGAGAGCTAAGGACGCGGTTGAACAGGGGATGGTAGGAACAGCAGGTTCGCCGAGAATGATAAGGACGATAAGAAGGGATCAAGGAAACGCAGAAACACTTGTCGGGGCATAGAGCCCAATTTGTTGCTGTTGCTCTTGGCAAATAAAATCACTGAGTAGCACGCCGAAACACAAAGACCCTGCATAAGGAATGGAGTTCTGTAAGTTTGTATAGCTACCTCTTTTATGTTCTGCATATTTACGAAAATAGGAACATCAGTGCCTCACTTAACATACTGGAGATAGCACAACATAAATCATTTGATGATAAGGCTGATGTCCTATATAATATAAGGCATCTTGTACCCAAAATATGTTGGCAGCTCTGATTGCTTTCAGCAGTTGGTGAACTTGATTGATGTATTACTAAACCATTGTTGGCTGTTCCAAGTTTCCTGCTTGAGTGGTTCCTACATGCAGCTGCGTTAATTGTGGCTGTGAGCAAAGTTTTTGTACTCTTGTGTGCAAAGAATGGCAGAACAGTATCAAATTAGTTACGAAAGACAAGCATAATTGATAAAGAAGAGCATGTAATTGCCTCTAACTTAGATAGTATGTTTAAAACACATTACTTTTTAGTATATTATCACTATCTTAGCAACGTTTTATCAGCTGTTGCATAATTTTACAATAACGTTGACTGTCCTACATTTGGTACTTAGGCTCATAAAGGGTGACTAGTTACTATTGTCTATTTTAGGGGATCCAGTTTGGCGGAAGCTCTGAGATGCTACAATGGGATGATTTTGCAATAGATGATTGTAATCAAGTAACAATCACTGCTTTGCAACCAGTGATTGCTTGTGATGACATTACTGATGAGGACTTTTGGGGAAGAAATTGATGTTTACTTGGTAGCCAACTGTGAAGCCGAAATTGAGATATAGGAAGTAGAAAGCGAGGAGCGGGATGGAGGAGAAGAGGAAGGAGTAGGAGGAATAAATGAGGAAGAAAACTCGGATGGACACAACAATAAACATGCTATCAAATAAAACAAAAAGAAGACTTATTACTTGGAGAGAAAACAAGAATAACAGCAAAACAGCAGCATATCATTCATGAGTATAATAAGCACATGAGTGATGTAAATCGATGTGATCAAAGTCTAAGTCTATATAGAATATCAATAAAAGACAAGAAATGGTACTTTAGCCTAATAGCATATTGCATTGATGTGGCTAAGTGGAATTCCACTCGTTCAAGGAAATTAAAACCTTGACCACTTAGTTTATTGGAGGTAATAGCACTATCAGTCTTGGAATCCAACACCAAAACCTCAAAATCAAGGGGAAGACCATCGTTTCATAATCAAGACTATCAGTTTGATCATATGGAACATTTTGTGGTGCCTCAAGATAAACACGTTGTAGGCAATGTAACACAAAGGCAACAACTAGATACCACAACTGTGATGTAGGGTTACATGTGAAATATTTTATTGCTTATCGTACCAAAGCATAAAATTGAAGTATTCCGTGTGTTTTTATGTATTTCATTGTAGTTTTTGCATTATTAGTGCTAATATGCATTTAAATCATTAAAAGTCATTTATACTGCATCCATAACTTGAATTTGTAATGAAGGTACATACGGCTGATGTCCTAAATATAGGTAACTGTATTTTTTTTTAAATTGTATATAAAGAAAAATAACAAAAGCCACTTTATGTAGTTCTACATACATACTATAATAGCAAAAAATTATTTAGCCTTATCTGGAATAATAAAAAATCATACAACACTGTAGTTACAGCACTGCAGGGTGATCCAAAAGACTCCAAACCTGCCGCGCTGTGTTTTGCCTGTCGGGTCGTCGCCGACTGCCACTGACATACAACAGCGCGGATGAAACCATACAACATTTTTAAAACTACTTTTAAAGACTTTACCAACAATGTTATTAACGGAGAGCTGAAACTGGCCACCGTCTTAGTCCATACATTTTGGCACCTCTTTAGGAAACTATCCATCACTCGCCGTAGTTCACGTTTGAGAAATGCTAGCAATTTCCTGGCGGATATTGTGTTTTAATTCTTCCAGGGTGTGTGGGTTTGTCTTGTACATTTTATGCATTAAGTTACCCCAGAGGTAGAAATCGCAGATCATGTGGAAATCTTTCTGCAAATCGTACTTTTACTTGGTGAGCTGACCGAGTTAACACATACGAATCACAAATAAATACACGCTGTGCAGTAGAAAACAAATGTTGAGCCATAATACACTTTGTGACTAAGTGCAGAAGAAAATAATAAAGTATACTGGTAATAACTCAACCACACGATATCACCGTCAGCTCAATACTGCTCTTTCAGAGTAGAGAAACACAAGTCAAGCGCATGACCTTGTTAGCAGCAGCTGCGTTATCGTGTTTCTGTGTGCGCAGTGGTTTGGATGTTTTTGGATCTCTCTGTACATAAGATTACAATGAATTTGTGAGTCAAAGCAATGCGCTGGCACTGAAGCGTTCATACACGAGTGAACGCATGGAAAAGGTAAAACTGTGAAGTCTTATGAGGACAGGGCAGGCATTACCTCGAAGCATAGAGATATAACACTTTTTGTTGATGGCCAGTATGAACATTTTCCACATCCTGCACTAACAAGAAAACGTCCAGGAGGAAAATTGGCGCCCTCAGCACCGAATACGTAGAAGAAGATGGTGATGCCATTATCCAGGGTATGTGTTCTCAAACAAGAGCCCTACTTGAAGCATTTGGAGAGAGCTGTCTGCTGTGGTGAGTACCGTGTATCTCAGGAACGAAGCCGTCGCACAGAGAAAGGGAACGTAGACTAATATAATTAAGGAAAAGTTAACAAAAGGACGGAAAGAAAGAAAAGCGAAGCCCAACAGACACAGGATTATTACAATACATAATACGTAAGGCAACAAATACACCGTGTGTATACTCTCACACTTACTTCGGGATGATAAGATGGCATCAGTTGCGAAAAATAAACATATAATTAACACAACATTTAAATACAATTGACATAAAATAAAAGTATAAAAATCAAGGTTATTATTAATATCGTGTATTGATTTTATTACTTTGCTCTTGTACACCTTCCCATACATATTTTCGATGTCATGAAATGGATGGTCAATGAAATTCCAAAATATCAAAATCAAAGTTCGATACAGTTGCCAAAGGAGTTTTGATCTAAAAGTTTGCACTTCTATGCAAAATCTGCATAAAAAATCAATTAAAACAGCCTTAGAAATTTGGAATTTTTCTCCAAAAGTGCCTACCTAGATCCTTAATCATTTTCTGTTACGTATAGTAAGTAGAGTATTCCACCCAAAAGTTCGATGTCGAGATTTCACCGAAAATATGTTTTGGGGCCCCCGGTATCCAAAAAAGGCATTTTTATAAAAGGTCCTGTGTTTCTCAATGTGTGTGTCAGTGTGCAGCATAAGTCAAAAACGAAAAGTTGATTAAAAACCAAAGTTGGTATTTAAGTTTAATATCTTTTAGGGATGCGACACGAAGATTTTGAAGAAAATTCCGCCACCCTAAACTATCCCTTACCTGGAAGATTTTTAGCAAATTTTGATTTTCTCGAAAATGGCTCTAGCGATTTTGATTAAAATCTTTAAGATATTTTTGTGGCAAATGAAATGTATATTTTGAATTTTGTCTTACTATACAAAAATGTACATCTTCCTAAAGCATACAATTTATGTCAAATTTTTTTTGTAGAGTGAACCATTTTGGAAACATTCCTTGTTATATGTGTGACTTTTGGAAAACGAACTTTCGTCAATTGGAATATCGTTATTCATTTTGTATGTGTTAGCCGTGCAAAGAGAACGGAATTTGAATACTTTAAAAGATTTGACTATTGCTCAAAGTCTGTGTTCCCATATTCCCCTTGCACCTACAAGGAAATAAGCAATAATTTCTGGAAGCGTTTAACTCAACTAACACGAAGAAGATATAGGAATAAGAGTTTGTAAGAATTGTTTGTACAAGAGTAGAGAAAGTCATGCGAGTGCAACACATCAGATGTTTAATATCCTGAGTAATGTTTTTATTTAGATTTGTTCTACTTGACAGAGACTGAGCATTTCATACTGGCAATGTCAGTAACGTAAAATACAGGTTTCTTATTGGTGTTGTTTTCGCAACGTGGTTACGATAGTAAGAATTACTATAAGGTTACTCTAAGTCTAAGCAGCATCTTTTATTTTAAATTTTGTTTCTATACTGGACGTTTATTTTATAGTGCAGCATATTCTGTAAGAGTTCACTTGTCTAGCTTAGAATTCAGTCTGCCTGTACTTCCGTAGAAGCAAGTGACTCGTTTGCCAGAGAAATTGCCTAATAAATCGTTCATGGTTGAAGCTAGCACGTCGTAACAACAGACGGCGATGTGTCGGTCTGTGCGGTCTATGTCTAGCCGAAACCTCTTTCCCACAATGCTTGATACCGAGAGTCTGTGGAACTGTAACCGGGGTGTTTGTCATCATAAACATTGTCAACAGTGTGTCTTGCGTCTCCCTTCTGCGAATGTAAGCAAAAGTTTTATTTGATTGGAGTCAATGGTCATTGGTACGTTAGGCAAGAAGATTTAACAGGTTTTGATTGCTTACTTTATTTTACGCGAGTGACTTTTGAGGCTCGTTATTTGGTCTACGTTTTATGAGTGATGTTCGAACTTGCTAGGCAACTTCTCCGCCACTTGTTCTTCCTCTTAAATGTTACACTAGATTCAAAACACTGCCTCAAAACGTTTTCAACATGACAAACTTTGAAATGAACACTGATATATGCAACAGATATAACAAAGATAATATCGATTTAAACTATTATATTCCCTGCATTCCACAGCTTTTACTCTCTACATGCTTAAGGATGTAGGAGGTGCCTACTCAGAGCTTTAAATATACTGGCAGCCTAAGTGTTTAGTATTTATTAATTTATTTATTTTCTGTTTCATAACTCCACTTCTGGATTTTACACACTTTAGTGGATCAAGTTTGATGTCACAATCACGTATGTGACAAATGTATATGTATTCCTCCTTTTATGGGAAGGCTTTACGAAAGCATATGCTGGTAAATGTGTGTATGTATGTGTTTGTGTGTGCCAGTTGAAATATCGTGAAAGCACATTAAGTGAATAAAAAATGAACTAACCCTTGAGCTTTTTTGCACTTCAACGCGGAATAGCATGTCCAGAAACACGTGCAAATTAACGCCAATTCTGAAAAGCCTCATTTCCTTAATTGTTCGTAGCCATATTGTATACGCCACCAGTTTGAAATCCACCTAGTCTGAGTGTGTTTTTCTTTTTCCTGTATTAACTCAACAATTATTTTTTCTAAGCATCAGCAATAACATGATTGCGTTTAAAATACTCAGCAGTAGCTTTCAGCTCTTTTGGACTTTTAGTACGTTTAACCTCACCTTAAAATATTCACTATAGTTTCATTTAATATTATTAATCACTTTTGTTACTCTATTATTGCGGGATAACCTCACCAGAAATTCCACACTTAAAAACACTTCTTCGAAGAATTTCCTATAGTTTATTTAAAATAAAGCCATGGATTAAATAACACAATGAAGAGGACATTGTTTTATAGGGATTTCCTTTCATAATTTTTCGATTAAAATAATGTTTTTTCTGTAAAGATATTTTTTGAACATTTTAAACATAGTTTGAGGCCATATTTATAAGGCGATTTAAGTTATTGAGCACTACAATGAAATTAACTGGAAGATACAAATTATTTCTATGATTGGTTCCGAAGTTGTGTTCTGATTACCGGTATTATATGTTGCATTGGTAAGCAAAGAATCATTACAACAAAATACAATGAATTAAGAAATTTAATGCAAAATTCAAACATAATGATCACCAAAAGCATGATCATGAATTTGGTTACTGTGATCAAAATCAAAGTAAATTATTCGTGATCACAATCAGTGTCTTCGATCTGAACTGTAGTATACTTAGAGGAGTTTTCAAATGTTTTTGAAAACACTAGCGTTCCGTAGGTTAAGCGGCACTTTATATACCGTCTCTCAGTTTCGAGAAGGTTCAAAGTTCACTTCTAGAGGAAGCTAATAAAACATGATCACATAACGTAAACAACGCAGGCAGATCTACTACGTCTGCCACCTCCAGGAGGAAAGGACAAAGTCAAGAAAGCACAGAAGGTTACAGGCCGCAGAAGACGGGCCACAGTGACACGCGGAAATCCCTAACTTCGTGGCTCGAAGACCCGTTCGAGGAATGACCCGTCCAAACAAGCGGAACTCTAGTGTTCCCGAGGAATATCTTTCCTTTTAGCAAGCATCCGCACTTTCTGATACCCCGACACACCACTAAACCCAGAAACAAGACTGAAAAGTTGAGAAAGAAATTGAATGTAAAGGAAATGAAGGGAAAAAATCATGGTCGATGAAAAAACATCACAGCTCTCACATTCCTGTCATGGAAAACCACAAAATCTCAAGGTCAGAGTGGATGGACAACAGTGACGAACTAGCACTTCACAAATGCGAGCTTCACTAGTTTGTGCCAAACCAACTCCCTCAGTTGACCCTCATCATATTTGTATGGTGCACACAGTTTACAAAGAGAAGAGGCGATTTAACCTCTTAGTTATACACAATTTTGCGGTCTCTATTCGCAGTTATTACCAGCAGCTGTTTGAACCAGAGAAACGTAACAGGAAGCAAGTGTTGTGGATAAATCCCGAACTTAAATACGAGGTTTACGTTCTGATTCAATGGAGTAGCAAACTCATTGTCCTCATTCTCTCCCTTCATCACCAACAAATACTAAGCTCCTATGAATGCCTCACAACAGATTACTGAATCTGTAGAAACAATGCACAGTTAAGAGCCTGAACAATGCTACTTTACAAGTTGGCATTGGGTGAATGTTAGCTTCAGAGAGTTCTGTCGGGAAGTGTTATCCTTTATTTCACTAAGCTTATGTAGTAGACCTGTAAAAGGGCACGGGTTTATTTCCGGCTATAAATGTTTATGTATTTTAAAACACAAAGTGCTAAAAACTAGAGCGAAGACAAACATCCTTTTATTTACAATGTGTCTGTATTGCGAGTACGCATGGACAACTTTATAGCTCATTTGTGAGAGAAAATCTCGAATGTGCATCTATTATTTGGAATCCTAAGATGATTATGCATTTCACCGCAATAGAAAAAGTATAATAAAAATGTCTAAAATACATGCCATTTAAAGAACTGGATATTACCCTAACCACACAAATTGGAAATATTTAAAACTCTGAATCTTAGAAGAGACATTCCGGGGTTAATATTTCTCTATAAAGTATTACATTCGATTATTGATGATATTAATATTACAACAAATATATTATTTTATGTACCCAATAAAATAAGCAGGTTTAGGAGGCTTTTCTTCACCTCCAGAGCAAATACTGAAACCCATAAAAATTCACCATTACACAGAATTCTATACTTATATAACAAACTTCATCATTTCGATGCAGATATTTTCAACATGTCTGAAACTCAATTCAAAAATGCTAGAACTAATAACTACTTATTCGTAGATCAGTAAATTACTAAAATTGGCAATAGTACTATCATTACTGTAATTAGGAATAGTAGAAAAACTACTTACCATGCCACCTTCACTCTTTTTCTCTTTTTTTATAATCTTTTCTATTCCTAATATTTCCTGTTCCGTATTACTTTGTATTCATTTATGTTTTTCTTCTGTTTTATTTGAGTATGAATATTATTATATGTAGACATCTAAGTATGATAAACATTGTAATTGGGCTTCCAAGTCTGTTATGTTCATAAGAATAGAAAAAAGAAATAAAAAAGCACTAAGTGGTGTAACAACAAATCTAATTTAAAAAGTCTTATGTTTAGCACTCTCATGACTTTCTCTACTCTCGTACTAACTATTCTCAGAAACTGTTATTGCTAGGGCCAGGCATTTAATGACCTATAATTTGGTAAAAAATGCAAAATAAAAAATGCATTTATGACCTAAAAATTACAAAAAAATGTTAAAGTTACCAAAAAATAAAGAATTGCCAATAAAAATGCTATTTATTGTTATTATTATTATTATTATTATTATTATTATTATTATTATTATTATTATTATTATTATTATTATTATTATTATTATTATTATTATTATTATTATTATTATTATTATTATTATTATTATTATTATTATTATTATTATTATTATTATTATCATCATCATCATCATCATCATCATCATCTTCATTACATTAAGCACTCACTTTGTTACTAAGTTACATAAAATATAACATAAAATCCAAATACTAAAAGAAAATTATAAATGTACATGTTAGAGTATCTTTTATTGAAGAAATTCCATTTCAGTGCACTTTTATAACAATTTTGAGTTGTAGTTAACAATCACAAATTGGCGGACATTCTCAAATAAAAATGACTCTCTGCTAGTACTGACTTGTGAATGGAAAAGCTCCTCTCTACTTCAACGGAAACAATTGGAGCATACTGAAAGCAAGCAATATCTCCTGGATTTGACTCACAGTCAGCAAGAGAAAACTGTTCACCAGACAAAGCACTGCCAGTTGAACACAATGTTTTGTACCCCCTGTTCTTGTGTATACACTTCTTTATTTTCATTGCCACTGCATCACCCACTTTACCATATGCACGGCTCAAATCATTCACTACTTTATCCACTATTTGTAGCTGTTCCATTAATATCACTTGGAATTTTTCCAGAGAAGTTATTGCATCAGGAAGGAATCCAAAATTGGTGTAAGAAAGTTTACCTACTATTTCTTTATCAGCCAGCAGTTCTTGCACCTTTTTGATTGACACAGATTCAGCATTATCAAAAGAATCAACTACTTTCTTCACTACGTCAAAATTCTTGCAATAAGAACTACAAGCCCCGAACCATGTTCCCCATCTAGTCAAAACAGGTGAAAAGGGCAGTTGAATTTCTGGAGCTTGTGCTTTGAATTCTACAACTCGAGAGGGGGCTTTCAAGAATACTTTCTTGACGCATCCAATTCATTTATCTACATCAGGAAAATTAGCACGTGCTTCTTCTGCGAACCGGTGTAATGCATGCGCTAAATATGTCACATGCACCATTTTTGGGTAGAGTGCACTTAAAAAGCAGCAGCTTTCATCATGTAGGGTGCTGCATCTGTTATGAAAAGCAATACATTGGTATCTTGAATCCCATTAGGCCAAGGTATTCTCAATGCATGGTCAAATACTAAGCTGATGGTTGAATAGTTCACTTTGTCCAGCTGCTCACCATGTAATAGAAATTGTTCTCCGGGGCTGTGTGAACTCCAACAATAACATTCGTTACATAACGGCCTACAGAGTCTGTTGTCTCATCGATGGATACGAATGTATTCTTTTCTCCAATCCTTTTTCTTATTTGTTGCAAAGTTTTGTTGTAGCACCGATCCCCATAGGTTCAACTAAATGTTCTGGGATCTGGAATTAATTTTCCTGTCTCCTCTTCTAAGAAAGCGCGTAGCTTAGGATGATTCAGCTTGCGAAGTGGAATATCGGCAGACAGAAATGCTTCATATAATTTCTTACAAAATGGCAAAAATGTTGAACGAGTTTCGCCCAGAAGTATCTACTGTAAGCCTACACTGGAATTATTTTCAAGTTGTTGCAGGACACGTTTATGCTTCTCCCGTGACATATGTTCTACGGTAAACGTTTTTTTCAGCAGCCACTCTCACATCACAGATCTTGCAGAATAATATATGACCATCCGTGGAAAAAGTATTTTCTCCATATTTTGAAACGAGTGCCTTCAATTTGACACTATTACTTCCCTTCACTTTAGGCATTTTGCTCTTATGGTGCTCGTACAGGTGTTAGAAACAACTGATCACCTCACTTAACAGCACAACAATGCCGTTTACCTGGATATAGGAATTTCCTTGGGAGTGTGGGCAAGTCCATTAACCACATTCCTTGAAAAATAGGGGTAGGAGGTAGCTTAAGCTCTAAGAAATTGAATTCCTAGAAGTGGGCCAGTTCATAGTACACATTCCTTGAAAAGTAGGGGTAGGAGTTAGAATAGCATTTACTTAAATCCAAGAAATTGTATTGACAAGAAAAAATACTGAATTTTAGTTTTTAAAAAAATGAATTAAATACAAATAATCTCCCAAACTTCCGGAAAAGTGTTAAAAATGCTCAAAATGACCCAAAATTGCCAAGAAATGATTTATCCGTACAAAAAGTAAGAAAATGCACAAAAATGCCCTAACAAATTGCTTTTATTTAACTCGTTAGTCAATGCCATACCTTTCCGTATATGCAAGCAATGTTTAACCTTCATAAGGAAAAGATGCAAAATAATTAATTGCCTTGCCCTAGTTATTGCTATATATTCATGTCAATGCAGATAAACATTTGCACAAATCATCTTATTGCTTATTTCCTTGTAGGTTCAAGGGGAATATGGGAATACAGTAGGCCTTGAGCGTTAGTCAAATCTTTTAAAGCTTTCAAATTCTGTTTTCTTTGCACGGATAACATATAAAAATGAATAACGATGTTCCATTTTACACAAGTATAAGTTCCCCAAAACTCATATATATAACAAACCATCACCGAAATGGTTCACTCTACAAAAAAATGTATTGACATAAAGTTTTAGCAATCTCTACATTTGTTGTATAGTAAGATTTGGTTATCTCTTACGGTTTACCAGATATGCAAAAGTTATCCAGAGTAAATAGGACTCCATGGCTATAGCCAGAAAATACAAGATACGCATTTTATTTGGCATAAATATATCTAAAAAATATGACATGTTAATTAAAATCATTAGAGCCATTTACCAGAAAATAAAAATTTTCGAAAAATTTTCCATGTAAAGGGTAGTTTAGGGTGGGCCTATTTTCTTCATAATCGTCGTGTCGCGTCCTTGAAAGATATTAAATTAATACCAAATTTGGTTTTTAACCGACTTTTCATTGAGTTATGCTTTTCACACGCGGACACACACGTGCTTTTCATTGGATTTAGGGGGCCTCATAACGTATTTCTGTTAAAGTCTCCAAATCGAATTTTTGGGTGGAATACAATACTTCCTCTACTTACTATACGTAGTAAAGAAAATAAAAATAGACATTCAATACATGCACTACATTGCCAAAACGTATAGGCATCTAGGTGTTGCAGTATCTTCCCATAGGTCTGTTTGTTTGTCAAATAGTTCAATATATTTGCTAATGAAGCTTTTAAACTCGGGATGATGTAGTTTATAAAATACTTTTGTTGGTCACAAGTTGATAAGACGGTTTGAACCAACAATACATCACGCCACCTAATAATGCCTCAAAGTCCTTTGATTCAGCCCTTTGCCGCCGATAGAGCAGTGAGATTTCTCTCCCTCGGTATGCGTGGGTTTTCTTTAGAAAGAATGACGCTAATTATGGTGTTAACATCTTTTAATAAAGATTTCCACTGCAGTACAGTGAGGCGTTGCCAATCAACGTATAAAACAACTCACCCATTAAATAAAATTCTCCTCGTATTAAAAAAGCGAAAAATATGCTTCACCAGAACATTAATCTGCGTCTGCTGGTTTTAAACGTATCCCATGCCAAAGAATTACGATACGTTCGCTTCGACTGACCAGCCAAAAGTGTCTTTTTTCCTGTGAACTAAAGTGACGCTACCCAAACCGTTACACTCTACTCAGCTTTCAAATTCGCTAGACTCCCCCATTTTTAGTTTCTCTACTGGTAAGCAGGGGAAGTATTGTATTCCACCCAAAAATTCGATGTCGAGATTTCACCGTAAATATATGTTTAGAGGCCCCATGAACAAACAAAAAAAAAAAAAAAAACAAAAAAAAAAAAAAAAAAAAAAAAAAAGATCAGCGCGTGGTATTATAATTTAATGTTTTTCAAGGATGCGACACGAAGATTTTGAAGAAAATAACCCCAGTCTAAACTACCCTTTACATGCAAAATTTTTCAAAAATTTTGATTTTCTTGAAAATGGCTAACGATTTTGATTGAAATGACGTATCTTTGAAATATTTTGATGACAAATGAAATTTATATTTCGAATTTTCTGGTTATAGCCTATGTAGTCCTATTTACTATGGATGACTTTTGAATAACTCATAAACCGTAAAAGATAGACAAAATCTTGCAAAAACAACGTAGATCTTGTTAAAACACACAATTTATGACCAAATAGTTTTGTTTTTTTTTTTTTTTTTTTTTTTTTTTTTTTTTTTTTTTTTTTTTTTTTGTAGAGTGAACCATTTCGGAGGTATTCCCTATTATTTGTGTAACGTATGGACAACTTATACTTCTGTCAAATGGAACATCGCTATTCATATGTTTATATGTTAACCGTGCAAAGAGAACGGAATTTGAAAGTTCTAGATTTGACTATCGCTCAAAGGCTGCTGTATTCCCATATTCCCCTTCCGTCTACAAGGAAATAAGCAATACGATAATTTCTGGAAGTGTTTAGCTCAACTAACAAGTAGAAGATATAGGAATATGAGACTGCAAGAATGGTTAATACAAGAGTAGAGAAAGTCATGTGAGTGCAACACATCAGATTTTTACTTTAGTTCTCTCTATTCTTTTTTATTATTGAAGATTATTCTTGTAATTATTATTTTTAACCCTATTTAAATGATTTATTTTCTGAATATAATTTCAGTATCACAATTCTAGCCACCAGGGCTGTCGATGGTATAGGTGCTTGGAGTTCCCAATCAACTGTTGTGTTACCCCGAACGTTCGAGAGGCAACGAGACGTGTATGTAGTAGCCAACAACGCGATTAGGTAACTCATGGGCACTGCATTAGAAGTGTGAGGGCGCTAAAATGGTCTAGCATACATAATACATTTTTAAAATTATGGAGATATCTATAGCTTTTTTTAAAAGATTTGACGTCCTTTTACCCGTTAGGATATGTCGGACGGTGAATGAAATGGTGAAATGATACTCAAATGAGCCCGGGGTCCATAGAGCTTGGAGTTGCCTGGCATTTGTCTTTCAGAGTGAGAGAAAAACCCGAAAAAAACGCTTATTCAGGTAACTTCTCTAGCCGAGATTCGACTCCGGACCTCCTTAATTTGAGGCAGAGAGGTTACCCCGACTCCACAAAAATGAGCCTTTGTTGTATTGTTCTATTTCCTTCAGATGTCCAGAATCAGAATGAACTAATAAAATCAATTTAAATGTTTGAGTAGTGCCTGCACCTCTTAGAGAACTCCTAATATTACCTTAGTTATAAGGCCTGAATATAAGTTGAGAATAATCATCATGTCTTTGGTTTTCCAACTTGATGGGCCGATCTTACCGGTGGCCTGCAGAAAGAAGACTTCGCTCTGGTGGAACCGGGGAGAATTCGATTCACATGCGGTGTTCAGAAATGCCATCTAGTAGGGCCGCGAAGAACTGTCCAACAGGCAGGTCTGTGCAATCTATCCGATTTCAACCGATATTGCTCAGACTCTGCAGGACCGGGTCCTGGACCCTCAGTCCTCCTGAAACATGAAAAGGAAAAGGAAATGATAGGAAATGAGGGATAGCAAATTCGTAGTAGAAGGGAAACGATGTGTTCACCTTGCTAACCCGTGGTCAAAGTGTCTGACCCAGAAATCAAAACCACGACCGACCATATTGAGCGGGTCATCTCGCTTGGTCACTAAGGTCTAAGGTGGAAAAGAAATAAATTATAGATTTAAAAAACTAACAAAGACACGCTTTTATAACAAACCGAACTAAAAAGTAGAAAATAATTTTTAAGTATGAAGAATTATTATTTGTTCTATAAAGTCAACTTGTTCATTATATTTCAAAATTTTGTTATAATTTTAAAATAAAAACTAATTTATATTAATAAAATAATATTGTGGTATGACACAATGTTATCCCTAGAGCGTTAACATTTGGTTGCTTTGAAATGACAAGGTTCTGACTACGTTGTTGCTCTGAGAAACCAGGCCTTATTGTTTCATACTACTTCCATTTTCATTATTCCTCTAAAGTCACTGTTGTCCATCTGTTTAATACCATAAGTGTGTTGCCAAATGCACCACACTAATGATAATGATGGTTGTATCCTTGCAGGAATGCAAAAGTTGGATGGTCTGCAAGGTTCAATAGTTGTGCGAGAGTCTCGAAACACAGACCCTAATGCTTGGCTCTATGACTACGATCTGTCATCTCACGTCATCATGCTTGTGGACTGGATGCATCTGAGTGGAGATGAGCATTTCCCTGGACTGGTCACCCATGACGTCTTCCAGAGACCTGACGCTCTTCTATTCAACGGCAGGGGACGGTATAAGGTAAGCTGAATTTGCGCTTATTCTCATTTTAGAAAGCCGTTTGTCGAACGTTAAGGGGGTACGAGATGCGTTTTTGGTGACAAAATTCAATTGTTTGAATGTTTTTCTTCATTATGTCGTTTTAATTACGGTATCTATCTTAGAAGTACGTTAACCATTAAAATGTGGGAATGGCTGTACAAAATTTCATCTGCTTCCTTTGGAGAATGGTCTTATGCGCAGAATGGGCAGCTTAGTACCACACATTGTCGACAAACTGTTTGTGTTCAGCTGGTGCAGGACAGTTGGTAACAGATAAATATAACTGGGGCTCGCATTTTTAGGAAATACACACATTTTGTTTGCATCCTAATATCAACATGAAACTGGGTTTAATACTCTAGATATTGACACCGCGGCAGCTATATTAAGTTTTATTGCACATAAAATGTTTGTCTATAAGTGTTTTCGGATATTTACATAAATTGCAAAAAAAATTCATAAAGGAAACCTCTTTGTAAACAATTTTACATATGTATTTAAAATCACATAAAACCAACAGCAGAATTATCTTTAACATGTCACCATCTAACTTGTTTAATGCTCAATTATACAGGCCAGATGTTTTAATTTGTTATTAATTATTGGTAGAACTGATATGTCAGCTATACAGAGTGGAAGAGAAGTCATTACATTAATTTAAACCAGTGATAGATCTCGCTATTTGGAACACATTTTGTATCTTATGCTTTTGTCTCTGACAATTTCCTTTAGTAATGTCGAAAACAATGATCCAGTACCAAGTACCTAAGTGGAACTTTCCAAATTTTCAGGGTATTATGAGAATTTGAGCAGGGCATTAGTTTCAGCGTACATATCCACTTCAAAAGTGAACCAACCTCAGTTAAAAATTCCTAACGAAATATACAAACATTGATACACTTGACGAATCAACTTTGGGAAAAGATTACCTTCCAAAGTCTATGCTAATGAAAAAATATTGGAGGGCAGAAACGAAACTCCAGATTCTACTGAGAGGAAAATTGGAAACGTTGTTATAGGACTACTGAAGAATGATTCTCAAATGTCATAGTAATCTGTCCTACTGACTAATGATTTATGTGACATGCGTTATGTATGTAGAATATGGGAGGAAGTTAGAGCCATGTTTCCTGACATTGACAAATTGATTTCTGATGGGCAAGTGCTCATAAAGTTAACCAAATAGGGTTTAATTTTTTCAGAATAAAACTCCAAATATCCGTTGCCTTCTACACCTGTGGTGACTCCCTAAGAAACATGGTCGCAATTCAAAGCTACGTTGAAACCGCTGGATGGTTTTGCTGCTGTCATAAATGAATTAAAAGTTCCAGATTCGGTATACATTTCCACAAACCTGTGTTTCCTCGGTGATTCCATAAAGAAACGGGAATCAATATAAATGCTTTTGAGTGAAGCTGAAATGTTCAGATTGTGAGAAAAAAAACTGAATTTTCTTTTTGAAACTGCAGCACGAAACCTAAATAAAAGGAATAAATGAATAATGGTGGATTTAACATAATATGAAAACTTTCAAAAGTGTTGAATGGGCAACATGAATAAATTATTGATGTATGAGTGAAATTCTACATTATAATTATTCTAGACTTACTTCTTGTGAGGTGGAGTAATCATTTTGGAAACTCGTAACAGTTGCCAATCTTTCCGGATGGAAAATTTGAGGAAGCATATGATCGTATACTTGAACTCTACAGTACTTGGTGATCCTTTCCAGGAATAACGTCTAGTGAGCACCATGTACATTTGTATTAGCTCAGTTATTCAGATGTTAAAAGAATATTTTATTTGTTTTGGCAGATATTTTTGATGTTTTTAACACACAAAAATATTTTTTCAAGCTTTTGGCACCTAAAAATGCGATCCCAAAATAGGTATAACTATCCTCACAATTGGCCACTTGGCATTATGGAACAACTAAAAAAAATATTTAGTTTCTTAGCCCATGTTTATACGGCCAGACCCAAAACATGAACGAGTTTGTCAACAGTGTGATATGGAGTTGCTTTCCTTAAAAAAAAAAAAAAAAAAAACTTTGTAGGAATCAATACCTTGCACTTTGGAGAATATGGTGCTGTGGCCACCTACAATGAAGGGCATAATAAAATGTGAAGTACTGCGGTGTTAGGCTTAGGTGCTGGATCAAATACTGTTGATGCAATGCAGCGAATAGATGAAGACCGGCCCAAGAGTGCAAAATATTACCTTTATAGAACTCTTAAAGCAAGCAAAACAGTTTAAAAGAGGTGCCAAAGGCAAGACACGGCTGGAAAATGAAGAAGATTCTGATGAACTAAGCTACTGGACAGAGTTCTACTATATGTTCCAAACTTGGAGCTCATTTCCCATCAGTTCAAATTTTCCTCACCCAATTTTATCAGTTGTTAATATCCTGACATGAAATTTGTAGGAGTTGCTTATGTTACTAGTTTTAGAGACACTGAAATAAGGGTTTTGAGAATGATTAATACTGTGCAAATATATACTTCAAAATGCGAGGAAAATTACATTTCAGAAACTATTCAACATTTTAATAGGTATTATTTCAGCTATTAGAAGGATATTACACGAACAGATCGTAACATTTCAGCTTTCTAGATTGAATAATTACTTATAAAATGCTCCTTACATATGACACATTTTAATATGCCACAGCATCCCGTACTCCCTTGAAGTCATGCCATTTCCGGTACTTGAATATCCTGCTAAGCCCAATTAATGAGTTCTAGGATGAGTGATTAATTCGTTCTTTAAATAAGTGAAGATAACCGGAAAATTATGAAACATTATTTAACGGGCAATATGATCAATTATTGCTGAAATTTGTAATCATTAAGTAAGCCACAATATATTGACTATCTTCAAAGAAAAGATTTCCGATATATCAAAATCCTGAAATACACACATATTCCCCATAGAAGAAAATCTATTCAATACCTAACTAGAGTAACTTTTAAGAGGTGTCTTCACCAATATCTTTATATTAAAAAGTGAGAGTAGCTAATATTTAGCATGAAGTAAAGATGCGAGTAATTCGGCGTAGCTTCTCCTCTCCGTACTGCGCCAAAAGGGAACCAAATCCTGCCGCGCGAATCCTGTATTGTCTATGGGTGTTCACTATGGACACCATGGTTAAAAATCACTACTTTCTAGTGGTGTACGATCAGTATTTTATAACGCTCTTCGGCGTATATGTCATAAAAAGTAGTTGCTCCTTTAACAAGTGATTCAAATGAAAAAATGTGATCTGTTGCACTCACACGGTTTTCTCTACTTTTGTACTAACCGTTCTTACAAACTCTTATTCCTCTATCTTTTTTATGTTAGTTGAGATAAACATTTCTAGAAATTATCTTATTGTTTATTTCCTTGTAGGTGTAAGGAGAACATGGGAATACAGCAGGTTTTGAGCGATAGTCAAGTCTTTTCAAGATTTGAGTTTCAGTTCTCTTTGCACGGCTAAGATATAAAAAAATGACTCATGTTCCATTTGGCGAAAATTTAATTTTTTCAAAACTCACGCAAACAAGGAATGTCTCCGAAATGGCTCACTGCAAAAATAATTCTTTAGACATAAGTTGCGTGTTTAACAAGATCTACATTTTTTATATAGTAAGATTTGGTCTATCCGTACGCTTTACCAGTTATGCAAAATAATCCAGAGCAAACAGAACTACATAGGCCAGAAAATTCAAAACATATATTTCCTTTGCCATAATATCTCAGACATATGGCTATTTAATCAAAATCACTAGAGCCATTTTCGAGAATATCAAAATGTTCGAAAAATTTTCTATGTAAGGGGCAGTTTAGGGTGGAAAAATTTTCTTCAAAATCATCGTGTCCCATCTTTAAAAGACAGTAAACTTAAATACCAACTTATGTTTTCAATTGACTTTTACGTTTTTGAGTTATACCTACTGTCCACAAACTGACACACACACACACATACACACAAACACACACACACACACGGACCTTTTTCTAAAAATTATTTCTCAACGATGGTAATAGTAGCGCGAGTTTTCGCTTGGCATGCAGGAATGCTACCGAATTGCTGCAAACACTGTCTTGGAAGATTTCTACTAAGTGTAAGCTTTGTAACACTCAACTTTGTGTTACAGAAAAATGGAACATCGACACAAACTCCATACTCAGTTTATCGAGTAACTGCCGGGAAGAAATATAGATTCCGTTTGGTTGGAGCCTTGTGTACAACTTGCCCTGTCCGAGTCTCAATAGAGCAGCACAGAATGTTGCTTATTGCTGTAGACGGAAACTCCGTTAATCCAGTATCAGTGGACTCCATGGTGGCTTATTCAGGTGAGTTAAAATACAGACTACCAGACAAAGGAAATACATCATTTACTGCTGCTGTAGTAACAATGCGAGTCAGAATTCTGGCAAACTAAAATTGCAAGATAATTATTATGATTTATTGCGCACATCCTCGACGAAAAATTCCTCATGAAATAACAATGAATTACGGCAGTATTTACTCACATGACTGGTAATAGCATTTTTCGTCAAAATCACTTTGCCCTTAAAGTAGCTCAAACTTAGTGTCTTGCAGGTACGTAAATTATCTTCTGTGTAAAGTACGACAAGATCAATATTCAGCTTATTGAGTTTCTTGATGCAACCATACTGTATGTGCAAAAGGAATTCTGAGACCTGCGGTTTCTTTTCATGCGGTGTTATTTGTTTACCTTCTTTCTGGAATGTTCTAACAAAGCCACCCTTAGTCTTCCTCATCTTATGATTACTAAGCTAGATTACAAGTGGATGTTACTTGAAATGTAAAGTTACTGTGATGTTGGCCATGGCCTACAACAAAGGACGGTCGGGGCCAAGCTACCTCACACCACATACGAGGCGCTCAAGGTCAAGTTGTCCCACAGCACTCACGCCAGCAAACACGACACAAAAATGAGTGCAGCGCGTCAAAGGGGATTTCGAAATTATTCGAGAAGAGTCCTTAGTTACAGTTACTTACAGACATCAGTCGTCACAGCAGTTAGTTTTAATGTGTGTTTGTGTTTGTATGTGTGTGTGTGTGTGTCATTGTGAGAGAATGGGCGCGTCTTAAACGAAGGTAGCGAAGCAATAATAATTAATATCTGTCGAGTGTTTGTATCGTCAGAGTTCCTGTTTGTGAGACAGAAGAGGTGAAGGACAAAAAGAAGTGAGTTAAGGTTACGAGAAGAAGACAGTCGTGAGCTGTAATATTACGAAAGACTGTAGGCTGTGTTAACGACAGAAAGAGAACTGTGTATCTGCGCATTCAGTCAGAAGAAAATAAAGTTACAAAAAATAACTGGACTGGGCCTTTATCGTTTTGTCACATTATACAGCCTACTAAAGGAGGAATTGCTGCTAGAGCAGAAAGTATACAAATGCGAGCGAGTGCAGGATGAGCAGTAGCAATTCTGAGTCATGTGGCCTGTGTGATATCTCTCTCTCTCTCTCTCTCTCTCTCTCTCTCTGCGCAATAGCTTCTCTCAACTACGTAGTGTGTGCTCCTGATTATGGCCCCGGAGGATGTAATCAAATGCATCAATCAACAGTCGGCCTTTGGTGCAAGAAAAAAACTGTACATGAAAATCAAGACGCAAACGAGTAAAAGGTTACTTTCACAGCAACATATGATGCGTTGAAAACAGACGTTATAATGAAACACTAAATTTGGAAGTGAAATTTCTATCGTTTCCTGGGGTCTTTTGAGACCTGTTCTTCACCTTACCTAACGACAGCTCCATGTCAGTAGATTTACTGGCATGTAAAAGAACTCCTGCGGGACAAAATTCCGGCACACCGGTGACGCTGATGTGATCCTGGCAATTGACAGCGTCGTTAAACAACAAAATAATTTAATTTTTTTCGCCTTACCTGTCACAAAACGTGTTGGCTTAATAACATAGCAATAAGGGGGAAAAGAGGGGAGGTTGATACCTTTGCTTTTTCTGAAAAGATCCAATTATACATGATACATGAATCTCTCTCCTCTCTCCTTCTCTCTCCCTTTCTCTCTCTCTCTCTCTCTCTCTCTCTCTCTCTCTCACACACACACACACACACACACACACACACACACACACACACACCCGTAGCCGAGTGGTTAGACCATTCGCTTCTCACCAAAGCGGCCCGGGTTCGATCCCAGGTAACCGCATGTGGGGTTCGTGGTGGACGAAGCGGTGCTGGGGCGGGTTTTCTCCGAGTTCTCCAGTTTCCCCCCTTTTCATTCCGCTGGTGCTCCATCTACATGTTATGTATCATCAGTGTCACCACCTGCGGTGCCTATGTAGTAAAAGCGGGTGTTAAACACTGAAAAAAAAAAAAAAAAAAAAAAAAAAAAAAAAAAAAAAAAAAAAAACTACACACACACAACTTATACATCTATGCTGGTGAGAAAAACTTGTATTATATAGGTGCTTAAAACCGCTAATAATTGAAGCCAAATGGAAACAACATCTTGTAGAACTACAGGAATGTATTATAAATAGTTATCAACAAGTTCCTCCGCACCATGTAGGTGCATACCGCTCAAGATAACTTGGTACTCTGTTTATCTACATCACCTTTTATGAATGACATACGTGAATCTATCATATACTTTATTTCGTGGAACCTTATACATAACCATAGGCTCGCGGCAGTCTGTGCTGCCACCGCAATTCCCGCCTAAGGCTATAGTAGACTGCGGAGCGACTTCTCAGGTGTTCTGTGGACTTCTCGATAACCCTATATGTTTGCATATAGTTATTTATAACCATGATAAATTTGTGATAATAGAGATCTGTGTAATTAAACAAATTACTCTTTTTGGCTTACATGAATATCGCAATACAATATATTATGGCAATAAAATTGTGTTATATTCCTGTTGTATTCCTATGATCATCAATACGATAGTAAAGATAATTAAACAATTATAGTGTGAGTTAGAGGGAAAACGCAGTACTTTGTTTATTCATTTATAATTTATTCACCCAGTTACTTATTCGCTTATTTACTTTCGTACTTATTTACTTAGTTATTTAGTTATTTACTTATTTATTTACTTATTTATTTACTTATGTATTGATTTATTCATTCATTCATCTCTCGTCTTATGTGCAACAAACATCTATATTACTGCAAGAATAGTGTTCTGTTTACTTTCTTCTCATAGCCTTGCTATATATTTAATGAATAGCATTCAGGCTTTAATATACATCTCCTGAAAATCTTCTCACACTTACACATTATACATTTCGCTCATCAGTGATGAAATGAAATGAAAAAGGTTTTTGGGCATGTTTAACAACATGCCCTGGCTGTTTTAGGGATAATCCCTCTTAAGCCGCGTTATATGGTATTTTTGTTTTATACGTATGGAAGATCTTTCGGGTGTGTGCGTGTGTGTATGTATTGTGCGTGGGATGTGGTCTATGGTTATTTATGATGAGTGTGTTTGCATTTCTAGCTGTAAGTGATGTTGGCTTCTGCCCTAGAAGATTTTGAGTTTTGATAATTGGAAGTGTTTAGCTTGTCGGTGCTGCAACAGCTCATACGGGAGTTTTTGCTTTGGTTGTGTTATTTTGTGTGTTTGGTTATGTGTGTGAGTGTTTTTATTTGTTGCGTGTTGTTGTGGTTTTGTATGTTTTTATCTGTCGTTTATAAAGATAGCCAGTTGGTTTCCTATTCTTGTTGTGTTTATTGCTTTTTTCAGGGTCTTTTGTGCTGTTTGTGTTAGATTGTGAAGGAATCTTGCTCTGTGGATTGGTGGCGTTATGTCGTAGATTGTTGGTATAAGCGTGCTTAGAATTTGTGTAACGGTCGTGTTTGTGATTTGTCTTATGTATGTAGTTATGTTTTCTTGGATATGTGTTATCTGTTCCTGCAATGACTTTATTTGCTGTTCGGTGTGCCCTATGATATGTTTGAATGTGCCTATTGTATCATGTGCCGTTATGTCTTTCTTTGTCACTGTATTTTCGGGTAGTTTAACTTGGGCCAGTCAGTCACGTGTTGTGGTTTGGGTGGTGTCGGAATATTGTGGGGGAAAATGTGTGTCTTGGCAGTATGTTCTGGTTGTGTTGGGGGTTATCGAGGGTACATTGGGCATTTCACTTGGCCATTGAAATGTCCATTTTGTCGGCATGTGGAGCAGTAAGGGGTGTTGTGTTTTATGGGGTGGTTACAGCGTCTAGTGTCAGTGTTGTGTCCGCAGTGGAAGCAAGTAGGTTGTTGTGTACATTGGTCCTCCTGATGTCCGTATTGTTGGCATTGTCGGCATGGTACGTGTCTGTCGGTGTGTCTTGAAGGCTCAGCACGGAAGATTTGTTTTTCTATGATGGCGTCTTCTTTAAGGATGGTGTTTATTGTCGCTACACAGGTACTGAAAACTCGTACCAGTGGTGTCTGTCTGTTCTGGCGTATGATTCTTGATACTCGTGTGATTTGTGGGTATGTTTCTTGGATGCTATGGAGTATGTCATCATCTGTTATGTCGTATGGTAGTCCTTTAATAACAGCTGTGAGGGTTTTTCGTGGTCTGGAGGTTGAGTCTAGGTTTGATGTGGTCGGTCTGTACTGTGATAGGGAGTTTGCATAGTGCGCAAACTTCCCGAAATTGTGTATGGGGATGGTTTGAGTGAAGGTGACAGCTTGTTGTTGATTGCGGAAAGTGAGTGCGAAGGTGTTTCTTTGAATTCTTTGGGCACGGTACAATGTGTCAGTGTCGAGGTGGGTCTTGCTCATTTAGGCTTCTGATAAGCCACGGGTTTTGTTTTTCCGGGTTGCAGTTCATTATGTATATCGTGAAGTAGCCGTGTGGTGTAGGTTGAAATGTATGTAGTTGGAGTGGGTGTGTATGTGTTTGCTTGGTTAAATAGTGCTCCTATACTGCTGCCTACTTGCGTCGTGGATTCTAAGCTAGTGTCTGAGTCATTGTCGGAGGCTTGGGACGACGAGCTGCTGTAGCTTGAACTAGTAGAGTGTGTGCGTTGACGTGTTGTATGTTTTTGTTTGTGTGTATTACTTGTTGATGGTATAGGTGTGGGTGAGGGAATCTTCGTTACGTGTGTTTGGTCATAGTGTGTTGGTGTTGGTGTTCGCCGTGTTTGTGTGTCGTGTGCTTGAGCATGGTTCATGGGAGTAGGTGAATGTCGTGTCTGAGTGTCGATAGCAGATGGTGATTGCTTAGATTTTAAACCCCTATCCTACTTTAGCTGATAAGGTATACCTACCAATCACGAGAAGAGGTCTGCATGACAAACTGTATGCATTCACTACCTCTTTCTCTTTAACCAATATGGTCGTAAGTGTAAACATGTATTTCGTTTCTACGCCATTTTGTATCCTCTGTTTTGGGTACTGAGTAGAAGCAGTGGCACATGCTTGCACCATAGCCCAAAGCAACCAATGAAATGGTCAAGGTTTCGTATAACGATAATAAATAATGTGACGCAGACGCGAGGTCCTATGAGATTATCTTAGGCGTTCTGTGTACAAGGGATAGGGGAAAGTACATATGACCTCGGGCAGGTCTCTCTTCTGTGACATACAAAGAATGGGACTTTGAATACCTATAATTATATAATCTTTGCAATGCCCTGACACCTCAATACCATTAAAATGTCACATAATTTCAACCCCTGGGAATTTTACATAAATTACTACTTACTCACATTGATTCAATTGTCGGTGAAGTATATGCCACTTACTGTGCTTTAAGATATATTCCTATATGAGTTTTGAGCTATTTATTGTGTATAAATATGCACTTTATAATTATGCTCATACGGTAAATAATGGTATGTTCAACAATTTGGAGTTAATTTCAGTGTTTTCACCGATTAAGATGCATTTCCGTCCCAGGTTTGGCTGCATTCAATGAAAATACCTGCTCTCTACTACCATGTGAACACACTGTATAGTAGTAAAATACATATTTTTAAATGCTAGATAAAAGAAGAAATATAACATCTTCAAACACGTTTTTACATTATATCCTACCTGTTTTTCAGGTGAGAGATATGACTTTGTGCTGGAAGCAGATCAAGAAGTTCGGACATACTGGATACATGCGAGAGGAATAGGAAACTGTGAAGCGGATTCCGTTTATCAGTTAGCTATTCTGAGGTACAACGGTGCCGACCACCTCATTCCACCGACTCCAGATCCTGGCCCATCAGGATTTTCTGTAAATAAGGTTAGTATCAACATACTGTGTTATTCTACCTTTGTTACAGCAACTAAGTTCGCAGTTTTTAGGTACTTCTTATACCCTTAGGTGGATTTTTATACTCTCTCATAGGCAGATGGGCCTAACGGCCCTCGATAACCAGTTGTTAAGGATAGCATTGCATGTGAATGGCTAAACAAATCGATTTTTTGTTTTGTGTCTTTTAAAAATCTACAGATTTTACGAATCCAATGTTGTATTAAAATATGGGTAGAAATGAGTAAATAGTTGATAAGCAGTTGAAAGAGCTACATGCGATTGGATTATTATAAACATAAGTTGAATTAATATTAACATTACAATACAATAGATAGATAAAGCAGAACAAAGGTAAGGAAATAAATAATGAGTAAGTGCAGATTTCATATTTTGTTACCTTAATTAAATCTGATAATAAATTGAGTGATACAATAAGAGAAAGAGTACAGGTAAGGAATGAGCGTATTATTAAAATAAAAACATGTCTCTAGTGGAATAATAACTAAAGATACTAAACTCAAAGTTTATAAAACGTTAATAAGGCCAGTAGTAATCTATGGGTCTGAGGTTTGGTCTACCACAAGGAACAATGAACGATGAAAAGGTTTTACGATCCTTCGAGAGAAGAATACTCAGACAAATGTCTGGACCTGTACATTGTGGTGCACAGAATTGGAGAGCGAGAAACAATCAGGAAATAAATTATTTAATAGTTACGTGCATTCCATACGATGGTGGTATTTTGCTATTTTAAAGCATAAACACAACATTGGGAAAGAAGGGGGGGGGGAAGTTTACCCATCTCCAGGTTTGAACTCAATTTCTGGGGTTCATTAGGTCCGGTCAGCCGTCATAACCATGGGGCCAAAGTACACGTTTTAGAACTGTCCTGTATTTCAGTAGCCGCTCGCCAGAACCTTTTATCCATTGCAGTGGCGTGCAGGCATATCTTAAGTCTCCAATTTAAGCACTTTTGGTAACACTACAATTTAAATGCTTCCTCAGAGAGACATCATTCAGGCTTTACTAAATTCCTAATGAGGACTATGTCGATTCCAGTGGATAATATTGATATATTTCTTTCCGTTTATGATTTACTGGTCACAATCTCTAATTACTTTGAATACATGTAATCAAGTTGATTATCTATTAACCCTCTATTACCAGTAAAATTCGTGCGGTGTTATTCATTTACACCCCATGCACAACTAATAACATGGTTTTTTAAAATATCATTTATACATCTCACATTAAAAGCTTATTGACAAAGATTATGAAGTGATATTAAAAATTTTGTATTCTCAGCATATCAAAAACATTTATTGAATAGATGGCGTAATTTGCATTACCATGTACACATAGGACTGTCCTGTTAAGAAGGTGGTTATGTTTCCTGTCAACGAAACATTCAATTTCAGTCTGTTTTTCACACTAGGTAGAAAATGTTTTGTCACTGCATCTTTTGTGGTGGTTTCCCATTCGCTTTCCCATTTGCTTATGTTTATTGCTTGGGGTTCACTTAGAGCCACACTGGGTGGTTTACGGTCACAATATACTGGAAGTTCGCTGTTCTCCGCTGCCTGTTTTGCCAGATTATCCGCTCTCTGGTTCCCGTGGTTCCCAATGTGTGCCTTGAACCACGTATAATGAATTTGCCACTTCTTCGTTTCCAGTATTTTTGTTTGTTCTCTTATTGAAACTTTTAACTTCGGTTGGTTTTTTGATTTACAAGTAAATCTAAAGTTACTCTGCTGTCCGTGTGAATTGCTGCTGCTTTTTTGATGCACAAGAAGGTGGTGAACTGTTGCCAAATACTCTAGTGATTTTAGAATTGCTAGCTGTTCCGCTTGGTTGTTAGTACAGTGATCTTGTAGTCTGTATTGTAGCTGATGTACTGGACGTTTATTAATATATATGGCGATTCCTGCTCCGACACCTCTGTCTCCTTTACTACCGTCAATGTATATGTTTAGATTATGCTCGACATTCTCCTGCTTTCTTTTCATGGTGTAAACATCTGCAGGATGTGGCCACTACGAGTAGTGTCTTGGAAGGTCTAATTTTGTTTCCTTTCGATTGTCTTTCTTCATTACGTAGAAACTTGAAAACTTTTGACTTTCTAAAACTATTAGAGTGTTTTTTGTTAGGACACACAATGCTTCATGTGATGTGGTGCGGAATGCCTTGGCTATTCTCATGTTTATTAATCTCTGCACTCGACTTATTTTTACTGCATTATTTTGTTTGTTAATGGCTTCGGTCCAGACCGGGGCTCCGTATGATGCAATTGGCAATATAGCCCCTTTGTAGGTTGTTCTCATCACATCCGACCTCAGGCCCCAGTTTATTTTTGCCAATTTTGCCAGTGCGTGTATCAGATTCGTAGCTTTTGGGTTATTACATCAATGTGTTTATCGAAACAAAGCTTAGTGTCGATTGTTATTCCAAGGTATTTTATACTGAGTGTGTGTCTGTGCGTCTGTATGTGTGTGTGTGTGTGTGTGTGTGTGTGTGTGTGTGTGTGTGTGTGTGTGTGTGTGTGTGTGTGTGTGTGTGTGTGTGTGTGTGTGTGTATCTTGCGCCTTTGAACAGAGTAATCCAAAACGAAAAGTTCGTGAAGAACTAAGGTTGATATTTAAATCTAATATCTTTCAAGGATGCGACACGAAGATTTTGAAGATAATTCCTCCACTCTAAACTATCCTTTCCATGGAAAATGTTTCCAAAATTTTTATTTTCTCAAAAATTTTAATTTAAATGCCATGTTTGAGATATTCTTGTGGCAACTTAAATGTATGTTTTGAATTTTCTGGCTATAGTCTACATAATCCTGTTTAGTCTGGATGGCTTTTGCATAACTGATAAACATATAAATAAATAAATAAATATATATATATAAATGTGTAAAAAGGTTGCTTTGCGTTTTCGTGGTTTCAAAACAGCCATGTCGTATCGATGCGGTTTACACCGCTACTTGTATACATTTGAACGAGTGTTGTTTGGAAGCAGGGTGATGATGGTTTGCTCTTACTGTGGTATTACCTCATATGGTCAGCCGGTGCAGATTTGCTGACCCCTGTGATAAGGCATGAACCTTTTTTCTTTTATTTACAAAATACTTCTTTTTCAAAATAATTCCTTTAGTATATAAAAGTAAATAGAATTTATGCAATTAAAACAAAAATAACTATTCTACGGCGCAAATTCATTAACCAAATTGAAATATTATAGACGTTGAATCCATTCAATGGCAACTGCCGAGATGGAGTGAATGTCTGCATAGATCAGTTGGAGATGATTGAGCCCATCAGCGAGGATATACTTGCTCCAACACCTGACGTCACTATAATCATGCCATTCGCCTTTCACAACTTCACCGTCCAGGATTTGTCTATACCGGGGAAGTTCCTTAGATATTTTCGTAAGTTGTTACAGCAATTTAATATTTATTTGTGATAAAATGATTTCCGCTAAATGTACTATAATAGCTTTATTACTTAGCTCTGCTACACTACTCCATTTCAGTGAAAATTACAGAGGTATTTTAAACGTGGCAAATGACCAATAGCTGCGCAGAGGTTTATGGTCAAGTTCACTTTTGTATTTATAAGCCTACAGGGGTGCCAGGTTAGTATCTCTCCCACTTCTGTGCATTAAACATCAGGAACAGTACGAGATTAATCTCAGACTGCCCGCTCGAATTATCAGCTGGTTCTTCTTTATTTAAGGGAAAGAAACAGAGACGTTACGCCCACCATCAATTTGTATGACGTTACTCGCGCAAGCTCTAGCAAGGTCATTCGCCACGTCTAAAAACACTTCTGTACCTAGTTCCATTTTGCTAGCTCTACCATCAGGCAAATTGTTAAATTTTTGTCAGAGTAAAACGTCAAGTGATGAGATATTGTGGGGCATTTTAAGCAAAAATATGTGTTACATGCACATGGCTTTTTCTACTAACTCTTACACAAACTGTTCTTAAAATGCCTGTTTCTTCTGTGTAATTCATGTTAATAGAAATATAAGCATTTTAGTAGTAAGTATATATTCCTCGAAAGCCTTTCTTGCATTTGTTCGTCCTTAAAAGTAATAAACCCTGCATCTATTATACTGTTTGGAATGACAGTTAATAGTACAAATTTGGTACGTGTTCTTATTTACCTGTTTACATAACGATTCTCGTATTAAGAAGTGGTCGCTAAGTGATAGCTTTGAATTTCCATCTGCAGACGCGTGGAAAAATAAAGAGTTACTGATAATATAAAAGGGGCATAAAGTCTGTATTTCGCTCTACCCAGGTGCAGTTGATAGAAGTTGTTCTGTGTCAGATTATTATTAAATAAAATAACATTTGTAATAACTCTCCAAACTTGTTTTTCTACGTACGTGGCGAGTTCTAGCAAAATCTTAGAGGCGGCAAACTTCTTAACTGCCCAAAGCAGCTTAGAGGTTACATTTCAATTGCGATTTTGTGGACCAGGCACTCTTGGGATATCTCAAAGATAAAAAATGAACAAAATAAATAAAAACACGGGGAAAGCAAATACATGTTAAACAATCACAAATACTACAGGAAAAAGCGATTAGAGAAGGTCACGTGAATGTAATACGATACTTTCAATTTCAATCATATAAAAAATTGTAAGAATTGTGTGTGGAAGGAGGTGTGATTGCGTTTCATCAAAGAAAAGTGGTGTGAATGTAATATGAAGCATTTCTATTTCAGATACATAGCAAATTGAATAAATCGTTTGTAAAAGAGGGAATAGATAAGACACGTGAATGTGTTATGTAAAAGAAAACCGTGTGATTCTAATACGTTGTGTAGTAAAATGGATGGCATAAAAGCCTGCATGAAAATGTTCCAACTTTTATGGTGATAGGTCGACAGGTGTTGAGTGTGTCGACTTCATACATACTAACATTCATTTTTATATACAAGTTTATAGATTTTATGCTGCAGAGCGAGTAGAGAAGAGCATGTGAATGCGTTACGTAAAAGAAAGGGCGAATAGAGAAAACCGTGGGAATATAATACATTGCATTTCTATTTCAGTCATAGAAAATGAAGTGTTGCATAACTTACCATTTAGGATATCAAAATGAATGTTAACAAATTGTCACAACCGCTGGTTCTCGAACTTCGACGCACTCTAGCGTCCAAACCGTGCATTTTCGGAGAGGGGCACCTATTTCAAAACCAATTAGTTTGGCATCCCACACAACATACAAAGTGTTGTCGGTTATTTCAGGATACCCAGTATGTTTGTTTATATTTATATAGTAACTACTGTGTAAATAGTTGGGCTGCGGACACAATCGTGGCTGAATGAAAGTACAGGTACCAATGTTCTGTATCTATATATTATTATAACATTGAAGACAGAATGCTTCAGAAACATTTCAGAATGCTGAATCAAATGAAGTTGTTGACTCATTCCAGAACCAGGGACGAGTTCTTTGTTGTCTGGTACAATGAACAACATCAGCTACATGTCAGCATCTTCGCCTCTGCTCAGTCAACGACACAACATTCCACCTGATGCCATCTGCCCAATAGACTCTGACAATATGCCTACTTGTCCAGTCAACTCTGACAACAATCCTTGCTCTTGCACTCAGGTCATTCCTGTACCACTCAACATAGTACTCGAGGTCGTCCTTATAGATCAGGGTAAGTATAAATAAATCTTGCACTTTGTTTGACACGAAATGTATCCCACTATTTGGTCCATGGGCTTGCAAAACGCAGAATATTAAAAGAAGGCGTGATGCTCTTACAATTTAAATGCAATACATTCAAAAGCATTAGCCCAGCTGCGCTGTCACCCTTCTGGTCTAGAAGTAACGACGTAGTATCTGGTTTCCGATATTGTGGGTTCAAACCCAGCGGAAGGCATGGATTTTTTCGGGCGTAACAATTTTCAGCATGGGTTCCTTCAAGCGGTAATAAACCCGGTGTTGTACATTGACCCATGGGTTTTTCGTGGTTTCCCCGCGTTAATAGTCGAATACTGGGCAGGTTCCTATTTTATTACGACATTCCTATTCGTCATTCCCTGTTCCTATACTTTCTTTCAAATGATTCAGGGTTGGAAGAGCGGCGACTGTGTTTGGTGTGTTGCGGCTGGGCGGTGGACGTACGCTTCATAGAAGTTTCTCCCTGGTATAGGTCGGAATGCTCAGCTAGTCCCACTTCAGGGTGATCTCGGGTAGACTGGCCTTCAGAGAACCTCCATGATGTTACGGAATTATGCGTGGCCTTAAGCGGTGTCGGATGCGTTCGGTGTCTGACGGAGAGTTTCACGAGCTGTTGTACGGACGAAGTTAATGCACCTAGTTCTTTGAATAGCCTGCAAAGGACAATGCATTTTCATGCAAAAGGACACATGTACCCTCTGTATCAGGCATGAGGAAGAGGGTGACAGGAATGCAATCGAGTATTTGTCCTCTCTACTTACCCATCACCAAATGCATGCCACTTCTTTTCCGGTTCTGTTACTTTACGGATACATGCGTCTTTACAAATAAGGTAAGCTTCAAGAAGTGCAGTGGTGGAACATGATGTACTAGTCTTATGATTATGTGATTGTGATTACGTTATGTACATTTTCCTTTGGCATAGCTAACATAATGCCTTATTTTTTACTAGGAATACAAAATTATGTTCCCATTCGGCTTTGAAGCGTTTTTTTATTACCTTGTTATTCGACATGATTTCACCACTGACACAATTTGAGGGACTGTCCGCTTCTCTGAGATAGGTAACAGCGAGGGCTATGGCCTGGCAGGTAAGCGGTATGCAGCCAAGTGTACGGAGTTAAAAGTAGGATGTTGGTGAAATGACATATTGTGTCAGTTCTCCTTAACTATGCCCTATATGCGGTGTATTCTATAAGTAGTTCCCTTGCTGAAAAGCCGGGATCACAGCTGAGCTTCACTGCTCACCGCATTCTTATCTACCATTTTATGAATCTAGACACTCAAGTTGTTAAAATTTGTTTCCAGTTAATGCTGAGGAATATCTTGATTTTTCGAATTGTCTTAACTTTACTTGGATTTGATTATATACTTACAAAATACAATACTGACATTACAATGTGGCAAAGGAGAAGTCCAGATATTTCTAATGTCACTATTTCTTTTCCAAAACTGAATCTCAACAACTACAGTCCTCCGTTTCATCCTTTTATGGATAAATTTCTCCTAAATAATCTCTTAAGGTTTACCAGTTATGCAAAAGTCATCATGAGTAAACAGGACTACATAGGCTATAGCCAGAAAATTCAAAATATGTATTTCATTTGTCATAAGAATATGTTAAACGTATGGCATTTTAATCCAAAAGTAAAGGGTAGTTTAGGGTGGAGGAAGTTTCTTCAAAATCTTCGTGTCGGATCCTTAAAAAATCTCAAACTTAAATACCAACTTTGGTTTTTGGCCGGCTTTTCGTTTTTGAGTTATGCTGTCCACAGACACGCAAACACACACTGTTTTGAGTTCAGGGGGCCTCAAAACATATATTTCCGGTTAAATCTTGAATTTTTGGGTGAAATGTAATACTTCCTCTGCTTACTATACCAAGTAGAGAAAGTAAAAAACTACAGACGCAAGCCAGCTTAAAATTACCGCAGTTTAAGCAACAGTGAAGTAGCACTTCCTTGAAACCGAAGATGAACAGTTTGTTCTTTTCATCCAAAATTCTAAGCCTTAAAATCTCTCATTGATTGACTATGACTAGGAAATAGAGGATGAGTACCTTCCCAACACGGATTTTTTGCCATTGCGACCCCCATAAGGAACTGAATAGGTCAAGGGATTACAGGGCGCTATAGGGCGAATGCAATCCGGCCGAGTAGAGACGTGCAGACGTCCTTAACGTTTCCATACATGTCTCAGTCACACCCGTGGACTTCTCAGAGAAAATTTCACTCTTGTGGAACTTGAAGAGCTTGAAACCTCTGAGGCAGCACAGAGAAGGCTGCCGTTTGGCAACAAATATGAAAACAGAAGCCACAAGGTACGAAATGACGGAAAGGAAACTACCCTAATTTCTGCCTTGCCAGGCAGCTGAAACCATGAAAACCTCATGTCAGAGAAGCCGGCTCCAAGCACCAAACCCAGGGCCTCCAAATCCGAGGCTCGCTCGTTACCGTGAAGCCTTCGTGCTCATTCATTGATATAATTATATTTTCCTCAAGGTCGAATAATGATCGAATAAACACTTGAATAGACTTGTTCTTCTGACCTAAATTAAAGTCAATTTCATATAGGTACACATTTGATCAATAGGGATAGTAATGGCAGAGTAAACAATTTCCGAACAGGCTGCGCGGTGGTTTGCCTGTGCGTGTCCTCGGCGCTCATTGTCGTCTGCCATGGGCCGGATGAAGCCATACAATATTTTTAAAGCTACTTTTAAAGTCTTGACTTACCAGCTTTATGACAGGAGATGCTCAAACTGGCCACCGTCGTTGTCCATACATACATTTTTGGCACCTCTTTAGGAAACTATCCATCACTAACCGTAGCTCACGTTGAGAAATGCTGGCAATTTCCTGGTGTATATTGTGTTTTAATTCTTCCAGGGTGTGTGGGTTTGTCTTGTACACTTTATGCATTAAGTTATCTCAGAAACAGAAATTGCAGATAATTAGGTCGGGGACCGGGGTAGCCACAAATCTCTATTAATAATTCTGCCCTTTAACACCCTTTCAATTGTTCTCATTGAAAGATTGGTCATACGAACTGTTGCAGTCTTATTTAAAAAGGCAAAATCCACGCTCCCTACCTGTTAGTTCTCTAAAAATGGGGTGAGGAAATTGTATTCCTGTACGTATGGGAGTCAACTGTTCAGTAGAATAAAAAAATTTCTCCGCTAATGGCGCAGCATCCACCAATTGTTTCGTCACGACGGGGTACTTCACGAACAATATTAGCTTTCTTGAGCTAACGATCTCCGTGAATAAAGTTTCCAAGTAAAGCCTTCAAAGTAGTTTAAAAATGTATGCTTTCATTCACAACTTTCTATGGTAGCAGCAGATGGCAACGAGCACTGAGGACCTGGACTGGCAAAACACCACTCAGCCGGTTTGGAATTTGGTAATATTCGAAAAGCAGAAAAAATTGCACACAGAACTATAATTTTCGCAAAAGTAAAAGGCATATGTAGGTGGGCCGTACTGCAGACTCCAGCGAATCCTAAGCTTGCCCCTCCTACCAGCGCTGCCGAATGTGGTACACGCATCTCACGCGCTCTTATATACCGAACCTCTGCCGGTACACGCACTACGCTTGGCAACAGCGCTCTGCTTGAGCATTGGCCAGCGTTCACATGCCTTTAACTTTTGCGAGCAGTATAGCACTAATATGTAGTAAATATCAACTGTTAGAACCTTCCCTGATAAAATGCCTTCCACTTTACAGGTGTCGCGGGACTGAACCATCCATTTCACTTGCATGGTTATGCCTTTCATGTATTGGCTATGGGTCAATTTAAACCAGGAGAAACAATACAGGATGTCATACGGAGGGTACACTCCGGTACGCTCAGACCATCATCTGCTCCGCCTCTGAAGGACACAATAGCTGTTCCCTCTAGGGGATATGCCATCTTCAGGGTCTTCACCAATAATCCAGGTAAGTTACTGAACATAACAAATCTGATGTGTTGCGTTCACATGACCTCCCCTACTCTTGGACTAACTATTCTTACAAACCATCGTCTTCATATTAGTCGAGACAAGCGTTTGCAGAAATGCTCTTATTACTGATATCCTTGCAGATGCAAGGGGAATATGGGAATACAGTAGCCTTTGAGCGATAGTCAAGTCTTTTAAAGCTTCGAAATTACGTTCACTTTCCACGGCCAAGAGATAAAAAAGTAAATAACATCTTCCATTTGAGAAAAGTTTATTACAAAACTCACACAAATAACAAGGAATATCTCCGAAATGGTTTACTCGACAATCAATTCATTTGGACATTAACTGTTCGTTTTAATGAGATCTAAATTTTTTGCACAGTAAGATTTGTTCCGTGTCTTACGGCTTACCAGTTATGTAAAACTCAGAGTAAACAGGACTATATAGGCTATAATCAGAAGGTTCAAAATATACTTTTGTTTGCCGTAAAAATATCTTAAACATATGGAATTTTAATCAAAATCACGTCATGTTTGAGAAAATAGAATTTTCGAAAGTTTACATGTAAAGGGTAGTTTAGGATGGATAAATTGTCTTCAAAATCGCCATGTTGTATCCCTGAAAGATGATTAAATACCAACTTTGATTTTTAACCTACTTTTCGTTACTGAGCTATTCTGTTCACAGACACACAGATAGACGCACACACAGACAGACACACACACAGACACGTACGCACACACACATGTAGACCTCTACCTAAAAATGCTTTTTTTAATTCATGATACCTCAAAACATTTCTGATGAAATCTTGGTATCGAATTTTAGGATTCAACACAATGCTTGCCTAGTTATCTACTATACGTAATAGAGAAAGGAAACAGAAGAGCGTCAGTGGAATATGATCCACAAAATAAATCTAATTTAACTTTAAACTGTCTCTGTTTTTATTATAATTTATTACGAGAAAATGATGTAAAGCAATGCACAAATACTAATGCAATGACTATAGGTGTTTGTGAGCGGGTGGTGCGAATACATAGGTTTGTGGAATTAGCTGAACTAAGTTCAAACAACAAAATGAATACTAGTTTTGCCAAACAACTGACAATCATAACAAACCCCCTTTCTCTTGTGCGTCATTACTCGTGTGTTTGAGGGTATGCTTGAACATGATTAATTTGAACCAATCCTTTTTCCGGAAATGAAGGCGTGGAAGTTTAATTAAAACAGATGTGTTTTTAATAGAACAACGTTACCTAGTGATTATCCATATGTAGTTGCATTAACATCGTACAAAAGTTAGCACTGAATAAAGCTGCAGCGAATTTGTTCATCTAAAAGGTGACATAACTCCAGCAGAAAATTAAATTCCGGGTACCTGCATTATTACAAGGGTTTAAGTAAGGGGTTTACTCACTGAGTGAGGTGGCTCCCCGGTAAACTCGCCAAGGGGAGGTCGTGGATTTAACATATATTTTTTCCGGGGTTTTCCGGGTCACCAGGCGAATGGTGGGACGCACACATCTCCCGAATGTCCTGTATTTTCACATCATGTCATTTCCATACGGCTTTTCGGAGTTGCGTATCGGTTGTGAAAATACTGTGACTCCGGGCATGGCACACAACAAAGGACGGTCGGGGCTAAGATACTTCTCACCAAATACCAGGCCGGTGAACAATAAAGGCGCAAGGTATAGCTTCCCCCCACCACTCTCGTGTGCGAACACGTGACTAACAACAATGAAGCGGCAGCACAAAGGGTTTCTACAGCCTTCTAGAAATATCTGGCTACGTCATAACCGGCGTGTTTGTGGAAGTCGAGATATGTCCGTGTGACATCCCCGTACATAAGGAGACGAGGTAACAGCAGAGGGGAGTTCCAGTTACAGACATGAGTTAGGCAGTGAGTCAGCTGTGACACACAGAGACAGCTGTATGTGTGTCGTCGCTTCGTGAATAAGTTTTAAGGAGGGTCGAGTGATTGTATTGTTGGTAATATGTGAGAGACAGAAAGTGAAGAAAGACAATGAAAATACTGAGTCAAGGCTGCGAGAAGAAATAGTTGTGAGTTGTAATGTCACGAAATTGTGTAGGCTGTTTAGACTGTGTTATCGTCAGTTGAAGAGAACTGTGTTTTATGCAGAGGTTAAGAAGAATAAAGTGGTTGAAAAGTAACTGACCTGGAATTTTGCTGTTTTTATCACAATACGTTTTACGGCACCAAGGTGTCGTTGCGGTCACCAGTCGTATGAGTAGGGTCAACAGTGGGGACCTGAATGGCAGAACCCGCGTACGTGTCTCGAGTCGAGATGAACTGTAGGGAACCGTAGGGAGCTACTCGGTGGACGTCTCCTTCTTACTCTTCGGCCGCCCGTTGGGTTCTAACATCTCCTCCCTTCCGTGCGGAGTTTGGTGTACAATTGCGAGTCAACTTGATTAGTGCGGAATTCCCTCTAATATGTCATCAGGTAAACAACCAACCAACCAAATCAATCAATCAATCAATCAATCAATCAATCAATCAATCAATCAATCAATCAATCGGACTGTTTAGTATCACTTCACACTATTGAGAATTTAAATCTAAAAGCCTTCAAAAATATGCTACAAAAAATGACGTGCTACACCTTCTCTACTTCAGCAATACCCTTTTATATTCGTATAAAAATAATTTTTCTCTCCACCTTGCATTGATTTGTGAAGAATTAACACTTAAAAACATTTCAAATTACAGAATTAAGTTACAGGCAAGATGCGAATACAAAACAACTACTTTTATGAAACAACAATTTTGATTCCTAATAGCCCATTTAAAAAGCAAAAAAGGACATAGCTTTTCAAGTATGCATATATACCTCACCGCAGTTCAAACATCAGAAAGAAAGAAAGAAAAGAAATGAAAGAAAGAAAAAGGGAAGAGATAAGACATGGCACGGTAATTTTCCAAATTATTTCGAGTTCGTTGGCCGAACTCACTCACAAGAATGAAAATAGTGTGCAATCAGCACAAATTAATTGAAAGATCTTCAGTACTAAACGTAAGAGATAATGAACGGTATAACGACCCTTTGTATTTACGACATAAGTATTTGCAATGTAGCTAGTGCATTCTCTCTTCCCTGATGTACAGAACAGTTTCTAGACCAGCTACCGGATATAGCTAATTAAATGCTTCTTTTACAATTTATTTCCACCTTGTCCTCCGCCCGCATTGCAGTGCTCGGAATTAAAAAAGGAATACCTGTCACTTGCTCCGCACGTGTGGATAGCCTCACCCTCCAGGCGCTTTGACGTCACATGTGTAGGGAACTATTTCCTGAAATGAGCTACCTCGTAATTAAATAATCGTTGATGTTAAAACGTTTACAAATATAGACTGTACAGAAGCGTTTTAATACTTAGGTTGTAGCTTTAGTAGCGGCAACTATTTGTTTATTACTGGTACCCATACAAGAAGTACAACTGTGAAACCTCTACAGTTCTTCAGTGTAGTGGCCAGCCCTGTCTGCAAGTTCATTGTCAGCAATGTGGAAGTCGTAGTGTCTATGCAGCAGCTCCTGTTCTTTAGGTGTTTCAGATAGACCGCCCTAATGCCTGCAAAATCTCGGTAACAGTCCAGAATCGAATATCACGAAGTGGTTCCTTCGTCTTTGGGATTAAATGGGTAATGGGTAGTTTAGGCTGGAAGAATTTTCTTCAAAATTTTCGTGTCGCATTCTTGAAACATATTAAACCTAAATACAATCTTTGATTTTTGACTGACATTTCGTTTTTGAGTTATGCTGTTCATTCATTCACACACACACACACACACACACACACACACACACACACACACACACACACACACACACACACACACACACACACACATACATACATACACAAGCACTCACAGACCTTTTTCTAAAATTCCTTTCCTTTTTACTGTAACGGATTAATTGGTGGGGGCACGAACGGCAGTTTGAAGAGCCAAAAGAGAGGGTGGCCGGCAAAAGATGGAACAGCTTGAAAAGCCGGTTGCCTGTGGGTTTCTACTGCGTGGTGAGTGTGTGGTTATGAGTCTACCGTGAGATGTGACCAGCTGTGGGTCAGCCCTCGGCAAGGAGAAGTAGAACCCGGGCATCATTGCAAATGGTTGGCATGGCGGTCAGCCGTGGTGAATGCAGGACAGGCGCATAAGCCTAATCCTGCTAGTTACATGTAATCCAACTTGGTGCATGTGGTGCCTTTGGGAAAGGAGCGGTATGGACTTCTGAGGTGATTGTGCCAGTTAAGGCTGGTAACAGACGTCGCTTATGTGGAAAGGAGGATTCGATGAGTGGCTGTGAAACCGGAGGACACAGTTGTACACTGTCGACCAGGGCGTGGCTGTTCCAGGCTGAAAGTTCTCCGTACATCCTATATCTTCGAGTGCCGACATCGGGATGAGTACCAGTTTAGTTAATAATACTTTGTAGGATTGGGAGAACTCCAGAGGGACAGTTAATAACGGGGGATTGCTCTGTATGAGGCCCTTTATCAGTAAACCGGAGAGCAACTCGGTATAGGTGGAGATTGTCACAGACTGTAAGCAAGATTTCCAGTTAGATAGTATTGTCTCCGTAATTTTCTTGATTTCAGATATAGGGAAATTTCTTGTTTTCATCTTAAAATTTTCTTGTTAATATTTAACAGAGTTCATTATCAAATTTGTTGTTCATTTTAATATTTATAGGTTACTATGTAACGGAGTCCATTTTTAAAATTATTGTTGTCTTTAATAATTGCTTGTTAATGTTTAACACTGTTCATTATAATAAATGTTATGTTATGCTGTAGTTTGTTGTGTTACTTGGTAGTATCCTGTCACGATCCTGCGGAATACGTTAGTAAGGAAAGGGAAAGGGAAAGGTAGTACGTGTAAGTAAAACGCCAAAAGGAGGCGTCACACACACACACACACACACACACACACACACACACACACACACACACACACACACACACACACACACACACACACACACACACACACACACACACACACACACACACACACACACACACACACACACACACACACACACACACACACACACACACACACACACACACACACACACACACACACACACACACACACACACACACACACACACACACACACACACACACACACACACACACACACACACACACACACACACACACACACACACACACACACACACACACACACACACACACACACACACACACACACACACACACACACACACACACACACACACACACACACACACACACACACACACACACACACACACACACACACACACACACACACACACACACACACACACACACACACACACACACACACACACACACACACACACACACACACACACACACACACACACACACACACACACACACACACACACACACACACACACACACACACACACACACACACACACACACACACACACACACACACACACACACACACACACACACACACACACACACACACACACACACACACACACACACACACACACACACACACACACACACACACACACACACACATACACAAGCACTCACAGACCTTTTTCTAAAATTCCTTTCCTTTTTACCCTAGCCATTTCTCGGCATCGAGTTTTTGGGAGGATACAGTACTTCCTCTATTTACAATACACAGTACAGAAAGTGAAAATATGTGGGAGCTTCTGTCGCAATGCTGGTCTCAGATTACTCTTAAAAAATGAAGGAAAATACTGTACATTAGCATTCTGTGCCCGCGGGGCGGTATGTATTAGGATGAGGCCATCGCAGTCGTATGCAACATTTGCACCACAGTTTTGCAATTCGTTAGAATGTGAAACACATTCATATGTGATACTTCGGGTCTACCTACCGCATGTGTCTAGAAGTGAGAAATCAGCTTGCAAGTCCTCTTCGACAACACTTGGACGGCCCGGCCAAGGCACGTGTAACACAGCCACCGTTTTGTTGAAGGATCTAATTCACCTCGCCACGGTGCTGTAGATATAGTAACGCTATCTCTCCACATGCCTAAACAAGACCATTATGACGTAATCATGCTATAGGACCACCACACGTACATTGAATTTTCAGCCAAGTTTGCTGTTCCTATTTTGTAAACATGGCAACGCACAATAGCTTAGAGAAGTAGCTAATAGGAGACTAACGTCCTCTGTCCACAGCGCATGCGCTATGGAGGGGAGGTCGGACAAAGACTAACATATGGGAAAAGTGATAACAGATAATTCTCTCTTGTTTTGCTTCCACAGCTATGTTGCAACTATTTTTGTTACATCTGAAATTGCTTTACTTTATTAGCAGCATTTTCTTACCCTGCCACAGAAAATATTGTATATGGTATAGAGATTTTATTGTATATGTGTACATTTTGAGCTTCAACGAGAACAAAAAAAGTGTTACATGTATTATCTTTCCGCCTCTTGCCACTAATTTTATTATTTTAGTCCTTACCTAAGTAAAGAGGAAGTTTGTATTCGATAGCGAGATGTCACCGAGATGAACTTCCCTGAATCTCTCCTCTTCCTACAAAAACCATTTGGTTAGAAAACAGCCAGTTTGTGTCTCACTGTGGCAACAACATAACTCAATTGTTATGTATGTTCTAAAGAGATCTAAATCTTTGGAGCAGTAAGCTTTTTGTTTACTTCTTATAGCTTACCTCCACAGTTATACAAAAGACGCAAAATTTCTTCCGACAGAGTAGGAGTTCATATATTTTTACTTTCTCTACTGGTAAGTAGGGGAAGTATTGTATTCCACCCAAAAATTCGATGTCGAGATTTCACCGGAAATATATGTTTTGAGGCCCCCTGAATCCAAAAAAGCATTTTTAGAAAAAGGTACGTGTGTGTGTCTGTGTGTCTGTGTGTCTGTGTGTCTGTCAGTCTGTCAGTCTGTGGACAGCATAACTCAAAAACGAAAAATCGGTTAAAAACCAAAGTTTGTATTTAAGTTTAATGTTTTTAAGGATGCGACACGAAGATTTTGAAGAAAATAGTCCCACGCTAAACTACCCTTTACATGGAAAATTTTTCGAAAATTTTGATTTTCTTGAAAATGGCTCCAACGATTTTGATTAAAATGTCATATGTTTGAGATATTTTGATAAAAAATGAAATGTATATCTTGAATTTTCTGGCTATAGCCCCTGCAGTCGTACTTACTCTGGACGACTTTTGCATAACTGGTAAACCGTTAGAGATAGACCAAATTATACTATACAAAAAATGTAGATCTTGCTAAAATACACAATTTATGTCTCAACAAGTTTTCTTGTAGGGTGAACCATTTCGGAGGCATTCCTTGTTATATCTGTGAGTTTCGGAAAACTTAGAACTTTCGTGAAATGGGTCATCGTTATTCATTTTTTTATATGTTACGTGTGCAAAGAGAACGGAATCTCAAAGCTTTAAAAGATTTGACTATCGCACAAAGCCTACTGTATTCCAATATTCCCCTTGCACCTACAAGGAAATAAGCAATAAGATAATTTGTACAAATGTTTATTTTTACTAACACGAAGAAGATACAGGAATAAGAGTTTGCAAGAATGGTTAGTACAAAAATAGAGAAAGTCTTGTGAGTGCAACACATCAGATTTTTCTCTCTGGACTCAGAGAGGAACTGTTTTGTTTACGGCTGTTAAGTTTGCCCACCAGGTTCTTAGCCCGCACTTAACTCTTAATGTTAGTGAAAGCCTGGACCGGTTGCCTTTTCATTAAGCAGTGAAGGGGAGGGGGGGGGGGTGAAAAGAAAGAAAGAGAAAACTAAGAGCTGACCTCAACATCACAGATAAATACCCAAAATCCAACGGATCCACTTTTCCTGAAAATTACTATTTAAACTAAGCTTAGATCATTAGAGACCTGCTGGTCCAAGATTTTCGTAGTTACTAAGGAATTGCTTAAATTTGGATCATACCCCAATTGCACTAAGGTAAGGTAGTGGTGCAGTTCATGCATAAGAACATTTTCTGGTGTACAGTTTTGCTGTGGCTTCCTAATCAATCCGTAAGAATGCCATGCAATAATTGCAGAGAAAACTTACGTGCTACTTTAGCAATAATGTTCACTCACCCTACAGTGGTTTTAATCGTTGAGTTGGTTTTACTTGCTTTAATGCTTTTACATTAAATTCACACACATATTCACACTCCTATCCAAACTAACCAGAATTCTGTCCAAAACAATCACTAATCCTCCAGCTTGGAATGTGACCTAGGACCTCTGGATTTGAGGGCTAGTATGCTAATCAACAGACCACAGAGGGAATTTGTGGCACAAGTTGTACTAAAATCGATCAATTAAAAGCTGCTTTATTATTGACCAAAATGTGATGACCTCACATACATAACTTTCTCTACACATGTGCTATTCAAACAAACTTTTATTCCTTTATCGAGATAAACGTTTGCAGAAATTATCTTAGTGCTAATTCTCTTATAGGTACAAGCGGAATATGGAAATACAGTAGGCTTAGAGCGATAGTCAATCTTCTAATGCTTTGAAATTCCATTGTCTTTGCACGGCCAAACAGAAAAAATGAGTAACGACCTTCCATTTGAGAAAAATTTTAATATTGATTAACTCACACAGATAACAAGGAATATCTCCGAAATGGTTCACTCTACAAAAAATGCATTTGGACTTAACTTGTGAGCTTTAATGAGAAATTTTCGAATCAGTTTAGATATAAAGGATAGTTTAGGGTGGTGGAATTTTCTTCAAAATCTTCGTGTCGCATCCTTGAAAGATACTAAATTTAAATGCCAACTTTGGTTTTTAACCGATTTTTTGTTATCGAGTTATGCTGTTCACAGACAGACAGACTGACACACACACGCGCGCGCGCGTGAGGGCCTTTTTCTAAAAATACTTTTTTTGGATTCAAGGGGTCTCGAAACATATATTTCCGGTAAAATCTCAACATTGAATTTTCGGGTGTAATACAATACTTCCCCTACTTACTATACGCAGCAGGGAAAGTAATAATGTGATGTTTTGAGAACATCGCAATGGCTATTCCTTCACATTTCTATACACCACACGTGCATAAAGGTAAAAGACAAGAACGTTGCATTTATCTCTGTGGTACACTCACCAATGCCTTGTTGCAAATCAGGAGGTACAGATTTGTACTATAGAATTGTGACGGTATTTCTAGTTCTATAGACGATTGAACATTTTTGTTAACTTCAGTCTCATATTGAAAACAAATATTTCCGCAGTCTCAAATCATATACATGAAAGGCATTATGTCTTTTTAAACTATGATTAATCTAGGTATAATATTGATATGTGAATACCAGTTAATGTATATATTTAAGCTGTAGGTTCGCTAAGGCTGTTGCTAGCAGTTTGGAGGCTCCAAGGCGCCGAGAGGGTGGAAACAGGCTCACCACAGGAGGGTGTAAAGGAATGCACAAGTTAATTGAGTCCTCCCCTGGGACATAACACAACCCCTTGACATGAGACAGCTACAAGCAAGCAGACGCGGTTGTAATCATGTAACTTTTTGAAAGGACGGATTAGGAGTATCTTGGAATCTTTGAAATTTCTACGTCAAGAACGAGAGCCATTTACGTACAAGTATTTCGTATGCTTAAATGTTGATGTATGTTAGGAATGAAAAGACGCCTTGTCTGAAACACAGTTACTTCCAGTTCTGACTTCAGTGATAGCGGTCGCGGTTTAATGTCAATTTAACAGATAGTATAATATTTCGCTGCGGGCATACGTCTGAAAAGTCAATCAAAACAACAGGCTTAACGAACCGCGCATATTTAATAAGTAGTTTATGGTGAAACTAGTGAAATAATATCCTAGTGGTGTAAGAAGACAACGGACTGTTGGCGCTGCGGATAATATATAGGGTGTCCCAAATTAGACCCACAAACTTTGGGAGCTGATAGATACCATTATTTTAAACACTTTTTGCCAAGGAAATTTTTTTGCTGCGGTGTTTCGTTATGCGCTAGACGAGTTAATGTCATAAACCACTGCCTCCCACTCAGTTTAAGTAATTAACAATGCAAATTAGAATTGCATTTATCTTAGTAAGGCACACAATCTTAATCCAAGAAATAAACACAGAACACATAAACAAAACACAAACATCCCATCGCTTACAGTTAGTCACATCTTTACTATTCAAAGTAAATGTTGGAGCGCACGCCTATTGCAATTAACACAAAGAGTGCATCGGCGTGCCATTTTCTGCCATACTCTCGCAAAGACACCAGCCATTTTTCTGGTTTAAAAGTTTGTTGGTCTTATTTTGAATAGTAAAGTAGCAAAAACCTTTCCTTAATAAAAAGTGTTTAAAATAATGTTCTCTACCAGCTCCCAAAGTTTGTCGGTCTAATTTTGGGGCACCTGTAGACTAATGAGATAACAGAACATTCATTTATACCTATTTATATTTTATATCCACAATACTACACTCCTTGATTCCATCTATTTCCGAGGCTAACATGAGCACTATTATATTCGAAACACCTTGTAGAAGCCATTAAACCTCTTTATGAAGAAACCAGCATATGCCTAGTTATTAGAGGCAACCTGACAGAAGAGTTTCCCACAAATGAAAGGGTAAGGTCTGGAGTACCTCGTTAAGACTTATATTTATATTGACATGTTCAGGACATAGACCCAGAAATATATTTAAATAACAATATCTTCTTAAACTCCCTTTCATATGCCGATGGTATAGTAATCATCCAAGGCAGTTAAGATAAATTACAGAACTCAACGCCTAAGTGAAATAGCAAAAGAATGTGGTTTTAAAACTACAGCTCAAAAAACCAAAACAGTGGCATTTAGAGGAAAACAATCAGTAAGGACTAAGTAGTAATTCATGAAACAATCATAGAACAGGTTAAATGCTTTAAGCATCTACGAGTAGGATGTTATATTTCATATGATAGAGATATACATCTGGATAAAAAAAAAAAAAAAAAAAAAAAAAAAAAAAAAAAAAAAAAAAAAAAAACTTAAGTTTTCGAAGTGTTTGTGGTATAATCCACAGATCCTTAAAAAACAAAACGCGAAAAGATACACAGATAAAACGTTTTAATACTGTTGCTGTATCCTCACTAACTTACGGAAGTGAAGCTAGAACAGTGACACAAAAAGATAAATCAGAACGAAATGAAATTCTTGAGAAGTATACTGGAATGTGCAATACTGATAAACAGAGCATAGATATTCGGGGAAACCTGGGTTGGAACTATTGCTGGAGAAGCTAAAGAGAAAAAACAGAAAATGGTATGAACATCAACAGATGCTGAAGTACATACTACCAACTTTAGTAATGGGATATAAACCGAAAGGAAAACGAGATGTTGGAAGACCAAGAGCGAAATGGGCACCGGGACAGGTTCAATATGAACCTAATCCTTGAAGTCAAGAAGAAGACTAAACTCCTTAACTCCTTACGCGTCCACGCCCGACCGGAGATACGTGCTGAAGCATTCACATAGCCGAAGCAAATCATACCCATCAATTGAATCCAATATAAAGGGATAAAGGGTACAGACACAGAGGAGACACCTGACTCATTTCGACCTACGCAGATCTATTGTGGCTCCCACCGCCCAGGAGACAAGGATGCAATGAGGGAACCGAAGGTGCCACTCAGAGTCGCAGCTAGACAGGCCACAGAGATGCGCGGAAGTGCTTAACAAGTGCTGAGATCTCTTCATCCCGGTGCCAGGGCCCGCCAAGTAGCCATCACACCGCGGTTCCGGTGTCGCAATGAGTGTCACCCCTTCCCCCTCCCCCGATGGAGGGCAAGGCCGACCAAATACCACCTAGCACCATCATCCGCACCATCTGCCCGGCACTGCCAACAATACACCCGTAAGATAATAGGAAATGGAAAGAAGGGAAATTATGGAAAGGAAACCGTGGTATGAAATAATTTACCCCAGCATTCGCCTAAGTAACATGGGGAAACCACGGAAAATCCCATGTCAGAGTGCGCGGCCATGGAAATCGAACCCGCGACCTCCCGAGTGCGGGCCACAGACGTTACCACCTGAGCCATCCTGCTCGGTTTGTATACAATATAATCATAACATACGTTCTAAGGGGCCATATTTTATTGACAAAAAATTAAGTACTAGTCGTAAATCGAGCCACAATCCACTGCAGAATGAACTTTTATTTCAAAAGTTACAGTAGTGTTCTAAATATTTACCTAAAACACCAACATTTGCATGGTAAACATTTCTTTTAGTGGACAAATCTGTACACAGGAATAAAACACGAAGTTTTGCCTTGAAAGTGTACTTTTCTGCTGAACTGTGTAAAGAAATGTCCTGTTTTATGGGCCTGAGATATTCTGACAAGAGGGATAAATTCTGCACTTCTCTATTACTTCGAACTCCATGTGTATAGATACCAACACGATGGTGTTCGATAAACACTCACCGCTTGACAAGCACGTGCTATGCACTTACTACTCGCACCCCGGTGCAATAGTGGTATATGTGAACAATTTCAGACCTAATGTCACATCAGTAATGCCAAAGCATCACAACTCAAAGCCTTTGTAGGACAGGCTTTAAAACATCTCAATAGTGTGTATACAGTCCACATTTTAATTTTAAGCAAAAGGCCTAGAAATGATACTTAAGGGTTTATGTTATTACAGAAAAGGCAGAAAAATACAAAACCCACAGTTAGGAATCTCACGTATTGTACTGGTGAATAATATTGAGCTATAAACTAATTAATTACCAGGTATATGAAGTTTTTTGAAAATAAGAATATAACCTCGCGGCATATTTCAAAATAAAGAACGAGGAATTCAGCTACCGGTGCATCTGAATTTCTTCTAGACTACGATCTAATTGCAGTTTCTTTTCTTTTTGTATACTAACGTCCACCAGTGCAGTATTAGCATCGACAATGAATAAATGAAATTGGTGAAATGATGCCCAAAGAGTCCGAGCTCCATGAAGCTTAAAGTTATCTGACATTCGTCAGACTTTCCCTTATCCTGACGAATCTCTCACCGAAAAAAAAGCCTTATCCGGGTAACTCACACTAACTAAGATTCGAACTAGGAACATTTTGGATGTGAGGCAGCCACGCTATCACCACACTACAGAGGAGGGCTTGGAAGCTCTGAAATATGCAGTTTCAGTGAGACTCATTTGAAATTTTTACAAAGCTGTATACTCCTATATGCACACCAAACCTCATACATACTTTTACATTCTCTACTACGCACGCACAATAAGTAGTGGAACTATTGTTTGCTTGTCACACCAGCAAAATGAAACTAATTACAAATAGCGACACCACTTTTGCCCTCATGGCCTGTCTTCGCCCTTCTAACGCAACCATTTCATACGCTACTAAGCCTCCTATCCGTTATCCTCTTATTGCCAGTGTGCCCAGTTCTGGTAATCTCAATGAAGAAGGCACTATTTAGAAAATTGATGATCAATGGAGAAAACTCGGAATAAGTGATATTCCGTGTGAAATAAAGAACATGCCTGAACCTGACAGTTTTTGTAGTGCTGTTAAACACGTGTCACCTTGGTGGAAATACTGATTTCAAAGAACTAGCAGCCTTTGCATTATCAGTGATTTCGTTGCCCCACAGAAGCGCTTCTTGTGAAAAAGTTTTTTCTGAACTGGGTTTAATAAAAACCAAAGTTAGAAATAGATTGCACTAGATGCGGTAAATGAACTTATTCTGTCATCTCAGCTTATAAAAGTATGTGGTAGATCCAAAAATCTTCAAGTCACCGAGAAGATGTTAAGGTTTATCTCAACAACAAATTTGTATAATGCTGCAACGATCGAGGAAGCTGAACTTTCAGATGAATAGTGCGAGAAACATAAGTGCTAAAGTTGTAATACTGGTTGAGGTTATCAATCTTGTAAGTGGATATCATAAACATCATTACTATTACAGTTTCATAAGTGTTATACTGATATGTTTATTGTTGTAGCATTTGATTTATGATGAACGATAATTTTGAGTGGTTGGTACGATAATTTTACTTTTAAATATTGGCAACCCTGCTCGTGGCCAACACTGCCTCAGTTGTAAACAAGACACACGACCGGTGACTGTAAGCACCGCACTAAGACATCACCAAAACAGTGGCTCAGTGCATTGAATCAGTTCTCTCACACCCCAGCGACTTGTGTTGAACCCGACTGGCGTTTGCCATCAGATATAAACAAAACACTCGTTTACGTACCAGTGAAGCAGTCACAATCTCGGGTGAATCAGCAAGAATCGATATGTCATGCCTGAAAGGTGTGTATATAATTGAAATGGCACGTTGGTTCAAGTAATAGTGAAGATGCAGTTTTCCATAGCTAAGACAGCAGAAGAATGAATCAATCAAAACCACGTATTTTAGGGTAAAACAATGCTGACATAAAGGGATACAGATTTTCCTAATTGTGGACATTCTTCGTCTTCTTGTTATTATTGTTATTTTTATTATTGTTATTGTTACTATTATTACTATCATCATTATTATTATCCGTCATGAGCTAAAACAATAGTAATTGCCTTTAATACACAAGTAAAATGTCTTCCCCTTTATTTTTCTTTCATAAACAATTGTGCTCTTCTGTGGATTATTGGACTGAAAGAAAGCTAATGATCTCATCATAAATTGCAGCTGTTGTCACGAAGTCGCCTAAATAAGGAGACAACCAAATTAAATTGTTATCTACAAGTAAACATGACGTTTCTCTTTACATATGACAAACCATATTCGTATCTCACATGATTAAAGCACAGTTAATTTACTCTAAAAGATAACATAGAACTCAAGTACCAGTCAGAATTTTGAAATAAATTCCATACTCCTGTCTAAATGTACGTATTTATAAGCATTTTGCAACAAGGAATACTGAAAATGTGTCACTTATGCCGGTTATGTGGTGTTTATTTTGGTTTTATCATTGCTTAATTGAAGTTCTTAATAATCAGCCTCATTTCAGTTCACAAGAGGCGGCATTAATTTTATGTTGTTTTTGTTGAGTTTTTTTAAGGGGAAAAACAGAAGAAGAGTTGAAGATAAACAGTGACTTATTTCGCAAGATCAGGGATTACGGGAATAGGAAGATCTGGCTTTATTTACGTGATCTCAGTGTTATGCTTTTATTTTATTTTGTCTGTTTATTTTTGTATCTCTTTATATATTTTTTATCCTTAAGGGGAAATTCACCCTTAAATTAGTAGCACCATGTTCTAAGTACTCCCTTGATGTGAACGGGTTCATTATTGCAAGGTAAATTCCTTCATATTGCAGACAATTGTACATTAACCCTTGCTTCTCCTCCCGGCAAGCTTCACACCAAACGCCAAGCAATACTTCCTTCACCTCTCAGGCACCCGAACTTGTCAGAACATGCGACAAGCACGCTTGGAGTGACCCAAGACGCCATATTTCGCGTAGAAATTAAACTGCAAGACACTTTAACATTAAATTGTGGCTAAATTCATTTGAATTAAGATAAAAGGGCATTACAGTGTTGTTTGCACAATGTTTGCACGACAGTTAGTGAAATAATAAATCATTTGTATCCAGTTTTCAAGAAGCTAGATGCCTCCAAATGTGTGACGTAATTATTTTTTTTTTCGGCGAAACGGTTCTTTATTGGCAAAAATTGTATTGGGCATATTTGTTATACTCATCATATAGAATCCCTGGTTAACGTCTGGCCGAAGCAGTATCTTCCACCCTATATACATTAGCTGTGAACACACAAACGTGACTTAGAAGAAATACTAAAGCGACAGAAGCATCACGTATTGCAAAGAATGAAAATGAAAGTAGAACAGGAAGCAACATTAATACGAGAGCACATTTATCCAGCATAAGGTACCGAAGAGGCAAGCCAAAGTAACTAAGGAGACAATGTAAGGAAAAACAAATTTGCAAAATCAGCCAACTGCACAGAATATTTAATCAAGCGAAAACAATGGGATAATGGAGGGCGCTAGAAACACGCACATTCTAAAACATACCATCCAATAAAACTGCAACAAAAGTTGTCAAAGAGCCCGACACTTAAAGTCCACGTTGTAAGCCGCCATTAGGGTATGGTATCTCGTGTAAATTTGAGATTTCCTTGCGGTTTACCGGAAAAATGCGATTCAGTTGGAGAATTTATGTCGCACCGGCATGTTGCTATGATAACTCAGTGCTTACACAACAACCGGGAGAAGATCGGAAAATCCGTGGTTCAAATTCCGACTATGGCATTGAATTTTTTGTTTGGATTCGAGCTTTCCAATCTTTGTGTTACACACTGCTAGTGAGATAGAACAATTAATTGCCAAAAATACATATCTATTTTCTATAACAGACATATTGTAGATATAAGGGGTCTAGTTTCAAAGTGAGTCTTTTCCACTTTTCCCCAAAATTGAGATATTGTTGTTAATAGAATGTTTGGGACGTTATGGTTCACCAGGATAGCACAAAGAGTAGCATACAGTAGCATACTGTTTCCCATAAAAAAAAACATGTGAAATAGCGAGTTTTAAACAGCGCTCTTACCAACCCTGCGTTACTTTCAGAATGCGATATTTCAGTCAGCCAATCAGGAAGCATAAGGGAGAAACCAAAACAGCGCGAATTCGTGGTATTATTGCATCACGAACGAAACTACTAAATTTCGCACTTGTAGATCATTATTACTGCAGTGTTTTAAATGATAATTTCAAATAATATGGACAGATTCATCATTCCTTCTCCACCTGGACGTGAAAGAAGGGGATCCCGGCATCCAGACAACTGGAAAAGACAAAGATAGAAGAGTGAATGTACAGAATATTGAAATGCTATTTCCAGTGCCAGAACATAGTTTTCTACTACCAGAGTTGTTGGCAACATAGAGTCACAGTTAATGAAGATACCCACAATCAAAACCCACAGAAGTACAATGCAATTTTCTCCCCATTTGTAAAACTGCTGAATTTAGGGACCAATTTTCCTGTGTATGACTGGGACTAATGAGAAACATCTGATGTGCTGCACTCACATGACTTTCTCTACTCTTGTACTGAGTATTCTTACAAACTCCTATTCCTTTGTCTTCTTCATGTTAGTCGAAATAAACATTTACAGAAATTATCGTACAACTGATTTTCTTATAGATGCAAAGAGAATATGGGAATACAGTAAGCGATAGTCAAATCCCTTAAAGTTTTGAAATTCCGTTCTCTTTGCACGGCCAAACAGATAAAAACTCGCACAAATAAGGAATATCTCCGAAATAGTTCACTCCACAAAAAGTGCATATACAAGACGTAAATTGGTAGACATAACTTGGTATTTTATCGAGATCTACATTTTTGAAAAGGATTATTCCTCTATCTACTTCAAGTTAATTTATAACTCACTGTTTCAAAACTTCAGTTGAGCGTCATGCGCACCCTCAAAAAGCATAATCTGATACATCGTATTAAAAGGTTCTGATGTGTGGCACTCACATGACTTCCTCTACTCGCTCTTGTACAAATTATTCTTGAAAATATTTATTCTTCTCTTTACTTTAGGTTAAACTAAGTAACAGCTTACTGAAATAGTTTTGTTGCGTATTTCCTTACAGATACGGCGGGATTAGGGAAATTCACTGGACTGTAAGTGGTAATAATTAAGAGTGTGCCGCTATGTAGTGTCTTTGAAAATCCGTTAACGCTTGAAACCGTTTTCTCAGTCTTGTGAATGTTCAAGTATCCTAGTAGCAAGTCTTTATCAAGTATATCTATGAAATATAGCTAAATATTGGTTATTAACGGAAAATAAGTTCTCTGGTGTATTGAAAATAAATACTATTATTGAGATAACGATCTCCATGCAAACATGTGTCAGTTTGCAGGCAGAACAATGCTTTGGTGCGTCAGGCGGAAAAAGGAATTGCTTTGTTGGATTCGCAGGCTGTGTGCTGTGGCGGCGGCGTCGTCGGCGTCGACGACGGCGTTCCTCGGCTGCTCGTAATCGGCGTCTCGCGCTTATCGCCGGCCACACATACTAAAGGTCAATGTAGGGATGTGGGGAAACAGGTTGGTTTGATCTCAGGGTGTAATGAAGGTCACTGAGGACCTTCGTGTGTCCAACAAGGAAGACGACAATATTTTCTGTACCGCACTTCTGATTTATTGTGTTTATCGTGACATCTGCCCAAAATGCACCAGAATTCTCGGAGAACAATTTCCGAGGTTGTATATAATTTCTTGTCCCTGGTAACCGGGATTTCCCTGATGAAATTCTAATCCCCGTAGTAACTAATATCCGCACTGCATGTTCGCGGTATCTTCATATCACGCATCTTTCCACGTCCGCCTCCTCGAAGTCACACTGCTGAAGTCCATCACCATTCTAGCTCTGCCCCTGCTCCCTACCTTCGCATCTGGGCCACACAGATTTCTGCCCTTTTAGTTTCGTAAACATCCACCCTCGTTAAAATTAACGACCAAAGGGGACAAATATGTTTCCGAAACGCCCACTCCGAGAATCCTGGCTGTTTTTCTTCGAGCATATGGTTTCCGGGAGAAGTTCCCGTCACAGTGCCTTATCTTAGATCTAAAAATAGGAATGTAGACAAGTTTGAAATACATACAAAATTCTCCAATCAGAATTAGTGTTATGTTTAACTAAGCCCCGGCACTACATCCCATGATTAGCCTAACCTAGCCTTACCGCCCAGCCGCTGCGTCCCCCACCTCGGCCCGCTACAGGTGTCACTGGTGGGGTGCACTATCGGAGGGTAGTACGTGGTCAGCTTCCCGATCCCTCCCGGTCAGTTATGCGGTCTTCACGACCTGGGGCCGCTACTTTTCTATCAAATAGCTCCTCAATTGGTACCCCGGGACCTAACGAGGCTGAGTGCACCCCGTGCCAGACCTCCCAAAAGGGATAAAATCCCCATGCTGGTACTGGGGATCGAACCCAAAGTTATATTTAGGAGTAGCAAATAAAAGTGAAGAAAAGTATCACAGATTCTAGAAGGGAACGGGAATTTTGGTGTAATGGCAAAAGTAATTATTACATCATTATTTGAGACGTTTGAGCAGAATAATCATATAGAATTCCTGGTAAAGAAATTCTGCGATAATTGTGCTATTCCCGGAATTTTGACATCGGTGACCAAACAAATGTAGTAGCTTATTTTAAATTTCTAAATGTTCAACTCCGGGCCCGGCTTGAACCCGACAAACATTTTTCAAACTAGGCTCGATTACATGGCCAAGAGAGAACAAAAATGTATCCCATTTCAGAAAAGGATGCCTATTTTAAAATTCAAACCAATAGGTAGTATGTAAAAATGACGAACTAACTCACAAAAGAGGTTACAAATTGTGAGCAACATTGAGATCTGCATCCTTTTTCATTCTTTTTTTTTTTTTTTTTTTTTTTTTTTTTTTTTTTTTTTTTTTTTTTTTTTTTAAAGTATTGTGAGATTTTGTCTATCTGTAAGCTTACCAGTGATTTAAAATTAACTCAAAATGAAGGGGCTGTCCCGGAATGTGCAATATTATACATTTCATTTGACATAAAAATAAATTGAATATATGGTATTTTAATGAAAATCGTTAGTCATTTTTAGAAAGTCAAATATGTTGAAAAAGTTTCCATGTAAAGAATAGTTCGACGAGGATTTTCTTAAAATTCTTTGTGTCGCATCCTAGTAAGATGCTGAACTTAAACACCAAGTTTGGATATTAACCAACTTTTCCTTTTTTTACTTTCTCTACTGCTATTTCACCCAAAAATTCGATGTCGATATTTCACCGGAAACATATGTTTTGAGACCGCTGAATCCAAAAAACATTCTTACAAAAAGGTCCGCGCGCGCGCGCGTGTGTGTGTGTGTGTGCGCGCGCGCGCGTGCGTGCGTGCGTGCGTGCGTGTCAGTCTGTGGACAGCATAACTCAAAAACGAAGTCGGTTAAATCCCAAAGTTGGTATTTAAGGTTAATGTCTAAAGGATGTGGCACGAAGATTTTGAAGAAAATAGCCCCACCCTAAACTACCCATTACATGGAAAAGTTTTCCAAAATTTTGATTTTCTTGAAAATGGCTCTAACGATTTTGATTAAAATGCCATATGTTTAAGATATTTGTATGCCAAATGAAATGTATAATTTGAATTTTCTGGCTATAGCCTATGTATTCCTGCTAACTCTGGATGACTTTGAATAACTCGTAAACCGTATGAGATAAGACAAAATCTTACCGTACAAAAAATGCAGGTCTCGCTAAAACACACAATTTATGTCTGAATAATTTTTTTTGTAGAGTGAATCATTTTGGAGATATTCCTTGTTATTTGTGTCAGTTTCGGAAAGCTTAAAACTTTCGTGAAATGGAACATCGTTCATTTTTTTATATGTTAAGCGTGCAAAGAGAAAGGGATTTCAAAGCTTTAAGAGATTTGACTATCGCTCAAAGCCTACTGTATTCTAATATTCTCCTTGAACCTACAAGGAAATAGGCAATAAGATAATTTGTACAAATGTTTAACTCAACTAACACGAAGAAGATAGAGTTTGTAAGAATGGTTGGTGCCTACAAGAGTAGAGAAAGTAATGTGAGTGCAACACGATTTTTTAGTTATGCTGTTCACAGTCACACATACGGACACAAAGCACTCCGCCAGCACACTAAGAAACTTTCTATAAAATATTGTTTGGGTCCAGGGAGCCCCAAATATATTTTAGTGAAATCTCTAAATCTAAATATTGGGTGAAATACAATTAATAATTGTGTAATTTAATTAAGCATAACTCTATGACTAGAGTTAGGAGTATAGGTTGGAATGGAAAATTGTCTTTGGGGGCACGCGGTAAAAATCTGATGTGTTGCACTCACATGACTTTCTCTACTTTTGTACTAACCATTCTGACAAGCTCTTATTCCTATATAATCTTCGTGTTAGTTGAGATAAACATTTTCAGAAATGTTCTTACTGCTCATTTCTTTGTAGGTACAAGGGGATTACGGGAATATAATGGTTTTGAGCGATAGTCAAATCTTTTAAAGAGTGAGATCCTTTCTCTTGGCACGACTAACACAAAACAATGAACAACAATGTTTCATTTGATGAAAGTTTGTTTTCCGAAACTGAGACAAACAACAAGCAATATCTCCGAAATCGTTCACTCTACAAAAAATTTATTTGGACATAGATTGTGTTTTAGAGAGATCTACATTTTTTTGTACAGTAAGACTTGGTCTATCTCTAGCGACTTAGGCGTTATTCAAAAGTCATCCTGAGTAAACAGGAATACATGGACTATAGTGAGAAAATTCACAATAAACATTTAATTTGTCACAAACATCTTAAACAGAGACAGACCCATTTTCAAGAAAATCAAAATTTTCGAAAATGTTCCGTGCAAAGAGTGGTAAAGGGTAGTTTAGGGTGGGGCTATTTTCTTCAAAATCTTCGTGTCACATCCTTGTCAGACATTAAACTTAAGCACCAACTTTGGTTTTTAACCGGCTTTTAATTTTTGAGTGTGCTGTCCACAGACTGACACACACAGACACATACGTACGTACACATACACACACGGACCTTTTTCTAAAAATGCCTCTTTTTGAATTCAGGGCGTTTCAAAACATGTATTTCTGATGAAATCTCGACACCGAATTTTTGGGTGGAATACAATACTTCCTCTACTTAGCAGAACAAGTAAAAATGTTGAATACCACTGCTCAAAAGAACAGCACCCAAGAATTTCATCAAAATATGTATCAATTCTCAATTCTTTCATCAAATGGTATTATTCCAGTCTGGGAGCTTGCAGAATTTATCATTATCCCACCAGCAAGTAATATATGACGATCCGGACGAACAAATATGCATTACTAAATCCTCTTGTGAAAATTAATTGCACAGCAGTGACTGCAGATATTGCGTTTATTGCAGACATCCTTTGTCAAAGGAAGGACCACCCACGTGCATCCAGTCTCTTGTTCGACAGTGCACACAAATTGAAAGTGGCGAATCTGGCCTCTGTGTGACGAAATATACATGAATTTGTGTAATGCTCTTTATGAAAGGGTGGCAGATTTAATTAATTATTACCACAGGAAAAAACGTTACTAAGACATATTAATTTCTCTACTACCTACAGAAAATACAATTATTAAAATAGAACTTCCAAAATACTTTTTTTATTTTATGGGAAGATACGAGGAATTGATGGTGTGCAAAACGGAGTTGTGTATTATCGTCTTTCTCAATGTCTGGAAAGCATTTTAAAAACTGAACATGAGATTTTGTAAGTGAACTTCAAATAAAGACTATCGGTAACTTTTGCTTCGTTTTGTGCACTATGTTGCAACGCAGTTGTAAAAGCTACAACATTCTCCATATTAATGCAATCAGTCCAGAATAAAGCAATCTTATAAAACCGCTTTACTTTTTGACGAACTTCAAAAATATTTCTGAAACAATCCATAAGTTTAATATCAAGCTCCATAATTTTATCATCATGCTCATGATCATCATCATCATTAGCCTTCAAGATAGGCCAGATAGGCCTGTTTCGACTCAGAAGGGATCTTTCCAGAGTCTCCATGGTCTTCCAAGTTCTCTCCTACCAATGGGTTTGTACTGTAAGGCCTGTTTGGTTAGTCTTTCTTCTGGCATTCGAGACATGATTTTTGCCATTTCAGTTTGTACTTCCTTATTTTGTCGTTTCAATTAAATATTTTTACTTGCTCTCTTATTATTTCAGCCAGCTATGTACCTCAAAAATTTCATTTCAGCCATTCCAATTATTTTTATGTCATTTCTGTTCAAAGTCTAGGTCTCGGCTCCATAAGATACAATGGGCACTGCCATAGTTGTATAAAATTTCAATTGGGTATCTCTTCTTGTTTTGTTTTTCAATGTTTCGTTTTATAGTGTCACATATATTTTGAAATTTATATACCTTTTACTCTAAATCCCTATCATACTCATAAGAAATATCACATCCTAAGTAGCTAAAACATTTCACTTGTTCAAGCACTTTGTTTCTCAGGAGCAGTTTTGACCGCGTTGAGTATTCACCAATGAAAGCCTTTACTTTCGTTTTCTCTGCTGAAATAATCAAATCGTACTTTGAATATATCTGTCAAATAAGCTAATTGGAAAATCTACTTTTCATCTTCAAAATGCTTTATCAGATCGGATTTCAGTTTTGTAAGGAAATATTTTATCTCATATTTCAGTTCAAAAAGATGAGTCAGTACGTGTCTTCGTGATAAACAGCGCACCTCGGTGTGCAAAAACAATTGAGTGTGTGTAATTCCCGTCTTCTCAGATATTTCTTTTGAAAGTACGGCAGTTCAGTGTACGTCACTTTATATTGCTTTTACAGCAATGTTCATGTTTCGTGTAAATTTTGAGCTTTTTTTTTCCCCAGAAAATTGTTTCAATGTTGCTCAATTATTTTGAGGTTATTTTAGCGAATACGAGCTTTTTCACTTGTCAATGAAGCAGCACCATCTGTGGACAAATTTACACACCAGTCCTACGACAAGTTTAATTTTAATCAAGTAAAATCATCTAGAGTTGTAATAAATAATATCCTCTCCCGTTGTATGTTCTGGTAATTGTTTACATTCTAGAATTTCATTAGCAATGGCACGTTTTTTAGTGTCAAGATACCGAACATATAGGGCAGAGTCGGGTGACATCGGACGGTGGAAGGTATTAGACAAGAATAGTTTCCTAACCTTGGGAATAGATGGCAGAAGCGAGCGGCCAAATCACGTATCCCTCATAGAATCGCAGTTAACAATATGAATGTATAGGTCTAGAAATAACATGAATGTACAAGTTTTTAATATAGGAATTAGAAAAAAATAACGTTACACAATGCTATTAACTAATAACGGTGTTTAAGTATGAAAAGCTATAACGTGTGCAATTTAAGTTTAACCGCTATTATTCTTCTTCACTTTCAGTGTCTGACAATAGGATTTTATGAGGTAATTTTCTCCTAAGTCCTGACCTACACTAAGGATGTAGTACTTAAACGGCAGGATTCCAAACTCGTGATGCAGATTATTGTTTCGTACAAACTAAGGATAATTTGTTGCAACTCAAAGAAATTTGTTCTGGATAACCTTACGTTTGTGAATATGTTTTACAAGCTTAGCATTGATGCATTAATGGGGAGAGGTCGAACCAAATATTTATCTAAAAGTATGGAGCAGTCATAACTAATTTTGGAGCGTCTTTATTAGAGGGTATAACTTCGTATTTCTGGAATTGGCGAGCCTCATTATGCGTTCTACGTTGGCGTTCCATATTAATCTGATGTCTAGTAATACACCAAGGCACTTAACGTGTGTATGTAAAGGTAGCCATGACAGTGGTTCACTCATAAGGTTTAATGGTGGCACAGAATTAAAGCGTCTTAATGAGAGAATTTTAACTTGTCATGCGGATGTCCAGAGCAATGCGCCAAGTTGAGAACCATTCTGTCAATGTAGATAGAGAATCCTGAAGAGAGCTGATGCTATATTTAGATTGGAATTTGAACTAAACAGAACAGTATCATCTGCATACATAGTCATGCAACTAGAGTGTAATACAGGCATATCGCACATGAATATATTAAATAATATCCTTGCGAGTATTGAACCTTGTGGGACCCCAGCGGCAATTATCCTTGGCACTGATGTCAACCATCTATATTAACCGCAAATTTGGGTTCTGTTAGAAAGCTCTTGATAATTAGCATCAGATAGTCCGGTAATCTAATTTTGTATAATTTGAGTAGCAGTCCTTCGTGCCAGACTTTGTCGAAGGCTTAAGCAATATCCAAAAAACGGCTGCAGTATATTTTTTCTCTTCAAATCCTTTGATTATAGCTTTTGTAATCCGTAATAATTGATGTGTTGTAGAATGGCTAGGATGGAAGCCAAACTGGTAATCTCGAATGATGTTATTGTGAAATACGAATCTGGAAAACCGTTTCTGAATAACTTTTTCAAACAGTTTTGATATCGTTAATAAACTGATCGGTCAATAGCTAAATGGCAGATCTTTCGGTGTGTCGGGTTTATGGAAAACAATGATTTCAGTGAGTTTCCATGTCTTAGGGGAATAACCGATTCTTGGAGAAGCATTGAAGATTGTAGCTAAGTATGCTAGGACCTTCTTCGTAAGTTTCTTTAGAATAATATTTGGAATTAAATAATGCCCTGGTGACTCTTTATTTGGTAGCTGTTTAATAAAATAGACCAGTTCATGTACTGAAGTAGAAGAAATATTGTTTAGAACATTTGATTTATTTACGGGTTGATGAAGCTCATTTACGAGTTCATTTGTGGCCTGTTCATTAACATTTTGATGAGGAGTAAATATGTATCCGCAATACGAAGCAAGTACGTTACATTTGAAGGCGGCATCTGTAACTATTTGTCCATTTGTGGGTAATGCTGGTATTATGTTTGGTTCTCTCAAAATCTGCTTAGTTACTTGCTAGAGTGTGTTATTACTGCTTGAAAGAGATGATAAGCATGTACTGAACCGAAACTGGTCTAATTCGTGCTTAACTGTTCGAATCAGACCGTCAAGCTTTCTCTTTAACCACGGTGTCCTTTGCCGTTGCCACTGACGACGAATACCATGTTTCTCTTGAATTAATTGCATAATAAACGATAGTAAGTAGAAGTGAGGTCATAGTTTCGTAAATCACGTCATTGAATGTTTTCAGTGAAGTTTCTAACATCATTGTAAACATCCAACGCAGCTGTTAGTCTGCAAGGATGAATCCAAGGCTGATAGGATTCTGCCCCAATGTACATAGCCGGTAATCAAACCTGGTGCTTTTGTTACGAGAGTCGTATTCAATTGGAAGGTAATGGGAATTGGGCAATGATCCTAATCAGTAACTGTTAGAGATGCGATATATGTGCATATTCGTATGAATACTAATATCAAGAATGTCGTGAAGAACATTTGCATAAGTTCATAATATGTTGCTTCATCTGGTGCAATAACATCAAGATTGTAATTATCAATGCAATCATAAAGATGGCGGTCGTTTGGATTTGTTGTTCTGTAACCCCACTCTGTGTGCTTACAGCGTAGATCTCCGAAAAGCAGATTGGAATCTGCTGTTGGAAAGAGAAGTGAAAAATAAACTATTAAACTGGTAAGGTGGAGGCTTGAACACACACGTAATACGAAATCATTGTCACGACAGTGAACTCTTATGCCAGTAACATTGCACCATAGGGGCGTAGGTACAATCGTGAAAGGGGGGGGGGGGAGGAATTGAAGAGAAGAGATCATTAAAGATTTCAAGAACTATAACATTTATGGATCAATAAATTATACATTTGTTAACAGGAATGATTAATCGGCATAGCAAACCTTTAAACAGAAATGCAAGCCGAAACACACAATAGAAATATAGGCGAAAACAAAACCAATTTACATAACCCCATTCAACTCCCCCTCAAAGCGAGGAGTTGGGCAATCTTCGGGCCTATCTGAAAGCGCCTAAATGATTCGCGTGAATATCCTACGGGTTACAAGAATTACTTGTTACGAGATTACATTTAATCCGTCCGCATTAGAAGCACCTCCCAGGCAAGTAACGGTCAGAAAACCAATCTGTAGTACACGGCCTGAGCCTTAGTTAAAACAAAACAACGGGACCACTTACCCTTCACGCCAAGAAAGGAGCACACCGACTGACTGTCCCTACAACGGTGAGACCGAGAGGAAACCCAAAGAAAAAACACTAGCGCATCCCAGCGGAGAAAACAAGAGTCGCGAAACAAAAGGAGGTGCCTCAATAAAACAAAGTAAGTGCGATCAGCACAACATCAAGTTCTGTTGAAGTACGAAGCAGTATTGTGTGATGACTAATATTATGATTTATTATTATTGCTATTACTCCCAAGGAAGTTTGAGCATATCTGTCATTTCTGCATATTTTACAACCAGAAATTTTGAGTGATTCGTTAGGCAAAAAGTGGGTTTCTATGACACAGATGATGTCAATGTTGTGAACTTATAAGAAAGCAAGAACTGAAGCTCGTTTATAAGAGCGAAGACCATTAGCATTCCAGTTTAAAATTGTTAACTGATGAATTGACAGCGCTTTACGTGCTGCCATTTTAAGAAGCTAACGATAACACAGAAAGAAGAAACTGCTGAGCTGTTGGCAAGTGTGAATTAATGAGACAGCGTGAGGGACGGTTTGTACCAGTAAGTTAAGGATAGAAAAATGAATCTGAAGATAAATTTTATTTACTTGATTTGTTTGTTTTCTTTGGTGGTGCATATTAACTTCCTTCGTAACAGCTGCGAAGCTTCGTTGGGAAGAAGACGGTGTAGCTGTGTTAAAAGGTTGTTGCTCTCTTATCGTTTTCCATTGTTGAGTTATTGGAGCAGAGTTTCATGGATTAGGCTGCTCTATATTTTGAGATGAGTGACATGTTCGTTCTTTTACCTTTTGGTAGAAAGGGCAGCGTGTATAGCCAGCTGCATGTCTGGGTGGTTCATTTGGTTAGACGCTGGCCTACTGATCCCAAGATCGCGGGTTCAAATCCAGCCCGTACCGATGGTTATTAAGTGTGCTTAAAATTACAGCTCCATTTCAGTAGATTTACTAGCATGTAAAAGAACTCCAGAGGGACAAAATTCCGGCATACCAGAGACGTTAATGTGATCCTGGCAATTGACAGCGTCGTTAAACAACAAAATATTATTGTTATTATAATTATTATTACTACTACTGTTACTACTATTACCCTTATCATCATCAATTATCATCATCATCATCAATTATCATCATCATCAATTATCATCATCATCATCATCAATTATCATCATCATCATCAATTATCATCATCATCATCAATTATCATCATCATCATCAATTATCATCATCATCATCAATTATCATCATCATCATCAATTATCATCATCATCATCATCATCAATTATCATCATCATCATCAATTATCATCATCATCAATTATCATCATCATCATCAATTATCATCATCATCATCAATTATCATCATCATCAATTATCATCATCATCAATTATCATCATCATCATCAATTATCATCATCATCATCAATTATCATCATCATCAATTATCATCATCATCATCATCAATTATCATCATCATCAATTATCATCATCATCAATTATCATCATCATCATCAATTATCATCATCATCATCATCAATTATCATCATCATCATCATCATCAATTATCATCATCATCATCATCAATTATCATCATCATCATCAATTATCATCATCATCATCATCAATTATCATCATCATCAATTATCATCATCATCATCATCAATTATCATCATCATCAATTATCATCATCATCATCATCATCATCATCATCATTATTATTATTATTATTATTATTATTATTATTATTACTACTATTACTATTATGAATGTTCCTGTTGGCAGTTTACACATTTTGGACTCGTGGATTTTGGTTTAGTGCACTGTAAGTAGCGATGGGCTTCAAGGCGCCTAACTCAGCGTGGTTTCAGTTGGTAGTAGTTCTATGTATGCCCATAACCTTGGCAATTTGTGCACTGTGGTATTTGTCTGGAGTGTCTGCGTGGTTCTACATTAACTGGGCAATAGAGCAATTAGGTTACATTTAGAAAAGATGTACCCTGATTGTTTTAACAATATATATAACAATTCAAGTTTTGCTGCACACAGCCGAATTGGCTGTTTATACCTTCCTAGAAGACGCGCTACTTTAAGAACTGGATATTTCATTTCCTGTATTTTTAGATTTATTTACTAGTCGGAAATAGAGAAAGGAACATTTTTTATTATAAAAAAGAACTTTTTGTCCCAGGGATTTCTCTATGTATAATATTCCTGTTGGATGGAGTCCAAATATGCTGTGAGTGCTCTGAAAACATCGGGAGTTGAAGTGAAACCCTTTAGTACTGTTCCTTTCATTTGAATATGAAAGCTTCAGCGTTTTCTGTTGCGAACTGTTCGAACAAACAGTTGATGGTTAGCTATGTTAGGAAGCACATTGGTGGGATTTTTACTTTTGGAATGAATGGAATTGTCCATTATGCCCTGATTTTCTAGAACTTGAAACTTATTGTGAGTAGGAATAGTAGCAGTAGCTGAGTCAATTTGGAAGAATAATTTAATATTAGGCTGAAAGGTATGTCTCGGTTCCTGGTTTAACATCAAGTACCTGGGCGACCGAGCTTCGCTCGGCGTTTTTTGCCTCTGTTTTTGTGAAATCTTGTTTTTTTTTGTGGGAGAAGATACTTATTTAAATAAACCTGAAAGGCAAAACGTTAACTAAATAAAGTACTTGTCGCAATTTTATTGTTAAGCGTAATGTCTGAGGTACAAGAGATATAGAAATACATACAAATATTTCATAAACACCATCATTTCAGATGTAAAACGTGTACTGCTGAAAGCAGGCCTCCCCGTAGATATCCACCCAGTTTGAGGTTTTCGTCCAGAATTTGTTCCATTATGGAGTTCAGTTCTTTGCTCCAGGACGTTAACACGTTGACCAAGGTCCTTCATACTTCCGTCGAGTTCTTCCATGGCTTCCTTAACCACGGCCAGTCGCTCGTTAGTATTCTCCGATAGACCTGTCTTCATATTGGAATTCCCGTCTTCATCTTTTTCGTTTCGCAGTTTACATTTTCAATTTGGCTTCCATTTTTGTTCTCATATTTTCTATTCCGTAATTTTCATTTTTCCAATTCGGTTTTCATATTTGTTTCCTCTGCCGCATTCCGGAATTTATTTCATTTCCCATTATGTCCATCTTGGCTAACATTTGTTTCATCAACTGTTCCATATCGTGCTTTTCGTCGCACTCCTGACACCAATCGTGATTATTTTACTTTTTTAACTTTCTTTATTTTTTATTAAAACACCGGAACGACACTAAGCAAAAGCAATGTTGAAGAATAACAAATACTACAGGAAGAAAAGCAGGTTGATAAAGCCATGTGAATGTACTACGCATTTATGTTTCAAACATAAAGGAACTTGTATGAATTGTTCGTCGAAGTTGGAGTAGTGAAAGAAATGTGATTGTGTTTTACTAAAGAAAAATGAGTAGAAAAACCATGTGAATGTTATACGTTGCACTTATGTTTCAAGTGTATGGAAAAATGTATGGATTGTTTGCAGAAGAGGGAGTAGTATGTTAGGTAAAAGAAAAGGGGATAGAGAAAACCATGTGAATGTAATATATTACGTGGTAAAATGGATTGCATAAAAACCTTCGCCATGAAAAAAATTAGATATGTCACTTTTCATGGCAATCGGTCAACCTGTTTTGCATTTTAATCACTCTTCAACATAAGATATGTATAGGCGTTGGTATGTATGAAGTTGATAAACCATAGGTTGAATTGTTACGTAAAATAAAAGTGAGTAGAGAAAGTAGTATGAATGTAATACGTTGTATTTGTTTCAAGCATATAGCAAATTGTATGAATTATATGTTGAAGGGTGAATAGCGAAAGAAGACTGATTTTGTCTCGTAAAGGAAGAATTAGGAGAGGAAATCGTGTGAATGTAATACGCTGCATTTATATTTCAATGCTATAATATTATATGAATTGTATGTTGAAGGGCAAACAGAGGATACATGAATACGCTACGTAAAAGAAAAGCCAGTAGAAAACCATTTGAAAGTAATATATTGTGTAGTAAAATTGTTACCATAAAAACTCTCCATGAAAAAAATACATATACGTACCGAATTTCGCGGTGATCGGTTAAGCGGTTTTCGAGATTAACAGTTAGATATATACAAACATTCAAGTTGTGTAGATGATATGAATTATTTGTAGAAGAGTGAGTGGAGAAAGTCATGTGAAGGTGTTGCCTAAAAGCGAGTGGAGCAAACACTGTGAATATAACATGGAGCATTTCTATATCAAACATGCACAAAATTGTATGACTTATTTCTAGAAGAGTAAGTGGAGAAACAGTTATGAGTGTGTTACCCAAAAGCAAGGAGAGAAAACAGTATGAATGTAATACGTAGCATTTCTATTTCAAATATGCACGAAATTGTATGACTTATTTGTAGAAGAGTGAGTAGAGAGAGGTGTGAATGTGTTACCTAAGAGTGAGTAGAGAAAACAGTATGAATATAATATGTAGCATTTGTATTTCAAACTTACAGAAAATTGCATGACTTCTTTGTAGAAGAGTGATTAGAGAAAGAGATGTGAATGTGTTACCTAAAAGTGAGAGGAGAAAACAGTGTGAATTTAATAGCACTTCTGTTTCAAACATACAGAACATGGTATGACTTATTTTAAAAGTGGGGATAAAATATTTTTGGTACAAAATCATGTTTTTTTTTATGGAACTCTGTTTATAGAACACTGAGTAGAGAAAGAGATGTGAATGTGTTACCTAAAAGTGAGTAGAGAAAACACTGTGAATGTAATATGCAACATCTCTATTTCAAACATACCAAAAATTGCATGACCTCTGTGTAGAAGAGTGAGTAGAGAAAGAGATGTGAATATATCACCTAATAGTGAGAGGAGAAAACAGTGTGAATGTAATAGCACTTCTGTTTCAAGCATACAGAACATGGTATGACTGGTATAGTGGGGATAAAATGTTTTTGGTACAAAATCATGTTTTTTATGGAAAATTGTTTATAGAAGACTGAGTAGAGAAAGAGATGTGAATCTGTTACCTAAAAGTGAGTAGAGAAAACACTGTGAATGTAATATGCATGTATACCAAAATTTAACCAAATCTTTAGAGCCGTTTCTGAAATACCGGGAATATATATATACAAGAATTGCACTGTAGAAGCGGGAATGTTATTTTTTATGTAAAATCGCGTTTTTTCGGGAATTACGCGTATATAGATGAACTTAAAAAGGAAAACTTTATCTGAATACAAAATTTGATCGAAATCGTTAGAGCCGTTTCCAAGTTGCGCGGAATATATATACAAGAATTGCTCGTTTAAATATATAAGATTTTAGATGTTTGACTTTCTTGGATATTGATCCGTTTCTTTACGCGACTTCATTTGTTTACTTTTGCTGTTGTTTGGATGAGAGTTGTTACTTATAACCTGGAAATCTGTACCTACATCTTCCATATTTAGTTGATTTAATTACATGGGAGAACTGCTGAAATCCTGCTGTTCTCTTTATACCCACTAACTAACCCGTTTTCTAAATTTCCTTCTCTTTAATGCTAGATAAGATCAACTATAGCAATAACTTCATCAGATTCCATCTTCGAGAACTGAAAGGCATAGAACGCGAGTCTCAGCCGTGTGTGCTTAGGTCTGAAGCGCTGATTCTGATGATTATGACAGACCACTTCAGATGAAATATTTATCACACACAACTGACCGAACAACAATAGATGAAGTCAAAAATACATTAACACATGCTGTGGAAATATACACAGATGGAAGCAAAGTTCAAGGAAAAGCAAGCGCGGCAGTTGTATTTTACAAGCTGGTTACACTAATACATACATACCATGAATAGACTCCACAATGCTTGTTTAAACAACCAAGCTGAGCAGAAGGCCACCCTAAAAGCTGTAAATGACCTTAAAAAATTGCTATTATTGGAAAAATCAAATAAGAGGGACTATAAATTAAGGAGGAATGGACAAGTACGACCAAAGGGGCACCATATAGAACCTTTTTTCCATCGGTTCATCAGAGATTAAAACCCAAAATTACTATGACGGCTTCCCTTGCAGCAATGGTAACAGGACACGGCCTATTAGAAGACCTATCTCCATAGGTTCAGGATCGTATATGCTGCTATATGTTCCTGTCAACAAGATCAAACTGTTGACCATCTGTTATACAGGTGTATAAAAGTTCAGCATCAGAGGGACACATTAAAACAACAAATAGTGGCGAATCATGGAAAATGGCCAATGACTCCACGTCAGCTCATTACAAAGCACTATAAACTGTTCAAAAATCCACAGTATCAATGCACTTTAACACATTATGAATACATAGTAAATAAAAAATAGATTAAGTACATTTTAGGGTAATAATTATTATTAATTGTGGAATTTAACAATATTAACTCTAGGAACACTGCAGGTATTAATTCAGAAATGTAAACACAACATGTAATATAGCAATATTGTAAGCAATGTTACATGCTGATTGAGACAATAAAAATAAATGAAATAAAAACATGCACAAAGATTACACTAGTGTGTCTCTGGTAATACCCTATGCCCTAAAGGTGACAAATCAGTTTTGAAGTTTGCTTAGGCATCGCTACAACCCATGGCTCTAAGTAGGCATTCACAGTGGAGCAATATTGGTAAACACTACATATTTCTTTCGCTGTTACTCTCTCCTTCTCTCTCACTTTTAACTCAAATTTTCACTAGTATCGCGTAGGTTACGTTGCAACGTTGTTCAAAACGTTATTAACATAATAGTCACTTTAATGTTATTTCCAATTTCTGTAATGCTCTTTATGTTTTCAGGATACTGGTTTTTCCACTGCCACTTTTTGGTACACCTGCACAGCGGTATGGCAATGGTGTTTCAAGTGGGCAGAGATTCAGACTTCGTCAGGCCTCCAAAAGGATTCCCAACATGTGGTCATTTTGTGCCACCTATTTTCCAAAAACGCAGGACCAAACCCCAATTTTTCTACCATAACATATACTCGTAACAGACCATGCGCATTTTGTAATCACTGGGCTGCTTTTTGCGCATCTATCACAAATGCATTCTATGTGCACGCTAAAAGGTTTTCATAGTATCCAGGAATAAAGAAGAAATATTTTCTAAGGCACGATTCCATCACTGTATTTCGTGCAATGTCACAACTGTGTGTTCGTGAGTATATGCATGCCTACCTCAAAATTGCATTGTACGAATAAATCTGTGTCAGGAACCCAAAGGAAATATATCTCTGTGACAATTACTCCTCCGCTTTGAAAATAACGTTTTTATGTTAAGATTATCAATTAATATGTATCGGTTTTGTACTCTAGAGCAACATTTTCACTGCATATTCCCTATTCTATCCTCTTCACCGTCAATTTCATATGAAGTGTTTATTTATACATTGTCACTTACTGCTATCTTCATTCCAAACAATTTTTATCACTCGAGTGCATCTTTTAGTGTGCCTTTCTTCTTATCCAGCGTCTCAGTTAATTTCCTTTATGCAATCATAGCATTAAAATGGTTATTATGACGGCATCAATCGTATGAAATTGCCATATTTCGGGCACTAGTGTCAGAAAATTAATGACGTAATTACCGTGGCGACAATATGGCAATGACGCCATCACCGCCACAACACAATTTTCTCCAATATACCTGTAAGAAAACCTGAAGTTGTCACTCTCACAAGAGCAGCAGCACCCAAACACAATAATCTTGTTCTTCGTTTTCTTCATCTGATTCCCTCCCCATATGGATGACTGACACTCCGTAGGATTTACAAGCCAGTGCTTTGGGCATATTTATTATATTCATCATGTAGATTCCTGGTTAATGTATGACCGAAGCAGTACCTTCCACCCTGTATATTATAAAATTTTTGTAATTCAAAATGTTGAACTATGTGTTGCACACACATACTGAAAATTTCAGCTCTCTACCTCTTATACTTTATTCACATGTTTTAAGAGTAAATGTTATTTTTCTGATGAAACAATTTTTATAGACTCAACCCGTAACTACCAATGTAAATAAGAACTTTAAGTATTTTTCATGATTTATAGAATAATTAATATTAATTCATAATAGCGTTAAAGTACTAGTAATTTAACTTAACTCACTAAAGTGTAATTTTTGTATGTTAAGAGTACCTCATCCCCTTAACTTCGTACTTAGTTTAAGAACTATTAGTGGATCAAATATGATTCAAAAGGGATTACCCAATAAGAGAAAAACCATTCCTTGCAAATAAGTTAATTTATACATTCAATTGCCTAGGATAGAAAATGACATACATAGAGAATAATGATCTTGAAGTTAAAATTAAACAGACACTTCTCTGGTTCAATAGTACCTGCATTGAAACGAAGTTAGGAAAGAAATTCAAATTTAGCTATATAAAACAACGATTTGACGTACCTTGCTATACGCAAGCGAATGCTGCACATTAACCAACAGTCAAACGATAGAACGTACTTCTATACCACATTAGAAATCAAGAAATTACCAGAGAATTAAAATGGTTCAACTATAATTGTTCTTCGTATACAATACAGGTAAAAATGGGGGGAAAATCGTGTATTAAGAATATCCGAGGCAAGAATAACCAGAATAGTTTTAAATATAAGCAATAGGTAGAAGGAATATGTGAATACCACTTAGAAGAAGGAATTAGCAATTGCTAGAAGCTGAAGCAGACCGAAAAGTCTAATTCTTGCAGTTCACGATGAACTTAGTGGATAATTTAATTTCCTTGAGATGCTTAAGTGAGACTTCCTAGCATAGGTCCCGAATAACAGTGTTTAGGTTTCTTGGAATATGAGCGTACACAAATGCTTCGAGTAATGGAATACCACAGCATAGATTGTAAATTTGTGTATCAGTACGCGTATACATTCCAAGAAGTCCTTTTCTTATTGGTTTGGTGCACTTTGACCAGGCTAATGTACATAAACTCTAAATATTTAATATTTTAATAATATATGTTCAGAAAAAAATGAACATCCATGTGTTATATAATTAGTTTAATTTCGTAGAGTGACAAACAGTTGGAAATAAAAATGGGTCATCACTTAAGACCATCACTGATTGCGGATAAATATTTAAAATATACAATTAATGACAATACACTTGTTAAGTAATTTTGTATGTGTCTGATACGAATGAAAACTGGCCCGTCATCGGATTATTTTTTGGGAATAGCGGAGGTATACCAAATGTAACGTCGACCTATTTAAAAGGGCCTAGTATTTCCAAAAATTGGTTATGTGGTATAGTAATTGATATTATCAAAATTCTTCAGAAATCCTGCATCAGCATTTTATATTTTTGGTATATCACTATAAGGTAAAGTATCCAAACAAGAGATAATTTTTTCAAATTCGCCTATCACATGTAGCAGCACAAATATCTTATGTCTGGATGGTGCTTTCCATTCCTGAAAGTATCCGTTTTCGGATTTTATACCATGAATGATTTGATAACTGTCTGTTATTTACACAAATTCCTTTGAATTGAAAGTGAGAAAAACTAGAATTTGGTTCAAATGAGAGATTCCACCTTCAACTTTCTTGCTTGTATTGATGAACATAAAAACTGCTCTGAGAGTTGATGAATGCGTAAGGAAAGAACAAATACATTGTTGAAAACTATTATTTTACAACTAATCAATCATTCTACTCCAGACAATGACTCAGCAACCGTTCTCAGAACTAAAAGGGATATGAAAAATGTTTCTCCACTACCACATTTTTCATGTGCCCTGTGATGACATCTCGCACATCGTGCCCACTTTTGCCCTCACGTGTCCTCAGACTACAATCCAGTGCAGAACAAGCATAATCCTTGCACAAGCTACTGTCTCTTATTTGGGACCACGTGGTGTCTTTTTAGGATGCGCTGAAATTTCATAGCTGCTGCTGTTCAAAGACCTTGATGTAGACATTATTAAATCCGGTTTTAACAAGCTCTATAGGTCCTGTATTGCCAACAAATCAATTTAATTGTACTTAGAACCCAACTACGTAGAACTTCACGGTCACAAAGCATATGACAAATAAAGTTTCAAACTCGTGCAAAAGAGTTTTCTCCTTCTCAGCTTGCAATTACTAGTGTTACGGCAGCACACAAACAGCAATGTACTATCCAGACAAACGCATTATGTTACAATTATAAAATAATAACAGTTCGTTGTTGGGTTACAACGGTGTCTCTTATTAGGAGACTACCTCCTGTTTGGATACTTTACCTTATATGAAATATTTTAGAAGTATTCTTTTATCATGATGTTTATTGTTTTTCTTAATTTAATTTTAATTATAATTAGTTTAATTTCACTGTTGTTTTATCCGCAATTTTTTTCTGTTGTTTTTTTATTTAGTTTATTGTGATCACTATGATCATGGATACATGTCGGCTGATGTGAAATTTTGATTAAATATATATAATAGAAAAGCGTTAATATGCATTGTTACAGAACATTGTTTCCAAAACGTATAACTATCGTTTTTGCTGCACCTCGCTGATTCACACTTTTAGTTTCAAGTTTTAACACAGTAACGTATATGTTGTTTCAGACTCATTTCCTAAAACAAACTAAAAGATAAAATATTTGCTATAAATATAATTGTTTTGAAAATTTCTACATAACACATTAAAACTCTTTTAAATTGAAAACGAGTGAGAAATGGAATTCCTTGTGTGTTATCCTTATAATATATAACGGATTGATCTCTCCCTTAAGAAATACTAAAATGTACCTTTTGCTAACGTCCAAACAGAAAATACAATTTAATTATGTATGGAAATACACATTGATCTATAATATACACATTCACACGGAAACTTCAGATTGAAGCTTCTTGAAATGTATTTTAAGGTATATATTTAATCAAATCCTTCTAAATGTTGTGATAAATTATTTGATCTATTTTTATATGAAACAGAGAAATATACTTTTTATAAACTACTGTTTGTTTAAATGTTATGTATATGTATTTTGTACTTCATAAAAGGCGAAATAAAGAGTTTATTCTTTTAAAATATGCATTTATTTAATTTTATATTATGTATACAGGTCCTCAAAAACACCGACACCGCTTAGTATGTTGTGCGGGACAGCAAACTGATCAGTTTTCAAATAGGAACCCCTGTCTGGAAATGCACAGTTTGTACCGCATCGAGGTGTGAGATGTATGTACGTTTACATTTCGCCAATAAATCCAACATAGAGCTGCCTACATTACAAACGGGCCTCGAACTGTGTACGCTATTATAGAGCCTGTATCGGCGATTGTGAGCCTCATGCACATGACTCAATACGTGTGATTGTCTTTCAAGATTTTCAATCTCTCCATGGACTCGAGCTATACGGTTCTCTGCTGAAGGTACAAGAGTGCCATACACCATACTCTTCATACAACTCCAGAGAAAATAGTCGAGAGGTGTCAGATTTGGCGACTGTGCTGGCCATAAAACTAGTCCACCTCTACCAATCCATCGATTTGGACAACGTTGAGGTGATTCTGCACGTTTACATCAAAGTGTGCTGGAACTCAAGTCAACAATTTCAGCTGCTGTGTACTGGTATGTGTCGCAAAGCCTAGAAATAAACCACAGCTATACAAATGAAACAAGAATAATTAATTGGTCACTAAGTTGGTCGCTAAGGCTCTGAGAGACCCCTAAGTTTTTTTTTTAAAAGTGATATGTAGCTATGCAATAACCCGACTAAGAATTAACCCCACGATGCAACAGCATCGATCCTGTCCGGGCCAAGCCAATCGCTGCTTCCCCCACCTCTACCCATTACAGGCGTCATGAGTAGGGTGCAGTACTGGAAGGTGGTACTGGTGAGCGCTCCGATCTCTTCCGGCCGGTTATACGGTCTTCACGACCTGGGACTGCTACTTCTTCATTCAAGTAGCTCCTCAATTGGTCCCTCAGGGACCTAATGAAGCTGAATGCACCCTGGATCAGACCTCACAGGGAGGAAAAAAGTCCTATGCCGGTACCGGAGATTGAACCCGTGTCCACCTTGCCAGAGGCAGGCGAACTAAATCGCCTGACTAGGACATCTAACACTACACCTTTCTCGATTGTTTGTTGCAGCGACAACCTTATACGTTTATATCTTCACCTGCAAGAAATCGGCAGTTACGTGTCGGAGAGGTCAAGTAGGCAATGCGCGCCTACTCTCATTAATCATTGCTGGCATTCGCTTTTCCTCGTTAGTTGTGCAATATTGTTTTACCATTACAAGTAATGTTACATGCTACATTTTACAAACGGGAAAATGTTATGATCTAAAAAATTCCAAAGATTTGGAAGATGTGCACCAACTACCTCGAGATGCTGATGCCTAATAATTAATCAGATGATTCCAGTTCTGAAGATAAACTGAAAACAATACCTTTAGATTCAGAAACTGATCATGAAGAACAGGATGAAAGCAACCTATGTGATAGTAACAAGCTAACAATCATTTTATAGGTAACATCATCTGCTTGTCAAAGTAATTATGTATTAACATTATCATTACTATTGACAATATATTTAAAACTAAAAGTTACGTACCATCTCTTATGTTTCCATGTAGTGTAGTACAAATTATAATCTTATATATTTAAACGAGCAATTATTGTATATAAATATATTCTGTGCAACTTGGAAACGGCTCTAACGATTTCGATTGAATTTTGTATTCAGTTTGATTATTAAGTTTATCTATATAGGTACCATTCCTGAAAAAACGCGATTTTACGCGTAACAGTCACAATTACTCTAAACCTTATTTCCATAATTTCTCTGTTAATGGGCCAATTTCAACAAACAAGCCAGGATATTAAAGGTATCATCAAGAGCTTTCAGAAAACCTAAAGAAAGTTGACTTAGCTATTTTACTAATTATTGATTCTCGGGTGCTCAGCTGCGCCAAATTTATAAAATTCGAGCTTTTGACTATTTGATTTTCTATGGTCTTCATCAGGAACAATTAGGATGAAAATTTATATTTAGCTAACAGTTTCCTTTTCAAGTTTATCTAAACAGGTATCTTCTGCCCCCCCCCCCAAAAAAAACACGATTAAAAATAGGAAAGAAAAGAAAAGTCGAGCGAAGCTCGGTCGTCCAGATACTGTGTACTGTATTCATACATTTTACATATCTTTGATGTATCTAGTAAGATAATGCTAACAAAAAAAGCGTGTATATTTAAGCTAAATGAACCTAAATATGGTAATGAAGGAAAAATAAAATTAAGAAGAAACAAACTACAAGCATGTAAGGAAAAAGGTATATTCCGGCCTATTAGACCCCTCGCGACTAACATGTTCTACCAGGGCGCACGCCTAATGGAGGGTTAATAAATAAATTGATAAGCAAGCAATCAATACAATACCCCATGCATATAATTCTTTCTGAATATCTTTAACTTACATTATTAAAGGGTATATTGTACCTAAATCCTAAACTTTTAGTTATCTAATTTTCTGAACTATGCTCCCTACAAACTCATACACACTTGCACAAATATACTGTCGCAAGTGTACGCAAAATAGAGCTCTTAGTAAACATTCTTTGGATGGAGGGTTATTCAGGGGATATTAAAATATGCATTTCCAGTGAAATATCCACAGGGCATACTAGAGACAAATACAACATTTCCTGTTTTTCAGAAGAAAATTAAAATAGCATAAAGTGTAGTAAGTATTTGTAATGAGAAATCTATGTCACAAGAGATTCAATCTTCTGTCCTAACTGTATAAAGAATAACAAAAATCTGATGTGTTGTACTCACATGAATTTCTCTACTCTTGCACTAACCATTATTACAAACTCTTATTCTTCTATCTTTTTGGTATTAGATGAGATAAACATTTGCAAAAATTATCTTATACACGTGCAACGGGAATATGGAAAAGAATACAGTAGGCTTTGAGCGATAGTCAAATCTTTTAAAGCTTTCAAAATCCGTTCTCTTTGCACGGTTAACATAAAAATGAACAGCGATGTTCCATTTGACAAAAGTATAAGTTCTCCAAAACTTGTAGAAATAATGAGGAATATCTCCGAAATAGTTTAGACATAAATTGTGTGTTTTAGCAAGATGCACATTTTTTGTGTAGTAAGACTTGATCTATCTCTTACCGTTTACCAGTTATGCAAAAGTCACCCAGAGTAAGACTTCATGGGCTATGGCCAGAAAATTCAAGCTACACACTTTATTTGTCATAAGAAATATCTCAAGCGTATGGCAGTTTAATCAAAATCGTTAGAACCATTTTCAGGAATATCAAAATTTTCGATAAATTTTCCAGGTAAGGGGTAGTTTAGGGTGGAGCAATTTTCTTCAAAACCTTCGTGTCTCAACCTTGAAAGACATTAAACTTACATACCAACTTTGGTTCTTAAACGAGTTTTCGTTTTTGAGTTATGCTGTGCACAGTCAGACTGACACATACTGACACGCGCGCGCGCGCACACACACACACACACACACACACACACACACGGATCTTTTTCTAGGGGGCCTCAAAATCTATTTCCTGTGATATCTCGACATCGAATTTTTGGGTGGAATACAATACTTCCTCTACTTTACTAAACTTAGTAGAGAAAGTAAAGAGTATTGAGGTACGACCCAGAATTTACTGAACTTAGCCTACATCCTTCAATTACGAACGTATGAAAAGTGAACTGCCGGAGGGATACTTCAAAACGCTATTCCGCTTGAATCTTCACGCGAATTGCAGCAGCAATTTTCCACTTCATAAACATGTGGGAGGCTTCATAAGGTCAGTGATATTTGCAGCATCCATATGCCACCCACATGTCTCGCTAAATATTTCCGGCTGAAATACTTGGATGATTAAAAATGTTATACACCTTTTTTCGTATCTATATCCGAAAATGGTATTTCAATCAAGTGCGGAATTACACACTTTTTTATACGTATTGCAATTGGGATTATTTTGCACAAATGACCTTAATTTGGAAAGCTAGTGGGTCCACAGTCCAATAGTTAGGATTAGGATTACCATTAGACAGAGGGGCACTCCAGCCACTGGAGCTCAGTAAACGCAAGTAGGCCACTGTAAGCCCTTTTGACTCGTGTAACCCTCCCCCTAAAAAAAACTGAAATAGTTATCCTGGTAGGAAAAAGAGCTTTAACTCTCAGTTGATTGCTAGGGGCCAGGGAGACCATTAGGCTTATTTAAACGTTGTAGTTTTTGCAGGAAGGCACCTACGTAATTGACTGACTGGGACATCTAACATTACGCCTTACTCGACTATTATCTGAAACGACAACCCTATCTGTTTATTTCTCTGGTTGCAAGAATGAATAATCAGCCGTCAGATTACTCACATACGTTTTTTCCTGGTTAGCTGTGTAATATCGCTTTGTTAGTGTTCGTGTTAGCGCTTCATGATGGACAGGAGTACAGCTTGCCCAGATTGTCGTGACACTCCCCCACGCATGCGCAATAGAAGAGGCGTGCCCAAGTGCACAATAGTAGAGGTGGGGATCAGTGCATAGCTCGCTCTCACTGTGATACATTCACAATAATTGTTTATAATACGTAAATATACACTGCTTGTGTATGTGACTGCCTGAGTTCTGACATCACTCGCTTGTTTCCCACCATTCTAGTCACTCCTTAATTTCTCCTCTCTCGCGCATGTCGAGTGTCAGGACGTTCTGGACAAACTGTAAAAGTTATGATCTACAAAACCTCATCTACTTTGCGATGACAAATTGTATGAATCGGATGATTCTGAATATAGACTGGAAACGAGATCTTTAGATTCAGAAATTGACCGTAAAGAAGAGGAAGAGGATGAGAGAAACCTTTGTGATGTCCATTTTATAGCTAACATCATATGCTTATTTACAATTGCTATTGCTTATTATTATTGTTTATTATTGTTGTTGTTGTTGTAATTTTTTACCCTACTTAATATTACAGGTATTAATTCTAGGGCTATCTTCTTTGGAAATCAAAACAAATATCCCATAAGGCATGGGTATTTGGAAACACTATCTCTGGCTTTACTGTCATAACAGCTACAAAAAGAGCAATGTTATCAAACCTATCCAGTGATTTAAAAGGTCTTCTGCCTAAATATAAAAGTGAATGACCTACAGATGACTTCTGAAACACACCAACAATATTGAGAAGGAAACGATGTGAGCTCTGTAACAAAGACAGAAAGAACTGCGAAACTAAATATGCATGTGGTAAATACAATACTCCCCTCTACTTGAAGAAACATCTCAAAATTATTTATGATAGTTGCTCACTCATGGAAAATATACAAGAGGTAGTCGAAGATTCTGAGTAACTAAATAATTCAAATTACAAGTTACTTGAAAGTTGCAATTAATTTGATTTACATGTATTGCAATACAAATTGTGTGTACTGTATTCGTATAATATTTTAACTGGCCTATGTAATAAGATAATACTAGTAAACAACCATTAATATTTAACATAAGTTTGGCACGAGCCCACACCTACTGAATGTGACAGCAAAAGCAGAGAAATTGCGGCACTGAGCTGCTTGACGAAAAACGTATTAGGACCAAAACCATCTGGCTCAATTGTCCTCTGTGGAGCACCAGTACGGCAAGAATGGATAGATAAAGCCACACATGGGAAGCTGGTTGAAGACCCAATGGAATATGGCCACAAGTATTGTCAGTGCTTCCAGGAAGGTTTCTACCAAAGCTATGCAAGTCATAGCGGTACTGTGCCCATAATGTTAATTAGAGAAATAACCTACCAACGAGACACATATCGACTTGCACAAAAAACATAGTCAGAGAACATTCTTATGAGATGTGGCAACAAAAATGGAACGAGGAACGGGCAACTTCTCAATGGACTAAATGAAACCATGGCTAGAGGGAAAACATGGAGAAGTGGGCTACTATGTAACACAGTTTCCCTCGGGACATGGTTGTTTTAAGAGCCTACACTCTATGAACCTGGTATCAGATGACAGATACCCATATTGTAGTGGTACTTATACACCAGAGCATGCAATTTGCGACGAACATAGGATTAGCCTCAAATGCTAAACGCCACATGCTAGAGCAAAAAGATAACTGGGAATGCATTGCAAAAATGATTACCCACGTCCCTAAGAATAAATTGGACTATGCAAAATGAGAAAAGTATATGGAAAGGAGTCCTTTGATGTTATGTTTCGACGCTTCCAAAATACGTCAGTTTTGAGAGGGCCACTTGATCTGGTTAGTGAAGACGCCCATAACCTCTAGGAGGAAGGGATAAAAAGTATGCCTAAAAGATGACCAGATCCAGATGACGATGCGCACTAGGAAGGAGGGATAACTAACGATTCCCGAAATACACAAACCGTGAAGTCAGCGCGAGCAAGATTTATTTTATCCTGAAATATTTGCATTTTGTAAGCAATCAAACATCAGATCAGATTAGCTCATTTGCGGAACTAATCTTCGAGAAGCTTTTGAAGTTCCTTGGACAATTGTTAAAATTGTGCAAGTATAAGTTACCTACTGCAATAAGCCTGATTATACGTCACTTCAGGCAGCACCAACTTTTTCTGCATATGAAATGAAAATACCAATAGATGTTCACCGGGGTAACACTCAATACTCTCTGCGTACGTCACCTTTCTGATGTTGTCCCCAATATCTCGGACTTCCAAAAATCTTGTTGCCTACTTCTCCAGTGATGAATTAAGGAATTTCTCTCAGGGCATGCGTGATAGGTGTTAGAATGGACGCCAACAGTTAATTGGCTAATAAACATGGTGTAGGCTAATCATGAGCTGTTTGAAGCGAGTCCACTGTTGTGAGATTGAAGAACTAAACTCTTTGTGAATATGGTTACTAATGAACTATGTCTCATTTCAGCACCATTTCGTTAATTTAATTCATTAATCGCCCAATAGGACATCACGTTGGAAGACATTAATATGCACAAAAAATTGAATTATATTTGCCAGCTTTTGCGTATTAAGAGGCTACGGTTTAAAAGTAACTGTTTCGTAATATCTATGAGAAGCGTAAGTTACCGTGAGTCACAGAAACACTACTCGCATTGTTCTCTTACGACGATAGTTAAATCTGTATAACACGAGCGCGGTCTTTAGGCGCTAAGGACAGCCGATAACCGATCATAGTCAATACACCTATTTGACTGAAAAACACAAGGAAATATTATGATTGATATTAAACCAAAAATTTGAATTATTTCTTCCAAAAATTTAATTATACCAAAATAGTAAAATTAATAGTATTAAACTACAATAAAAATTATTTTAAATGTCTGGTCCCCTCGTACTAAGATATTTAGAAGAATTTTAGTAATGCACGCTTTTTTATTAACTTAAGTCCTACCTAAACCTGAATCTCCACCAACATACATACTTTACTTTATTAAAACCAAAGCTTCTGGTAAAACAAACTTTTTCAGTTGGCAACTCTCTAATTCTATAAATTTCATTTCCATTATCACTTTTAGAATTTTTATATGTGTCTTAGGACCTTGAGTTAATGATTTCATGTTACATTATTACCTTAGCTACACTGGGCTATAATAATTGCTTATCCTTAACACGGAAGTCAGTTGACGACCTCTTCATCAGAAAACTTATCGGCCTGTACTTACATTATATATTCATTGTAACACGCTACAATTATTTATTAAAATTATTTATGTCACCCAATCCTTTCTTTACAAAATTATTAATCGTACACATCAATGACTCCGATATCAAAGTTCTTCTAGCTGTGATTATATAAATTTTCTTTTAACCATCAGTTTCTTTCCTTTTGTACCCTCTGTATAGCATTATGTTGAACATTGATGTGTTTTTGATCCGCCAAACCCCACGTTGAATTTTAATGAAAACATGTTCCCAAAAATAACTTCTTTACAAATACAGTGTGCGTCACTTGATATTGTACATTTTACACCCTATAGTAACATTGAGAGTGGATGAGAGGAACTTACGCACAGATGAACCTGTGCAATAGTAAGAACCCACACTTATAACACAAGAAAGTTAATGACAGCATTCCTGAGTTCCATGAACTTTGACTTCCTTCTATCTCCGCCTCTTATTTCTACAGGAGAGAATCCAATAACACCAAATTGTTTAGCAACATACTCTACCCTTGTTGGGGTTATTTGAAGTATAACAAAAATATTTTCTTGCATTGTGGGAAGAATTCAGCTCGTTTGACCAAAGATTTCATTTATCTGTCTTACAGAGATGTTTTTCATTTTTTGCTCTTCTGCGGGTAACAGCAATATTCCTTAATATAAAATTAACTTGGCGAGTTTGTTAGTTGTCATACTACAGGATCTTTCAATTGCATTTGTACTTGGGGTAAAGGTTAAAGTAACAAGTGCAGGGGGACATCCCATGCACTGCGACCTCCACACAGATCCATTACAGCTAACATCCCCTAGGATGACGGGATGAAGTGGGGGTACAACAGGATAGCACAGGGTTGTAGGCACACGGACCACAAAGACGCGTGGAAGTCCCTATCAAGTGCTGAGGTCTCTTCATCCCGGCGCCAGGCCCCGTCGAGTAGCCAGCATCACTCAGGGTGCGGTGTCGTACAAGCGTCCTCCTATGAGAGGACAGTGACTGCAATACGTCACCTAGAACAGTAGTTACAATGCGCAAGCAAGCGCACCAACTGTCCGGTACCGCCATACACTGCATACTTGAAGCCACACCTAAAAGATGATAAGAAATAGTTTCTTCTGTATCTGATTACCCACGCTGTATAGACTGAGACCCTCTAGAACTTACAAGCCTGTGCCTAGGGTCAGATACCTGTTGGAGAGCAGACGATCCTATGCACCGTACAGACCTGGAAGCGGGTGGGCAGCCCAGCACCGGTATGAGAGTGAGGAAGAGGATGGCATGAAACTCAGGCGAAACGGATGAATGGAAAGGTGATGATGGTGCAATTGATGGAATGAGTGCAGGGGGAAACCGGAGAACCCAGGGATTAACCCACCCAGACGCCGCTTCGTCCACCACGAGTAGCACATGTGGGTCCTTGGGATCGACCGCCTTGGTGGTAGGCAAATGGTTTAACGACTCGGCCACTGCGCCGCCCAGAAGAAATAGAATAGAGGGAAATGATGGAAAGGAAATCACGGTATGAAATTAAGCAACCCAGCATTCACTTAAGTGACATGGGGAAACCATGGAAAAACCCAAGTAAGAGTGTGGGGTCGCCGGGGATCTCTCTGACAGTGCCGTAATCTATCAGATCCGGGTGTGCATCCCAATGAATATTATCAAGTTCGTTAAAATATGACCCAATCTAAACAGAACTGCCCTTCAGAGTTTTCATATTCTATCATTGTCTGAAAGAAAAGTTCGATAATACTGAGTGCACGATTCAAAACAGAATCTAATTTTCTGTGAGAAATTACTTCTGTAAAGCAAATAAACCACTCTTCATCATTTATGAAACGAACGGTACAGAGTTTTCCTTTAATATTATTGTCAGGAGTTTCACATAATATTAACGAAACAAAAAGTACCTCAGAAATTTTTTTTCTTAATTCCATGTGTCATGATGGCACCCCGCTTGAAATTGTATTGAATATCAGATTAAGTTGCACCAAAATCAGTCCACGTTTCCAAGTTCTTTTCAGAGAATCGTCATATATCTATTGCTAATTCATTTAAATATTCAATATAACTGCCCGTATTTGAAGATTCCTCATTCTCATTGGATATAATGAAAAGTAAATACCTGTTTCCCCAAGATAACTTACCGGCCATACAAAATGAGAAAATAAAGCTCTGTTCTTTTTCACTTCATTGTTATGCTGTTCAACTGAGAGCTTATACTGATTAGTCAATCAAAATTCTATTCTTAGATTTCTCCCAAATATTTTTAGTTTTCACATATTATGTGATTGCAAGAATACTGGTGTTTGTTGGCTACCGCTGAAATTCCAAAATCAGCTTTCTTTTAAAAAAAGATCAAAAAAGCATTTGTTTAAAGTGCTACTACGCAGCCAGGATACAGTTTCGTAAACTTGATACTGGAACATCTTATACATTCTTTAATGTTCGTTGTAATACTGAATGCGAGCTTTGGAGGATCTGCTTTAATTACATATTACATTTTAGAGAAAGTTTAATGTTTGGAAGCTTCTTACGTTGAGTTTGGCGGCCACACAACAGCTTATTTCTACTGTCGTTGCAATTGCAGTGTGCTTTATGGCCCTTATCTAATTTAGTTATTACACAGCAATTAAATGCACAAATACTTGGACTATAATCACACCAAACTTCAATTTATTTTAGTGATTAGTTGCTGCTACATTTAAATTTTAAATATTGGTTTAAGTTGTGGTAAAAATAACTTCCCAGTGTCCTTAACAATTGCATCACGAAAGAACAAGTGTCCTTAGGCATCACCATCATTATTATTCACTGTCGTTAGGTTTGTTTACAGTTCCGAGTTTATTGTTTAGCATGGTGTAAAATTTCCTTTCTGCTTCCACCATTATGTCTATTGCTGTTCACGGCAACTCATGTTACTTTTTTTTAATGCTTCGCGGTTTTTGTTTAGTTGTACAAAACCTCCTTATTGTTTCGCTCGTCTGTTATTTTTAGTCTACCGCAGTGCATAACATTTGGCAATTAGCAACTGGTTCGGTGTTTCCTATAACCGCAGCGTGTTTTTTTCTGTTCCACACTTGGTACCTGACGTTACTAATTAACATCGTCCACCATGACAGGTCGACCTTTGAAGCAACACCACCGAGTGGTTTACATGCGGTTTACTATTGAAGGGTTAGTTTGGATTTAGAAAAGGAATTTAAACAATTAATGCAACTTTTAAACTTACCTACACATTAAGTTTAATCGCCCTAAACAATAAAATACATGTAGATGGTATTTTCTATGACCTAGCAAAGGCATTTGATTGTGTAAATCATGACATTCTTCTGGAAAACCTGGAACTCTATTAACTAAATCTAAATTGGTTCATATCATACCTAACTGAAAGAAAACAAAGCAATGAAGTAAAGTAGTGATTATGAAAAACAAGCAAAAAATTGGACAAGGGTGTTAGGGTCTCTATCGACCTATCACTTTATATAAAGGATACAGCAAGCAACTGCATGTATTACTGGTTTAAAGTTAACAAATTATCTGTAAACCAAGATAAAAGTCTAGTTATTAAATTTATAATTCATCGAACATCACTCACTCCGATTGAAATTGGGATTAACGACATGTTAGTAGAACAAATAGACAACATAACACTTCTAGGCTTTCAATTAGACAAATATTTAGATTGGAAAGCTCATATTAAGTATATCTTGCTCACTCACCTCTGCCTCTTATGCGAGCACTGGCAAATGTCAGTTCTATAGACACACTTAAATTAGTATGCTATAAAATTTTAAGTCTATAATGGAATATGGAGTTTTGTTTTGGGAGAGTTCCTTCTAGAGTAAGCGAATATTCATCATACGAAAGAAGGTTTTAAGAATTATTTCCAACACCCATAGCAGACGGACATGCGAAGATCATTTTAGAAGACTGTAGATATTAATTTTACCCCGATCCTAACATTCTTTCCATGCAATACCACATTCATAAAAGACAATGAAATTCATGAGTTAAACACTAGACAAAAAGGCAACATCCATAATCCCAGTGTAAAAGTTTCTTACTTCCAGAAAGGTGCGTATTATGAAACCGTAAAAATATTTCCTAACAATCTTGAGGAAAAAGTCGGCAATTTCAATGTTTTTAAAATTGCAGCTAAAGACTACCTATGTCCAAAACCATTTTATCTGTAAAAGATTATCTGAATGACAAATCGTCTTGGTAATACTTGTGTAGCTGTGTAAGTAGTTTCTAGTTGTTTTAGTGGCAAATCGTTGTTAATTACATTTGATGTCTACTCGATAGCTACTTAAATCTAAAGCATTGAACAACTGACAAAAGATGCCATTCATTGCTAATTACATAACTAAATAATGGGGTATGGCAGGAAGAGCCTAGTGAAAGTTGAAAACAAAGTTCAATTTGTATTTGTATATGTTATGTTAACCTTATAACTCCAGGAAAGATTTGATTGTGTTTCTCAATTATTATCCCTGCTTTGTTTCTTTTTTGTACTTTATATAACGTGTTTTTATGCTGTACTGTACATTTCCATTGACATGTTTAATGTTCACATACCCCTATAGCTACTTTTGAGCTCGCTACTTAAACTCATAATGCACAGCAGACTTTTGTTCGTAGACTTGCAATGTAAATTATTTTGAAAGCAGCTCACGATACGGGAATATATACTCGTCACAGTTGTGTGGTTTAATGGACTTTGTATTTTTCCTACAGCTGTTTCTATCCATCATGGGTTCTTAGTTAAATAATCTAAGAAATAAAATGTAAATCTTCAATTTTCTGTGAATGGCAGTTATCTCCCTTTTATTTGGTTTGTCTTTTTCTATAAATTAAGGAGATTATTTTTTGACACGGTGTCCATATCGGTTTAGGCACTTGTCACTTCGTGGGATGAGTTTGAATATTCCCTTTTGGTAAAAATCCTGTCCTTGGGATCCAGTCATGTTGTTGCAAAGTCTTTCACCCTCGTTTGAACCGAATCCTAGGTGTTCCTTCAAGTGAGGAAAAAGGCGAAAGTCGCTTGCAACGAGGCCGGCTTAGGGATGGTGTTCGACAATGTTTCAACAACAAAATGGCGATCTTCTGGTCTGTATGTATGAGGTCGCGCGTTGTCGTGAAGGAAAATGACGCTACCAGCTGCCGGTGAATTTTAGCCGCGATTACATGTTGAAACCAAAATTACTGAGCGGATTTCCAAAGGTGTTGTCATTTGTTTTTACCTACAACTAGTGGCGGGGGACTGATACTTTACACATTTGCCTACCGCATATATTAGAATTACTGCACACTACTAATTGCGTTATAACAGACGAAACTCCAAGAACCCACACCTCGTATTCTTGAAAATTTTAATTTTCATAAAAACGTCTCTATTTTTATTACCATAAGTTTGACGTTTTTCACGACAAACGAAGTGCATATTATCTTGAACATTTTTATAACCTCTGAAGCCCTTTTCATATTCATGACGTTTCCATAACTGCTAAATCTTTATGAGAGCGAAAGTCAAAATCATACTAAAACAAAAAACAGACATCACTAATGCGCACAATTTATGTAAAATAGTTCTCTTTTTTATGGAGCTAAAAATTTACGAAGTAGATAATCCTTTTTATTGGCCTGAATTGTCTAATATGTAAATTTTGCTCAAATAAATAGTCGTTCGTTTTTATATATATTGGCCCCGCAGAACGGAGCTTCAATATCATTAAATAACGACCAGTTATTAAATGATTTTTCTATCGTTTAAAGCTTACTGCAATCTCCTACTCCCTTTATACCTACAAGGAAATATGTATTCAAGAAATTTCTGCACACATCTAACTCGAATACTGTAAAGTAAAAACGAATAAGCTTTTGTAAAAAATGTTTTTACAGATACTTTTTATCATCGTATCACATTCTTGGAAAAAAGCTGAACTTTAATACCAAGTTTGGTATTTAACCGACTATTCGTTTTGGGGCGTGGTTCACACACATCCACACCTACACACACCCACACACAATGATCTAAAATCATTTATTTGGATTCAGAAAACCTCAAAATGTGAATATCCGGTGAAATTTCCTTATCGAATTTTTAGTTGACATTTACTTGATACAGAATATAAAATGGTACTATAAAGGTGCATAGCTAACAATAGGACTAGGAATCTCGGACAGGTTAGTAAAATAATCAGAATGACTGTGTAGAGTCACATAATAATTGTAACATAACTAAGGATGGGACATACATTAACTACAGACCCATGAAGCAGTTCAGTCTTATGTGGAAACACTGTGCATTCATTACTCAAGATTAAGAGCTTTAGCTGGCACCTGCCATAAGGTCATGCCAACAACCTATCATCTTCTGAAGTGCTAATCCTAAGCTGGCATTCAACAGTCACGCTAATACCACATTCATAAGCCAAGAAGTGTGTCTCAGGATGTCAAAGTTACAGCACACTGGCAACAGCCACTTCACAAATCATTTCGAGAAGATAAGGTACCAGTGGCAAACATTTGTGTTCGCTATGATATGAAAATTGCGTTGCATAATAATGGACATACGAGCTGAATTTGTTTCAGATTATATTTGTAATGAATTTATTATATTACGTTCTACCCAGTAAGTTTTGAGGTTCCGAGAGTAAAAAATTCTATGTGTTGCACACACACTACTTTCTCTACTTTGTAGTAACTATTCTTACAAAGTCTTATTGCTAATGTTCCTATAGGTGCAAGGGGAATATGGGAATACAATAGGCTTCGAGCGATAGTAAAATCTGTTAAAGCTGGTCGCTATATGAAGACTTTGAAATTCCATTCTCTTTGCACAACCAAGAGTTAAAAAAGTGAGTAACGACCTTCTATTTGAGAGAAGTTTAAGTATTGCAAATGTCACACAAGGAATATCTCCGTAGTATTTGACTCTAAAAAGATTGATTTGCACATAACTTGTGTGTTTAACGAGATCTACATCTTTTGTAAACTAAGACTTGGTTTATCTCTTTACCATTAAAATAGCTTAATATGGCACTTTGATCAAAGTAGAGCCATTTTCAAGAAAATCAAAGCTTTCCAAAAATGTGTCATGTAAAGTGTAGTTTAGGTGGGGCTATTTTCTTCAAAATCTTCTTGTCGCCTCCTTGAAAGACACTTAAGTTAAATACCAACTTTGGTTTTTAACGTACTTTTCGTTTTTCAGTTATGCTGTCCACAGACACACAGACTGACAGACACAAAGACACACACACACACACACACACACACACACAAACACACTGAAGCCGAAGTTGTGAATGCCATAATTATGGAAATAATACTGCTTCACATGGCAGAATTAAATAATCGGGAAATATTAAAATCGTCACATGTATAAAAGGTACAGACCTAGGAAGATTGTTCAGGGTTAAAATTGTCAGAACGGACACAATGTTACAGACAAGTCATTAGTGGCAAGCGCCAGATAATCGTGCTAAAACGCTGTAAGACCAGTTTTCCTGGAAATCGCTTGCACAGGTGTGCCGAAGCAGGAAAACAAGGGATGGTCACCTAGGCTTCAGCGAAACCCCACTGCCAGAGTAGAGGTAATTAATTCTTGAAAATGGCTCTAGCGATTTTGATTAAAATGTCATATGTTTGAGATATTTTTATGACAAATGAAATGTATATCTTGAATTTTCTGGCTATAGCCGCTGTAGTCCTATTTACGCTGGACGACTTTTGCATAACTGGTAAACCGTTAGAGATAGACCAAATCATAGTATACAAAAAAAGTAGATCTCGCTAAAATACACACTTTATGTTCAAATACATTTTCTTGTAGGGTGAACAATCTTGGAGATATTCCTTGTTATGTGTGTCAGTTTCGGAAAACTTAGAACTTTCGTGAAAGGTATCATCGTTGTTCATTTTTTTATATGTTAAGTGTGCAAAGACAACAGAATCTCAAAGCTTTAAAACATTTGACTATCGCACAAAGCCTACTGTATTCTAACATTCCCCTTACACCTATAAGGAAATAGCAATAAGATAATTTGTACAAATGTTTACCTTAACTAACACGAAGAAGATATAGGAACAAGAGTTTGGAAGAATGGTTAGTACAAAAGTAGACAAAGTCATGTGAGTGCAACACACCTGAGTTTTTATTTCGGTAGCGGTATAGGTTGCGGAAGCGCCGCTTAAAAGTTCAGTGAACGAGCGAAATAAGGCTACAGATGATCAAACAATTTGGATGTTGGCGTTTAAAACAGGAAATTAATTCAATGTGCCCGATGGCACAAGCAAATTTGCCTGCCTGCTGCACTAATTACTAACAATAAACCTACTACTGCATTTGATGACGACAGCAAATGAAATACCCGAATGCAACCAGGACATGCTGTAAATACAAGGTGTGCAATGTTTATTTCAGGAGACATTGGGTAAACATTCGTTTGTTGTTTTCGTAAAGAACAGTTATTTGATGTTAGTTATCTATGATAATACTACTTATTGTTTATTATATATCACAGCATTACAGAAGAAGTTTGTGCCAATCTGTTTCTGTTTCAAATTTGCGCGTTCTCTATGATGTGAAGAAGTTAGGGAACAATACTTCCAGCTTGCACACACCAAAGCTTTCTATGGATCATAGGAGTACTGGTATTTATATTTTTCTCTTTTGAAGAGGTTTTACGCGTGGTTCTTAGCACACAAATTAATATTATATGAATCGTAATTAGGCTTAGTAGTCCAGGCACATTAAAAAACAGCCAAGTTATGGATGTTCGTAGTGCATGTGATGGTACAGTGTGGGGAATCGGTTCTGTCCGTCTGTTGTACAAACAAACTCATTCTTTTGGTAGCTTACCTACTAAGCCTAATCATGATTATTCAACAAATTATAATTGCTATAATACACCACCATGTTAATTGCGAATTAGTTCACGTGGCTAACACATGGGCCGCCACCAGTACCTAATACCAACATTAGCTATGGTTTACTGGTAACCTTCCCGATGAAAACTGTAGTAGAAGTTTTATATAGCTTTATGGAGTTGGTGTCTCTTCAAGAGCCTGAAATGTACAAACCCTCCCTTTTTAGATTTTTCCTTTAAAGCAAAAGAGATCGGGTAATGTCAAAAACATTGCCATTTTCCCGGTAATGCGGTGATCTTCCCGCTACGGAGCAAGCGCAATGGAGACTGGTAACCTAAATGAGAAAGCAAATGCGTTGGATTGGTGATATATTGGTTTGTTCTTGTTATTATTGTTGTTGCTTTTCGCCTCTTGCCGATTGTTGTGTATAAAGAATTCATTTCTTTGATATTAGCTAGTGCAATAAATAAACCCATGATTTTATAGAACTAACCTAAAAAACGAAACCAGTATTTCAAATAAGTTGTTAACGACTCTGTCAATTACCAGGATCTTATCAGTGCCACCGGTGTGCCGGAATTTTGTCACATAGGAGTTATTTACATGCTGATAAGTCTACTGACATGGAGTTGTTGCTGTCAGACACAGGACCATCATTCTGAGCCAGGTTTGAACCGCTGACCTGTAGGCCAGCTCTGAGTCACAGTGGCCGAAAAAGGCAACCCTATTGTCTCTAACCCGTTTTATGAGTTTACTATGACTGGTATTAACGAGCTCGCTTAATTCTTAGTGGTTGAAGTAGTTTTCCACTATGGTTATATGTTAATTTAAATGAATAACAAGGTTATTAGGTGTGAGTTTAAGTGCTTTTATATCTTTTATACTTTCTCTACTACGTAGAGTAAGTAGGGGAAGTATTGTCTTCGACCCAAAAATTCAATATCAAGATCTCACCGGAAATATATGTTTTGATGCCCCCTAAATAAAAAAGAAAAGGAAAAAAAAAAAGACCAGAAAAAGGTCCGCGAGCGTGTGTGTCTGTGAACAGCATAACAAAAAAAGTAGGTTAAAACACACAATTTAAGTCTAAATAAGTGTTTTTGTAGAGTGAACCATTACGGAGATATTCCTTGTTATTTGTGTCAGTTTCGGAAAACAAAACTTACGCGAAATGCAACATCGTTGTTCATTTTTTGTGTTAAGCGTGTAAAGAGAACGGGATCTCAAAGCTTTAACTGATTTAACTGAAGCAATAAGATAATTTTTACAATGCTCATCTCAACTAACACGAATAAGATATTTGAATAAGAGTTTGTAAGAATGGTTAGTACAACAATAGAGAAAGTCATGTGAGTGCAACACATCAGATTTTTCTTCTCGTGGTTGTGCGAACACGGTGAAATTTTAAGCCCATCACATAGCGATACGTTCTTTAAAAATCTGATTTCGCTTTTTCCTACTGTATCCTACCACAAAATGTGTAAGTGTGAATGGAAAATTTAGCTGAATTAATAGAAAGCAGGTATAACAGTAGTTTCTTTCCCTCCAGTTGTATGCCGCTTGTAGCATGAAAGGCAGGGCCTTTCAGGGTGCATGCACCAATGCAAGGTGCAAAATGCGGCTCGATATAAACATCCTTCCGCTGTTTCCTTAAAGGCCTACTGATCCCAAGGTCGCAGGTTCAAATCCAGCCCAGACCGATGATTTTTAAGTGTGCTTAAAAATGACAACTCCATGTCAGTGGTTAGAGCGTCCGCCCGGCAAGCGGAAGGTCTGTGGTTCAAATCCCAGTTGTGGCATTACATTTTTAAGTTCCAGTTCTACCTCTTAAACTTTGCCCACACACGGCTTGTGTGTTTAAAAACACCAACAGTAAGTTTGTTGGCATAAATAAATAATAATTACCATGTGAAGGTTATTTAATCCTGGGATATAAAGTACTTGCAATAGTAAGTCACCATTGGGGTAATTGTCTCTGATGTGAGACTGCCTTTGGTTTACCAGGAGAAATACGAACTGGCTTGAGAATTTAAGGCCATTCTGGCAGTTTGTCACAATAGCTCAGTGGGTAGAGCGTCCGCCCGGCAAGCGGAAGGTCTGTGGTTCAAATCCCAGTTGTGGCATTGAATTTTTAAGTTCCAGTTCTACCTCTTAAACTTTGCCCACACACGGCTTGTGTGTTTAAAAACACCAACAGCAAGTTTGTTGGCATAAATAAATAATAAATCTTTTTTTGTTTATGTGTATGTGTGTAGAGAGAGAGAGATAGAGAGATCGCATATCAGTTATGAGGTTGCCTTTAACGCGACTGTTTTTATCTGTAAAAGAAACACATCGTTGTCCAACATCCCTTTTGTCCAAAGAGATCTTCTGCGAACAAAGAATAGAATGAAATTTGTATTTCTCCGATATCTGATTTAAAAGATAAGGTTTGGCCTAAATAGCAACATTGAACAATATTTGTGTTACAGAGTCCACAGAGGAAATACTATGTAGGATATGCCAGGACGCTACTAAAGGAGAGAAACTGGTATCGCCATGTTGGTGCAAAGGCTCAATTGGCTACATGCACAAGTCCTGCCTGGAGCGGTGGCTGGAAACCTCAACCCGATTTCGTTGCGAACTCTGCCATTATCCGTATAATGTGGTCACCAGGAGGCGATACAAACGATGTGTGTCTATCCTTTATTGGTTTAGATATCACGCTGATTTAACGTAAGTAATCACAACCCAATAACAGCGTATTTGTGTGTCTATTTAAGTTAGGTTTATCATTTAAAGTAGTGTTCAAGTCCAGGTTGTGTTTTCCTTCAGGATATATGCAAGCCATCTATATATTTCCACTTGAACATTTGTCAATGTATCACTAATGCAATAGACTGGCTGTTTCATGATATTTGTGCAGTTGTTTATACGTAAATGCGCGTTGATGGCGTTTAGCTAGCCCCACGTTGAGCGAAATTTGGCGCAGATTTTACGTAATGGCGCGTTGAGCGATGAGAATTCTTATCTTAATATCAGGTGTTCGTGGCCAGAGAATAAAGCATATGTTTGACTTTGCCAATTAAATTTCCGAGTTTATTTCACTGCCTACTTTTTATTGTTATAATTACTACGTTGTTACAGTATTTCTAACTTTTATTAAACATTTCCAACTAACTGGCATGCCCGAAACCATATGAGTTACTATTAAGTTGCCGAAAAATGACTTCCATTTCTCACGAATCCTTTGACCAAATGCTATTTGGAAACTTTTTTATATGTAAGTATAGCAATATCGCTCGGCATTCGTTTTCCTTTAAAATACTTTTTCCTCAGAATTATCCCCATGTCCTCAAGCGCCGAGTATATTATACGATTTGATGGTCTTTTCTGTCATGCCAGAAGTAACAATTCATTATTACTTATTTATGCTAACATACTTAGTAGTTAGAGCGCCGCCTAGTGAGCGGGTTGAAATCCCAGCTGTGGTATTGAATTTTTCAGTTCCGATTCTACCTCTCAAACACTAATTCATATTTCAAATCTCCCTTCGAACATAGTATGACGCAAAACAGTTATTAATTATGTAAACATGATTGAAATACTGAAGCAAGGTTAACAATAACAATAATAACAACAATAACAATAATAATAACAACAATAATAACAACAACAATAATAATAACAATAATAACAACAACAATAACAACAACAACAATAATAACAACAATAATAACAACAACAATAACAACAATAACAATAACAACAATAATAACAATAATAATAACAACAACAATAACAATAATAATAACAACAACAACAATAACAATAATAATAACACCAATAACAATAACAATAATAACACCAATAATAATAATAATAATAATAATAATAATAATAATAATAATAATAATAATAATAATAATAATAATAATAATAATAATAATAATAATAATAATAATAATAATAATAATAATAATAATAATAATAATAATAATAATAATAATAATAATAATAATAATAATAATAATAATAATAATAATAATTTCCACAAATTAGTGACAGATTAAATAATAAAAAACATTCAATTAATAAAATCAAGCCGTCATGAACAATTGTTTAGCTTAAAGATTCCTTCAAATACACAATATTTGCTTCAATATCACTTTGTATGCACTTCAGAAATTTCATTTAAAAGGCAGGGAGAATAAGATATGTTCTCTAGCTATAACCAAGACTGGGTTAAATCTCAAGAGATTCTTTATTGAAGCATAAAGTTAGAAATAAACAAAGTGATTTTGCCAAAGTCAGTTATGTTTCCTGGGTATAGGCAGGGTCTTCTCTAAGATTTAGGAGCAGGCAAATGAAGATGTCTCCCGTGACTAGAGCACAGCACCATAAGTAGGCCAAAGCGGGCCCATTTGTGACCCCCGAGAAGAAGGATGAAGAGGATACCCGTATGGAGATCAGATATGAATGACAATGTGCGCTAGCAAGTACGGGGTCCATAACGATTCCAACATGGTACCTATCCTGACGCCAGCAAGCTCTACCAACTGTATTTGTCTCAGGAGTTTAGCTGTGACCCTATGGTTGACACAAGCGAACCTGAGATATCGCGCTGTTGTTTCTTCCTCTCGCGCTGACATTTTACACCCTGCTTCAAAAGCAGCTTAACCTTTCTTTTCCGGTACAATAAATATTACACGAAAGAGAATCACTAATGCGTTATATTACCGCATAAAACAAACAATTATGATTATACTTTCAATAATATCACTAACGAGTTATGTTTATTGGGGACTCAAGAACCACAAGATATAATATTGTAGCAACACTGGCACTGCCTGCTTTGTAGACAGTAATTTTGAACTGCTAGTATTACTATGTTTACATCATGCCAAGGAGCATCGCACTCCAGTGTGATCGCGCATTCAAGGACATAGACATTCTCCTGAGTTAATGACAGCAGGCCACTCTGAACCCGTCAGTCCAGTGATAATCGAGACAATCCCAAAAAGCGCTAGGGAGATATATTTTCCAAGAGCAAATTTAACCGTCCTGCTGCAATACACCAACCACCATCACCTGGGCTAACAACCCTAAAACTTATTTTTTACTGAGGCAGGTCCCCAGAATTTTCATACGCTGCAAATACATACTGCTAAAACTGACGTATCCGGAGGCTTAATCCCATTCTTAACGTAGCATTTTCTAAGATTAAATGTCATTATAACTGGACGTCTCGTATTAATGTTTTAAGTGGTGATCTACATATAATAAAAAAACAGGATGTTAATTAGGCACGCCTCATATGGTTCTGAAGTAGCTATGCGCTGAACGATTTTATTCCTTGCACAAGTTTTCCCACCAAAGCACGACACTTTAATGGCATAGAACAGATATGGGGTTATTTTACGGGGATGGGAGAGCTCTATTGCTTTGTGCACACTCAATGGTATTACCAATCGGCGAAGCTAGCTAATGAAGTTACTAGCAGTGGCTCTCCAGTCCAGAGATTTGATGGTTAAAATCATCCTACTCATCCGGAATAATCAGAGTGACCCCTTGAACGTCATACTTGGAGTCAGGACGAACGTGACAAGATTTCCCCAACGTTACAAAAAAAAATTATGCTTTGGATCAGTTGCCACAGAAGAAAGACTTTCTCAACTGTGAAAAATACGTGGGACTGCCAGTTATCCCTCATGTCATTTGAACTGACAGACGTATTTGGGGATGCTTTGACCTTCCGCAGATTAACTCAGAATGGGCAACTTAGAGTGAGAAATTTTAGGTGAAAATCTTTCAACGGCAGACAAGTTATGTCATCACAGTATGTGTATCTCTTAAAACCGTCCAATTTTAAATTCAGCAGATTCACTTCAACATCAACTGATGGAATGTGGAGGCTGTAAAATCTATATAAGTTCTCCAAAATGTGCTTCCATGCAGAACTATAATTGCTAATTACGGAATTTCTCTAAAGTATTAACACGAATCTAAATTAAGAACAAATTAGAAACTAAAAGCTCCACTTATTAATATTGCAAGATGTTGTACTACTGACTAGTTTCAAGTTGTATCCAACTTATTCCCAAAGTTAGCTTTGGACAGCTTTGAGAATAATTTGGTTACAACTTAAAACCAGTCAGCAGTACATCTTGCAATATTAATAAGATAAGTGGAGCTTTTAGTTTCTAATTTATTCTTAATTTAGATTCGGTTGCTTCACTTAATAGCTTCAATTTTCCTTAATTATTAACATGAAACTTACTCTATTTAAATTTATAAATTGTTACTTAAGTTATATGCTTACTACTCATTAATGAGTGTATTTTTGTGATGAAACATGTGTCTGGAAAACTAAGAAACCAAGAAGTTCTATAAGCTCAAAATATATACGAACACAACTATTGAGATGTTACATGGCCAACGTTAATAAGTAACATGAATGTTCAAAAGCTCAGTTCACCTCTTAACCTAAGCAGAAGAAAACAAATTAACACTCATGGAGTAGATACGTACTGAGAAAAGCTAGTCATATTTTTTCAGAGCTATGGATATTCACAGATTTATTTGATCACCATAAAAATATATTCCATAATGTGCTGAATTAATGTTAAACATTATTTATTGAAATTAAAATGACGGCGCGTTATGAAGATTGTGAATTATGAACAAATATTTATTTGATATTTCATTAATAAAAAATCCCAAAAGAGGATTTATCTGTTATCTACCTATATCTATAATGATATGGGTATGTCAATGTCATATCATTTATCATATATTCCCATACACCATATCATCATTTGCAAATATAATAATTAGTGTGGGTACTGCGTGAATGAGAAAGACATGTGGAATGTGATAATGCGGATTTAATGAGGTATGCACATTGTTCTCTTCCACTTTCTTTTAACCATTTCATCAAAATTCTGCATCTGGATTTTGAGAACTAATGTAAGCACTATCAGATATGTAGTACGTGTATTTTGCGCTATTATAAATATTTTAAGCAGAGGGTTTTTCGCACTGTTGATTGAAAGTGTAATGATACGCTGACGTCATTGAATTACAAATAATTTCCCTCCTATGATATTGATATCTTGGTACTTTGTTTCTCTCAATTAAAGTGTCACTTGAAGTAGAATACAACGTTTTGCATGGAAACGACACAGACCACTGTTTTGTACATGATTAATTATTATTCTAAGCCCGTTTTCATGAGGTTCCCAGCGTTCGAGGTCAAAGGTGTCCCTTGTTAGTTATGTATCCAACAAGTGCAGCTTATCGATTACATATTGTTACCAATCGTAACGTATCGATCGTAAGGGGTTACGATCGATCTTGGGCATGTTTCCTATGATTTGAATAGCTTCGGGATACAGATTGAGAAATGTAAACTTGATATTTAGGAAATCCTATTTAATAGGAAATTCACAGGTATCAGGTGGATATAACTCGATATATCGAACACTGATGTAAATCCTCTCATTAATTCATTTGTACATATAATTGCTGCTACAGCTGGAATGCAGTACCTTCTCTGTGCACTGTATACTTGGTGGAGAAAGTAACTAATGCTTGAGAGGTAGAATTGGAACCGAAAAATGCAATGCCACAGCTGGGATTTGAACCACAGACCCTCCGTTTACCAGGCGGGTGCTCTAACCATTAAACCCACACACAGTTTGTGTGTTTAAAAACACCAACACTAAGTTTGTTGGTATAAATAAATAACTAATACTTATTTGTGCTGTTTCTTAGGAAGATACTGAAGCCATTTTTCAGCTCCAATATTTTTATAGTTGCATCCATCCACCCACATAATATTTAATACATAGTCACTTTTCTATCACGTTGTCTTCCAAAATGATATTACAACTATACAGTTTGCTTCTCGTCGTTAACACAGTCTACTGTATTCCGTGCCATCACAACTCACTGGTTTTACTTCTCGTAACCTTGACTCAGTCCTTTCAGCATCTTTCTTCACTTTCTCTGTCCCTCATACACTAACCACGATGAAGCAATCCATCGACGCTCTTAAATATTCTTTACGACGACCGACATACCTATCACATCAACAACACACACAGGCACAGCTATCTCGCACTCACTAATACACTGATCGGCTCATATCTGCGATTGTAACTCTCCGCTCTGCTGTTCCTCGCCTCCTTATATAGAGGGGGTGACATAACATGGACCTTTCTCGATCTCTACAAACGCGCCGCCGGTGATGCAGCCAGATCTTTCTGGAAGGCTCCGGAGCAAACCACGTTTTGTGTAGCCACTTTATTGTTTTTAGTCACATGTACGATGGCGGGACTGTTGTGATCTTGCGCCTCGTTTGCTCGCTGGCATGGCAGATGGCGTGAACTAGCTTGGCCCCGTCCGTCCTTTGTTGTGAACAATATATTAAACTATACGTTACACTAGATTACACTACACATTACACTTCACATCACACACTGCATGCTACACATATGCACACATGCCGGGAACGTACCTTAAGATAGCCTAGAACATATACTTTCCAAATTTTCTTTCCCAGTTACCATTTTATTTCGCCATCAGCGGTGCCGTATGTATTAAGGACAGGCGTTTAAAACTACGAAAAATAACACACATAAGTGTATACGACACAAACACACTAAACATACATTTTACTCTTTTTAGCTCATACTTGTAGGAGAGAGAGAGAAAGTCGGTTAAAAAACCAAATTTGGCATTTAAGTTTTTAATTTCTTTCAAGGATGCGACACGAACAGTTTGAAGAAAATTCCTCCACCCTAAACTAACCTTTACATAGAACATTTTTCGACAATTTTTATTTTCTTGAAAATGGCTGTAACGATTTTGATTAAAATGCCACATGCTTGAGATATTTTATGACAAATGATGTATATCTTGAATTGCTATTGCCCCTGTAGTCGTATTTACTCTGGACGACTTTTGCATAACTGGTAAACCGTTAGAGATAGACCAAATCTTACTATGCAAAAAATGTGGATCTTACTAAAATACAAAATGTATGTCTAAATAAAATTTTTATAGAGTGAACCGTTTCGAAGATATGCCTTGTTATTTGTGTGAGTTTTGGAGAAGTTATGCTTCTGTCAAATGAACATCGTTATTCAATTTTTTAGATGTTAACCCTGCAAGGAGAACGGAATTTGAAAGCTTTAAAAGATTTGAAAATCGTTCAAAGCCTCCTGTATTCCCATATTTCCCTTGTACACACAAGGAAACATGTAATAAGATGTTTTCTGCAAATGTTTATCTCAACTAACAAATAAAATATAACACTGATTTTTTTTTTTTTTTTTTTTTTTTTTTTTGGCCAGTTCTAAATGGAATAGTTACAACGAAACAGGCTACTATGAACTGAAGGGTATGAGATTATCTGGCGTCACGTACACTCCGCGGTAACTCGATTGCTGTGTTTACTGAGGAAAACCCCTCTAACTGATGATGGCTCGCGGCTGCGATGCGGAATAGAACCATGGCTGGGGTCTAGGGCCCTAGAAGCCAACTTGTCATTCCTCTGGGAAGGATAATACTATTTTCCAGGCTGAAAACACGCCACGGAAGTGGGTGGAGCTCGGACAGCTAGAGAGCTTTAAAAGCCCTAATGGCGGATATATTAAATTATAATTGGTTTAACAATGAGAACGGATATTGGATAGGCTTTGTGTCAGCTGCGCGGTTGCTCTTCCTTGGGTCACCAACCATGCGGGTATAAGAGATGAGAAAGTGGATCCTCGCAAAGAGGACAGTGAATCTTAATTTTATAGAACCAGAGCACTTTTCTAGCACCTCCTCCGAGAAGTACTAATTATGAGATAACCCAACCAATTCGTGCAGCTATTCTTGGAGAAAACAAGTTATTACCAAATAAGTCATATATATTGAACTTCACGGACTTCGAAACGTGTATTATGGTACTGATTTTTTGCGTGGAATTAAATATTTCGTCTCCTACTATAAGAATGTTTTTTGTTTGTTTTTTTTTTTTTCAGAAAGAAAAAAGGATTTCTTATTTTAAGATTAAACGTCTTCAATTTGGAATTTACTATGAAATCTAGATAGGTATCCCATTTTTAGGAGACTACGCTTAGGAGAGTTAGCTTGTCTACAAACTCAAACACACACACACACACACACACACACACACACACACACACACACACACACACACACACACACACACACACACACACACAGACTTTTCTCTGGAAATGCTGTTTTTGGACACAGGGGGCCTCAAAACACAAGTTTCCAGTCAAATCTCGACTTCAAATTTTTGGGTGGAATACAATACTTCCTCTACTATACATACTATACAATACTTCCTCTACGTACTAAAAAATGGAGATCTGTGGCAGTATGCCTAAAGTAAACAGTCGCACATCAAAATTCTAATCATAGCATAATTTCTAGCGGTATTTGGCAGCAGAAATAGCGAACCATTGGATGTAACGCATATTCCAAGAAGCTTAAAGGGAGCTTAAAATATGCAGTTATACAACTTTTAACACAATAAAACAAGGAACATGTCGCAATTATTTGAGGGAAACAATGAGTAAAGTGGATCTTCAACTTTCACATCTCCAAATATTTTGGAGTATCAGTGTTATACGCTAACGAGAGCGGATAGTCCTTTTAAAAATTTAAAACTTCTGAAATGCTTCTTTGCTGTTGTACACGATTATACTAGGAGAAACTTGCCTTCGGAAACGCAATTATGCAAAATACATTTACCCACACCTACGAAGAATATCTACACAGGGTGCAGTAGTGGAAAAGCCAGCTGGTAAGGATGTTACATGAACGCTAACGCCTAATGGCCCTTAAACTTTCGAATGTACGGGGGAGGTTAGTTTTCTACAACTACTCGCTTGTTTAATCATTAATGAATAAAGGTAGCAGCACTACGTAGTAATGCCGAGAGATAGTTCCGTTGTGCTGCGAGGTGTATTGGAAGGGTTTTAGTGCATGTCCACACTTGCCAGAGAGACTGGCGTGTGTTGACATTTCCCTCAAAGTAAAAAATGCAACAGTAGTAACAGTAGTACTGGTAGTACGGGAAAAAGAGCCCACAATCTGTGGAATGAGATACCGAGAAGCTATGGAATTATGAGCAGCCAATGTCACACATTTCTGATATAGTAATTTTAATATTTCTCCTGCCTGTTAAAGCCTAGCTTTTATACATTTTTTAAAGTACTGAAGTTTATTTGATCTGAGAGATAGGATCAAGGCCATAACCGGGATTTGAACCACGGATGTTCCGCTTCACGCGTGGCTGTTGTAACCACTAAGCTATCATGACCAGCATGACATTAAATTCTCCAACATTTTCCCGTACAGCTCTTAGGGAATCTCACATCTGAAAATGTGCTCCAGTAGAAGATGTTGGGTTCTCTGGCTATTGCGGCTGGTCATCCTAAGGTCTCACACAGATGCCTCGGTTGAGATCTTATCTCGTGGGTATTGAAGAAATAATAACCACAGTTATTATTGTGAAACCTTTTTTATTCTAGTCCACCGTAAATGCTACTCTTCCTACCATATACCCTTTGTTATTGACTTCGTCACTGACTTTTCCTCGCGGTACTGGACGGCGCTGATACTAATGTTGCAGGGGTGTTGTAATAATGTCGGAGTGTGTTGTAGAGCTCTCGGTGTGTGTTGTAGGACTCGCGGGGTATGTTGTAGGACTCCCGGGGTGTATTACAGGACTGCTCGGGGTGTATTACATGACTGGTCTTTTAAAATGCGTGTTCGCTGGTTTTATAACTTTCCCCATTTCCCCTGACTGTACCCTTACCTTCTGTCCACGCGGTTGCCGTCATTGGTGGAAATTCATATTGTACGCGCGGCTCCCGAATTTCCACCTATAGGCATGCCTTGCTGTGGCGTAAGTTCCAGGAGGGGATTCCGCCTCACTGCACAGGGCGTCCCTATTAGCCTAACAAAAGGCACAAAAGGATTTTTCGCCTTTTGTTCAGCATTGTCTGCGTCGTCACACTAATGAGTGTTTTACCCTGAGTTGGAGCAAACTCTAGCTGATACACACCTGTTACACAAGCTACCTGCTACACGGGATGATCGGCTGGCGAACATTTTGTTTAAGAATTTGCTTTAGCAATTGATTTGATTCATTCCGCTACGCTATTCATTTTACTTTTAATACAAACTCACATTTTATGGTTTTAACGTAGTTGTTTATTTATAGTTACCTTTATCACAAAAATGATAACAAATGAAAGCTACATTGTTCACAAAACTAGAAAATGCAATATTACCTCCTGTTGCTTAGTTCCTACAGAGACTTACAATCTTAAGTACTTATGTCCTGGCTTATTAGATAAGGAAAATCCTTAAGTGGCTGTTTTATTTTTAAATGCAATCAACGTTCTGATGGATTTAAACGTACTAGGTTTGAGAAGTAAAATCAGGGCTGACAAATTCAATGTTTGTCCTGTTTTGATCTGCAGACATCTTCTGTTCGATGTGCTGTCTGTGGCGATTCTGACACCTCTCTTCTCCTTCACCATGTATGTGTGCATCCAGTCGACGGATATGTACCATACCAAGCATAGCGCTAAAACCAGCTCCACTCGCATCACTCTGCCTTACACGCTTCTGATATGCATAACCGTCATCTGTGGCTACTGTGTTTGGGTCTACGCCATCATCCGGCAATTTCACAGCGACTGGTACCAGTGGTGGAGCAACTGTGTCTACGTGCAGTATGTATCTCTAACATACAACATTTATAATGGAAACCATGTAGGGTAAAGATGCCTAATTCCGTGATACTTTTTAGTAAGTGTTGCGCAGGAAAGAGGTTATTTGAAAACCAACTCAGGAACATAGTTTGAACGTTTTAGTACATTTTTTATTTGATTGTGAACTGATAAGCTGTAAAAATAGTTAAATAAGTATAGAAATAAATTCTTTGACGCTGGCTCCTAAATGTGTGATTGGATTCCTAAATGCGTGATAGTGGTAAATTCCGTGAGATCAAAACCAACCGAATTAAATACATAAAACCACCACTTATTAACTTTACATTGTTCTCTAGTACATTGTTACAGTAGTGCTCACATATTACATTGATATAAAGCATCTAAATGTCAAATTCACAGGAACTTATTCCAGAAATGTTACATCACAAAATAAGGACAAATAAGTCACAGAGGTTAAAACAAAACAGAAACAAAAACTGTCCCTCTATCAATTACTGAACTAAATACAGAAAGAGATTAAGTAAAATAATGAGATCCTTTTGGTACAAAAAAGCATCAGTTCTGTACATGTAAACATCATAATTTGTGATTTGTAAGCACTGACATCTATGGTTGCAGAAGATGCCTCGTGTGTGATGGAATAGTATTAAAAATAACATTATTTTCTTCAGCCAGTTTCAATGCTTCTGGAGATAAATGAGAGGCGTGAGATTCCATCAACAAAAGCAATTGATCTGATGAAGCTTGCATCCATTTTACAGAAACATCACAGCTTATCCAAACTTTTGGAGTAACTTCTTCCATGGCATCACAGTGAGCACCAGTGTTTAATGCTGGGAAATTCTTCACACCTTTGAAGATTATTAGAAGTGGTACAGATTTCCCAGCAGCATTAGCAAACCGAGGACTGTGGTTGTACCCTTTTCAGCATAAACTCTTCTGTAAACGTATTTTTTCCAATGCTGGTCACAATCTTTGCTGTAGCTGTGACAAACATCAACCCTGTCTCACCACAATTCCATATCTGATTAGAGGAGATTCTTAAACCGTGGTCATCAATGACTTTCTAACTTAAGACAAGGATTTGCCCAAGATGCGCGATAGCTAGACAAGTTTTCAGGTGTTCTCATTGTTAAGTTGAATCGTTTACTAAATCCTGGATAATATTTTTTCCGGCGATTTTCTGCTCGGAATTGAACTTTTCTGTTGCTCCACACTCTCCCCAATTCATTTGCCGGTTTTCTTATATGGAGAACAGTAGACCAAATCCGATCTCCTGCATTTCAATAACATGATGTTTGCTCAATCGCCCAAGGAAAAGCTAAATGGCCTACACCTTTCCCTAGCTGAAACGTCTAGAGTTTGAGTTGCAGCCGAAGTGCTTGGTAACTTTCATTACATTTCCTTTTAGCGTGGTCCAAGGAATTGCATAACGTTTTGAAGCTTTGTAGATGCTCCAGATTTCCTCCAACACTTTCCTTACATCTAGTTCAAGCATTCTTCCATCATGTGACTTGTGAACATGTTTATGTTTTGTCTCCTTCCTTCGTTTTTCCATTGTTGCCAAGGGAACAAAACTAACAATTAAAAATATTGGCATTACTCTATATTCTATCATTCTGGCACAGTTTCGTTCAAAAATAAATTTTAAAAGCTAGAACTGCGTTTTGACAGGATATGGTTTAATTGCATAAACATTTCCCGGAATTTTAGCACCATTATTACTAGTCAGAATAATATATTTCATTTTATAAACTTTGGCTCAGTCTATATGAATGCGTAACACAACTTACATCAACCGTTTTACCTAATCGCATCTTGTTCAGAGAAAATCTTAAGCGTTCCACAAACGTTCACCTCACAACAGTTCTGTAGTCATCTGTTTCCACTCTGAGCGCTGGCGTAACTAAATTGGAAAAACAGACAACACTATCTGTTGAATACTTCAGAACTTGTAACTCACAAAGCATACTGTTGTGATAAGTGAAAGAACTTCATATTAGGGAATAGGGATATAACGGAATTAGGCATCTTTACTCTACATTTTAAAAACATTATTGCAAGTGGTGGAGTACAACATAGTTATTAATCTACAATATTCAATGTATTCTGAATTAGTCACCTAAAAGAATCATTTGTTGTTTACGATTTATAGTTTTCGTTTTTAACTTTCTTATTATTTGCTTTATCTGATACTAATTACGCTTTGTAATATGATATGATTTATTTAGAACTTCTTTAAAATAAATATTACATGTAGCTTCCAAATATTAATCAGTAGCTATACCTATGGATACATGGTTCTTTAAGGGATACCAGCAGTAAAATTTTGAATAAAACTTGTCAAATCCGAAAATATGTTCTTTTACGTTCCCTGAGCCCCAAGGAATTTATTGACATTTACACGCGTCATACCTCCAAACCACTTTAGCTACCTTAGCCATTTAAAGACCCCTGTACTGCTGCATTTGCTCCTGCTATTATTTTTAAAAGGCACCTCTTGTCAAAACTATAGTTTCATATGCTAAACATTTCCAGTCACATGAACGTTTGCTCAAACCCAATGATAGTTTACATCAGCATGCATAAGTCTCCCATGGCAAAAGTAAGGACCATTTAAGAGGTTTCTCACTTGTCAGTCCAAGTCAGTGTTCTTCATAATCTCCAAGTTCCTTCCAGCGATAAAACGCCCATCCCTCTAATACAAACTAACTACTTCAGGCAGAGATATTTGCATGCGAAGGTTTAGAGTAATAATGTAATCCATTACATCTTATTGAAGATAAATGAAAGATTCACGGGAATGACAGTTATAATTTAAGACGACGTATAACGGCAGCATTTATATTAGCACTTACTAAGCACTCCAATAAGAAGAGACAGGAAAAGCACGAAGAAAATGTTTCACAAATAGGGAAAAAAAAAAAAAAAAAAAAAAAAAAAAAAAAAAAAAAAAAAAAAATTAAATTAGATTATGACAGAAATATATACATTCTAGTGAAAAAACATCTTATACTTTGGAGATTTGTAAAAGGTTTACTCAGTTTAAGAAATTGACTTTTTAAGTTTTCTAAATGTTTAATAATTGGTAAAGTTAACATGACTACCTGACGTGGCAAATGGACAAGACCCTTTCTTATATCTCTGCACGTGGATCGGATCAATGTTAATTCTTGGCTAGATTATTCTCCTTAAATCGCTTGTAGTGAGCTTTTTTTTTCCCTTTTAATAAAGTTTGACTCTCAAATATAACACATAATATCCAATTTCTTGTGCAATTTGGTGTGTTCATAATTAGTTTAGCTAATTGCCGTATTTTAGACGGAACTATCTTCAGTAAGCGTTGCTATTAATTACGACAGGATTGCAGATCACAATGTTTTAGACGGAATTCATTCCAATAAATTCGCAAAATTCCTGTTACATTTTATGTATTCGTAGAGAAAAATTATTGCTGTTTTATGACAAGTGAAACACGATTTCTCAGTGCCTCTGCTTTTTATGTAATTTTGAGGGCTTAGAAAACAAACTGCTTCAAAGTATCAAATGATAGATAAAAAATTACATTGGGCTTACAGATTCTAATAATTGCAAAGGCTAGGGAAAAAAAACAAGAGAAAGAAACACTGTTGCTTTGCCTTTACCTCATACTACCTATTTATAGTACGGCAATAAAAACAACAATGAACTAAAATAAAAATCATTATAGAATAGAGGGCGTTTAATTTATCACGTGACGTCAGATAGTGAAATGCTACATTTTCTCAACTGTACCGCACTTGATGGAAAGGTGTTGTTGTTGTGTTTAACGCCCACTTTTACTACTACGGCACCGCAGGCGATGACACTGATGATACATGGAGTGAAGATGGAGCACCGGTGGAATGAGATGGCGGTGGAAACCGGAGCACCCGGAGAAAACCCGCCCTAACGCCGCTTCGTCCACCATGAATACCACATGAGGGTCCCTGGGATCGAACCCGGGCCGCCTAGGTGGTAGGCGAGAGCGCTAACCGCTCGGCCACGGCGCCGCCAAATGATGGAAAGGATGGTGGTGGTTTTTTCAGGCCCATTTCTTGGAAGGGTGCCTAGGTTATCTAAATTTTTCACAGAAAACTTTCCGAATGGGATATATAGAAAGGTTAGTTGATTATTAATGGCAGCTATTTCAAAAGTGAAAAATCACAAATCTTTCAAAATTGGAAGAAGTAGGAACGTTTCGTAAAACATGAAAGCTTTACCAAAATAGTATGAAACATGAATGTTTACTTGCATGAACATGCCTGTCTCGACTCATGTCTTGCGTTGAGTTAGCAATAAAGTCACAGTTTATGTTTACATTTTTCTCCTTCTTCAAATTCCTACAAGGTTTTCTTTCACTTCCTCGCCTTAACTAACTATTACAATAGAGGGACAAGATATGACAGCCTTGTAAAATGCAATGTTCAATTTCCTTCTGGGACATAAGGAAGACGAAGAAGGAACATAGAGGCCGTTATACATTGTCTGAACAATAAAAAAGTAAATAAAATTGTTGATTTGCCGTCACTTGCTTACACAGGTCATCTCCGCAGGGTGCTGCTTTCTGATAAACCTCCAGAGCAACCACAAAGTTCTGATTGCAGTTCTGTCGATGGCTCCATCGTCATATCTATCCCTGTTTCCGGTGGAGGTGTATATCAAGGTAAATTAAGTATAAACCAAGTGAATAAATAGCGTTAATAGAATATGTACTCGCAGCCACTGAAAACTGATTTTCCATTTATGATGTATTATCCACTGTGTGTGTATGTGTGTGTATGTGTGTGTGTTTGTGTGTGTGTGCGTGCGTGCGCGCGCGTGTATGTGTCATTCTATGGACAGCATTACTCAACAACTAAAAGTCTGTTAAAATGTTTATCTCAACTAACACGAAGAAGATATGGGAATAAGAGTTTGTAAGAACGGTTAGTACAAGAGTAGAGAAAGCCATGTGAGTATAACATCCGATTTTTTAAATAAGTCCCAATTTTGGGTAATAGTCATGCCTGGGTACAAAACATATTGTTTCCAAACTTACTGACACAATTTATTTTGTATCATTCATTAATTATTGTTGAACAAGGATATTTACTTATTTATTGAAAACTGAGAACATACCAAGTTAACTATGCCACTTGAATTTCAATATTACACTTCTTAGTTTCCTATAAAATTCATGATGAACAAATGTAATGTACTGACACATACCTATCAGATCTTTGAGCCTTTCATGTGTTAATGTTCTTCCTTCGCTGAACAACAAAGGGAGTGAAATGTTTCCAAAGATCTCTGCCTTCCTTTCCCTCATTTGTTTAAGTCCAATGTAAAAACAATGATGGTACACGATCATGGCTGTCTTCATTTGAATCTGAATCTGAATTTCCATTTTCCAGTTGTGATGTAAGATGCTTTAAGCTACTCTACTTTGCTACCATGAACAAAAAACTTTCTAATAAATTGAAAAATATGTCGATATTTAGATACACATTTCGCTCCAACTTGTAATAATATTGATTACAGGACTGGTTTCGGAGAGCATCCTCTCCATCAATAAGCTGTTGGTCGACTGATTCGACATAAGTTTAAATCCATTTAAACACTTCATTATCGTCAGTTTTATAAAGATCTTTCTATGCACTGTATATTTTCCCTTTTTCCATTTGGGCACTCAAAATTCTAAAATATGGTAACTTATCCACAGTATGCTTAACTGGTTTATTCAGATTTGGCAAAAAATCAAATAACTGTTGGTATACTTGCTTTGCTCCTCTTGTATCTGTTTTTATCATGACATTTAAAATAGTTACCTAGATGTCGTAGGCTGGTCATTTATAACTTGGCGGAATTAGTATTTGGTATACAGTGCTTATCCCACTTCATACAGTGCAACATCTTACGCAATAGAAACACGTTTATTGGAATTTGCATGAGGTAAATCATTGTCTTGGTAACAGATTAAGAGTATAGCTAATACATATTCCTTCAATTTTGAGGGATAGTCATCTTTGGGTTGATCCCCATCAGCTAGTCCATAACAGTATAACTTCCAGATAGTAATGTTCATCAGTATTAAAAGCCAGCTTGTATCATAATGCTTAATATAAAGTTTATTCTAACAGGTGACTTCTGTTTAACCACTCCAGTATCAGTAGACGTGTTAATGTAATGTAGGATACTTACTGATTGGATGCTATACAACCAATAGTAATATTTACGTTACCACACAGTGGGATAGCACCACCATTTTGTGGCCAAAATTAATGGTACAGAGGCTCATAATTATATGTGCTTCTATTTTCCACATAAAACTACACATTACCTAAAGTTAAGGAAAACACTTTGAAATGCATAATTCACAGAAAACTTTAATGAAATACTTCTAGTTACAACAAAATAAATTGTGTACCAACTTACAAGATGCATCGCAAGCAGTCATTGCTGCCAAAGCTGAACATTTCCATTGATTTGAGGTGCTCTGAGTATTGTAGACATTTTGTTTATTGAAATATAATAATGAATGTTTGGTATTTTGGCCACAAAAGGGGTGATTCTATCCCACTGTGCACCGGTGTGAAATGATACAGAAACACTTCTTGCACAGTCGACTGCACTAATACCAATCTCGCTTTACTTACTACATTACGTTAAAAGACTTCGTCAACATATTGCTATGAAAGTAATCCTCTATAATGTGACTTTTTTGCACTTTCTGTGAGGCACAAGAAGGCACAGATTCTAGGCGTTCATTGAGACGAAGTAGGAAGTAATATATCTTGCTACTAAGATACTAAGACAACAACAATGAATCACGCTAACAATGATATTCAACAGCAAATTTACCAATTATGTCCCTAGGTTTGACGGTAAATGACCATTAATTTATTTTATCTTAATTACAGGTGAAATACCATCTCATCGCTGTGGAGTTACTGGAAGTGTACTACAAGCACAGAATGTAATATTCCATAGGATTCGAGTTAATAAGAACATACTGGAACCACAAAATAGCGGCGAAGAATCGCCAAGCTCACCAGTTAGCGGGAACATATTGGAGGCACATAATGATAACGCAACGTATCACAATTCGGCAGTTAATGGAAACGAATTGGAAGCACAGAATAACAATGAAACAATCTATGACCCTAAAGTTAATGGGGACATACAGGAACAACTAAATGGCGGGGAAGAATCTCAAAGTTGTCCCAAAACTGGGATCGTACTGAAAGCACAGAATAACAATGAAACGTATCACAGCTCTGCAGTTAACGGAAACGTATTGGAATCACAGGTTAGCGATGAACCCTCTCATAGATCTGCAGTACAAGCACAGCGTGATACTGAAACGTCAAACACTTCTTCAGTTAATGAAAACGTAACTGAAGCAAAGGAGGCCGATAAAACCTCTCATAGATCTGCGCTAAGTGGAAGTGCAGTGCATGCACAGCGTGCAAATGAAGCGTCAAACACATCTTCAATTAATGAAAGCGTAACTGAAGCAGAAGAGGCCGATGACACCTTTCATAGATCTGCGGTAAATGGAAATGCAGTACTAGCACAGCGTGATACTGAAACGTCAAACACTTCTTCAGTTAATGAAAACGTAACTGAAGCAAAGGAGGCCGATAAAACCTCTCATAGATCTGTGCTAAGTGGAAGTGCAGTGCATGCACAGCGTGCAAATGAAGCGTCAAAAACTTCTTCAATTAATGAAAGCGTAACTGAAGCAAAGGAGGCCGATAAAACCTCTCATAGATCTGTGCTAAGTGGAACTGCAGTGCATGCACAGCGTGCAAATGATGCGTCAAAGACTTCTTCAATTAATGAAAGCGTAACTGAAGCAAAGGAGGCCGATAAAACCTCTCATAGATCTGCGCTAAGTGGAAGTGCAGTGCATGCACAGCGTGCAAATGAAGCGTCAAACACATCTTCAATTAATGAAAGCGTAATTGAAGCAAAGGAGGCCAATGAGTCCCTTCGTAGATCTGCAGTAAATGGAAATGCAGTACAAGCACAGCGTGGTAATGAGATGTCAAACACTTCTTCAATTAATGAAAACGTAATTGAAGCAGAAGAGGCCGATGAAACCTCTCGTAGATCTGCGCTAAATGGAAGTGCAGTGCATGTCAAGAAGGGCATTGAAATGCCTCATACACCATCAGTTAATGAAATCTTAACTGAAGTGGACGTCCATGAAGCTCCTTACGGTTTTGCAGTAAATGGGAATGCTTTGCAAGCAGAGAGTGGTAATGAAACATCTCATACCTCTTCAGTTAATGACAACATAATTGAAGAGGAGGAGGTCGATGAAACTTCTCCTAGATTTGTGATCAATGGAAATTTATTGCAAACACAGAATAGTAATGAAACGTCTCAGTAATCGAAGCACAGAAGTAGATAAAATATCTCACAACTATGATGTATAATAATCGAATAATGGCAATTGATACAAGGTAAGAGCATAACACATTTTTTGACTTTTTCTCTTGTTACTGCCACTTTCATAATGCGCGTTAGTTCAGCTCTCATTGTCATTTCACTAATGTAATTTAGTTCAATTCTCACTGTTCCTTGACTAATTTGATATAGTTCAATTTACACTGTCGCTTCACTTTTCAGACACTAGGGTCCTTTCACCGGTCACTTACCAGCTTCAAGTGATTCCTGGTGAAATTCTGGATTTCTTCCGATATAATCATAATCCGTTGCCGGCTGGTCAGCATCAAGAAGTGAGCCGAAAAACTGGTCACACGTCCAATTATCATGTTGGCTGTAGTCGTACTAGTGGATTCGTGCAGTGATGCTCAATAGGCCAGGAGGAATGATGGGATGTGCACATCGTAATCTCGTTGGTAGTTGGATACCCCTTTCGACAGTTGTAATACATCGCTCCGCCACTACATCCGACTGTTGATGGTGCGGGTACTGTGTGTCCCGAGACGCTGCAACAGTTTTTGCATACAGTTGACTTCGACATTCGTCCACTAGTTACTATGAAGCTCTCGGGTAATACTGAACCAGCAGAACAAGTTCTTTGCAGAGCATTAGACACAGTCAAAGCCTCGTTATTGGGAATCGCATGAAACTTAGTCCCCTGTTGCAAAAGGCAATAGCCAATAACAGGAAGCTATTAGTTGCACTTATTCTTCGGTAAAAGCCTTTCACGTCAATAACAACTCTTACGAATGAAGTTCCTTCGTTATGTGGTTGGTTTCATCAGATTTGCAGCACAGATGTCGCACTGTTGGCACAAGCTCTCCAGATTGCTTCCAAGATGAAACCTATAAAATCGCGATGTAACTCCTCGAAAGTCTTATTTACACACAAGTGCCCTCCGGTAGTACCAGCATGAGTCTCTTCAACGAGTTATTTAGCCACGCTCCTCGGGAATGCTAGTTATTTTAGTAACTCCACACCATATTATCTTGAACACACCGTTCCTTCACCAACAAGGAGTCACTGCGCCCAATAGCTCTTAACGGATTGGACTCCGTAATGTGTCTTCCCACACAGGTCGTCCTGAATCCAGAATCCCCCCTATGCCGATACTTCAGCTGTTCCCTCCAAAAGGTCTCTTCGTTCCAAACGATCGAAGGTTACATAGTGACCAGACATATGGCTCCTGCACTTTCCAACTCGATCTTCACAGAAGGGAAACAGTTTTGACACAGTTTTCCGGAAATTGCAACTGCCTTAGAATTATGTCTTGTGTCCTCTGAATCCAGGTGAATCAAGAAGAGGGAATTGCAGCGTTGAAATGATGTCTTGAAGTCGACTTTTAGCAGTTTTCCTGATCTCTCGTACTTTTTCCATAGGTGTCCAGGTTTTTCGCAACTGTAACAAGTAGACTTACACTTCTACGTCGGTTAAACTGTTTCTGTTGGCGCCGGCCCCGACATTCGCCCATCATCGAGGTAGCTCTCCTGGTCGTTATCGTTGCTACTTCATTTCGGAGGGCAGTCGCTTGAGCGTCGTTGATGTTAAAGTATTCCTCTAGGAGAAGCTGCTGCTTCATCTCTCGGTTTCTTACTCCAGTGATGAATGTGTGGACTGCCTCCGGAAATAAATTTCGGTAAATCCGTCAGAGCTCGGTTTGCTAACTGCTCTATCTCCATGGTGAATTTGTTTAAGATCTCGTTCGCTTGTTGCACTTTTACATTCAGCTTGGTTCGGTAAGCAGCAGTCAGGCGATGTTCTCCATGGCGCTCCTCCAAAAGTTTAAGTCTTGGGAAGGGATAGGATAATAGATTGGTTATTTACTGTAGCACCTCAAAAAGATATTGTCCTCATGTGGCTAGCGAAAAAGGCAGGCTACCGGGCAAACTGAAGTGACTTAATTCTCGCTGTCTAGTCATGGTCCTCTGAAGTAAAACCACAATCGCTTAATGCATTCATATTCTAAACAATCAACAAAATTGCTCGTTAAATTCATAGCAAACATTCAGTTTTATCATGATGGTGTACAGTGTTAGCCACGTATCAGACTACCATTACTACGTAACTCCGATTTGCATCGTAGTATATCTTTTTTGTTAGCTACGTGTCCTTAAGATAAAACGTAACCTATAAATGAACATTCGGCAGAGAAAATTCGAAGAATATCAACCGCTTGCCCCTATGAAGCAAGAGTTGTGGGCAACAATGATCTCAAATCGTAGTTTTAACACCGCGCACGATGAAATTTCGCGTACTTCTAAAGCTTTGCCATTTTACCATTAGCATATCTCCATCTAATTTCGACACGTATTTTGGCCTCCAGATCAGACATATTCAACATGGGGTACGTGCACCCCCAGGGGCACCTAAAGATTTCTTAGACCGTACATAAAATTTAAAACGCGCATACAGTCAGTATAAGTATTAACTGAATGATCACAAATAATGAAAAATATGCTTACAGTCTGTATAACATGTTTCATGAATGATTGCAAATAATGAAACATATTTCAGCCAGGGAAATTTGAACTGTCCTCTATCCAGGAATCCATTTTGCTTACTGTACCGATTTTTTAATATTGATGGTGAGCTTTTGGAAGTAATAAATTTCATCTACAGAATCTCAGGTTACAATTTTTAGAATAGTTTCCGAAGGTTGAGAAAGGCGATAATACATAAAAATGAATCCGTTTTGCACCATTAACCCCTCTGATCCTCTCGTAAAAGAAATTCTTTTGGAAGCGTCAGTTGAAAGTTCAGTGAAAATAGAAATAGAAAACATGTCAATTTGTGATTTCCGGTGCTATGCACGCAAAGAGTATACTGAAGTTAGTGACACTGCCTTTATATACCTTGTACCATTCCCCTCTGTCATACTTATTTGTTGTGTGAGCAGAGTTTCTCTGCACTGACAGCAATCAAAATGAAACAAGAAATCGCTTGAATAATTAAATGATCAGAAACATACAAATACATATATTTTTATGTATTTGCTATGTGTAATGTAGTTCCTGTATTTATTTTATACATTTATGGCACAATCCTCTTTTTTGTGATATATTTAATAAATTACAAAATTCTATTTTAGATTAGTATAATTTGAATAAAGGAAGGAAGGAATTTGAATAGGACCTAGACTTATACTCTTTCCAAAATAAAAAGCATATTTGAGGTAAACAGGGCGAGAGGCCGTAGAGAGTGTCCTCATTAGCCCCTGTCTGCAACAGCCAGCCTGAGAATAAAAAATAGATCTCATATTTTGTTTATGTTATCTATTATTTTAATCATCAGGCCAGGCTATCGGCTCAGAGAAGGTCATCTTTCCAACGAATTTTAGGTCTTTCAACATTCCGGTTCCCTTCAGGCTCGTGTATTACTTTTAATAAATACGTTTAATACATTCCGATGAAATTAATAAATTGTCACTGTTATTCGGAAATAGAAACCAATCAGTCTTCTGAAATGACTCGCTGTCGTACACATATCGATTGCATATGCTGTGCCCATGTTAGGCAAGACAAGAGCAACTCCCCTACCTGCGCAGTGGCAACTCTTCGCCTGAAAGACTGATGGTGGGGGAGGTTGCGCAATATGTATGCGCAGAAGTCATAACGCTTCCGTCTACGAAGGAGTGAAGTTCGCTAGTATAGCTTTAGTGCATATTGCTAATGACTAATATAAGCATCAGAACGAATAAAGTGATTTGGCTATAACTATGGCTATGTACCAATAATGACTTTCATGTGAACTGCAATTGCTTCAGCTGAACGCTGTCACAGTAATATTTACTCATTCGCGGTAACGTTGCCCGCCTCCCCCCCCCCCCCTCCCGTTCTCTCTCAGCCGTTTCAGAGAGGAAGGGAAGGAAAGCTCCCCCTATGTGCAAGAATTATTCGTGTCTCGCCTCACGACCTATAAAAAAGTGTGATTCTTAAGGGGTGCAGGTTGGAATGAATTATTGCCTTTGAGGGTACGCGAAGAACAAATGTTGAATACCCCTGTTCTAGATGCCGGTGGATCTCCTACACTGTTGCGTCCACCAACTCCTTGCTTTTCTTTGCCACCTGCTCTAACAGTTATTCTTGCTGATTTAGGCGCTATTCTACCACATTAATGTGTCCTTTACTCAGACTTGATTTCTTCTGACTCCTTAGCGATGTCAATTTCCAAGTATTTCATTTTAGCGTTTATCTCATATTTTACTATGTCGAAGGCAAAGCTGAGTTCCGATTATTTCTTCATTTCCTTCCTCACTTCTTGCTTTACACTCATTTCCAGTCCTATGTTCTTCTTCAGCTTTCATCACCGCCATTCCAGATTTCACCGTCTTTATTTTAATTCCTCTCTCGATCGTCACAATTTCCCTTCCCTCTTCGTTTTCTCCATTCAGATCTACAACTTTTGAAGTACATATATCCTCCGTCTAGGGTTTAATTCCCATTCCTGACAGAAGTGTGTCTTTATTCAGCTCTTACTGTCACTTCGTGATTTAGTTAAGTGTTCACTGTCATTTAACTTGTTTTACATGAGTAACGGCGGAACGAAACATGTGCAAAAGAGTCTTTTCTTCTTCCGTTTCACTCTCTGGAATGTTGAACACAATGACACTTTAATTGTTGGCAGTAACAGTACTCACTGTACATCAGAACTGTCGTCAGAACCTCACTCCTAGAACGCACAGTTACCAGCATTTTATCCAAATTCAAAAATGCTCTGTCACCAATACCTTAATATCTTACCCATTTACTGTGGCATTTTCTGGAATGTTTATACGAGGAGGGGAGAAACTTCCAGAAGAATCTGATTAGCTCTCGATAGTGTTTCATACAACTGGTCGGTTCATCATCTTCCATGCAATAAGTTGAGCCATAACACTATTCATCCAGATTTTCAGCACAGACAACCCAGCTTCCACCATAAGGGATTGATAAAACTCTTGACAATGTCTTATTGTTTCAGTATTGAGTACATGCTGTAGTTCATGATAAGGCAAGTAAATCTTTTGGATGCCTCTAATACAGCACATGAACTATGTGAAAATACGAGAGCATTGATATAACAAACAGGCTGCTATTACTAGATAGCACTTAACATTTCAGAAATGTTTTTCTATTTGTAGTGTGGTATGGAATATAGACCGATAAGCTCCGACACCCACAACTTCCTTTTTCCACAAGGGACGAAGCAAACTTAATTATAGACATAAGCAAATAAATATTCCATAATTTAAAATGAAATTATTAACTTTCCCTTTGTAATGATTTCTATTACGGAATAAATGGTTGGGTGGTCGCCATCAAGTACATTTATCCATTTATCTGATCCAAAATACTCCAATTTCAATGAAATCTAATTGCACTCCTATATATTACTGAAAACATATTAAATCAGTGTAACATAGGACTTCTCAAAATTGATAATTATACAACACTAACAATAGGTATATTAACACTAATTTTAATTACATCAGAAGTTATAATTCTTCCTTTAAATTCCTCAATTAAAATTCACTGAATTGTTGTTCTGGAAGGGATTAATCATAACGATGTGAATGGAGTGATGCAGAAAATTTCCATACTTTGTGCATCAAGTCATATAATAAAAAGAGAGTTTGCTTTCCTCCGAGTGGTAAATTGTCAATCCATAATAAAATATTAAAACAACAAAACAAATTAGCAAAAATACAGACAGTGTTCGTGTTAAACTATTTTTAGACTGCTTTTACAAGCTAAATTCCATTACTGTCTTTTCCTTGTTGCAGTGCAGTGGAAACATCGAATTCTAGGATCATCTGAAACACGCAAGAGGGCGCCATGCCGTGACAAAGTGCACTGTAACTGCAACTGTGCTTTAAATGGACACAGCAACTTCTTAACTCGCCCATCTACTGTGTGATATTCAACACCTAACTATAAAAATATACTGGTTTTAAATGTATTTTCAAAACATATTCAATTTGATACTGTTTAGAAATATTCAAGGCGTAAAATGGTTTCGTAATGTTTCATTTAATACCTAGTATTGGGGCTAAACTGGGAATAAAGTCAAACTTAATAGATATTCAGGTTGGGGCATTCTAAACCACGACATTGATAACTTGGTGTTGATATGTCTAAGTAGCTAAATATTTGCAATAGGGAACTGTCACCAGCTCGTATGTCGTTATACTTGGACTGAAAATGATCTTACCTGAATTTGTAATAGAACATTCGGCTTTTAATTTACTTCTAGTCTATCCTTTTAACGGCTTTATAACTGTAGGATTTATTTTACCCAATATCTCTGCACGCAGCGATTGATCTGAAATCCGACATGTGCGGCAGAGGTAAAGCTAGAGTATTGATGGAGAGGCTATTTATGACAGATACCGAGAGAGAGAGGGGTGAAATGAGAGCGCTCTTCTGGCGTGTTGGAACCCATCCGTCCAGATCAGCAGTTACAGTTCGGCAAGTCTCCACACAGCAGCGCCATGTTGCCGATTGCCAGCACTTCCGATCCTGAAAGACCAGTTTGAAATGAAGGTGCAATGAAATGGAGGGACGGAACCTTCAGGGGATGTAATTATCCTTCCCAGCATTTGTGTGGTGACCTGGGAAAACCCCCGAAAAGGCCATTGGTAAGGAAAGTCAGCTGCAGGAATCGAACCCAAGACCTCTCTAATGAGAGCCTCTACTCTTTTACACGTTGATTCTAAAAAAGCTTATTCCCCTACCTGTTTCAGGTTAATATAGATAAACGCTTTCTGAAATAGTTTTATTACACATATTGTCGTAAGCCTACTAATTAGGCCTCGACTAGGGGCAATAACATCAGATGGTAAAGCTGATCGGTACCAGAAATTACTGAAAAGGGTTACATCTCTTATTCAAAAACAAAAACACGAGATTTCTTACACCAAACAGGAGTCGTTTAATTTAGACTAATAAAATATGAAATACAATTAAATGGTTTTAGAACAGTTTACAAAGCAATAGCTAAATATATCGCTTTGGGATAGCTCTGAAATTACGTTCTGTACATGTTCTCTACCAGTAAAATACGAATAGAAATTTACCACTTACCACTTGAAAAAGTGGTAAATTGGGAAAAAGTATTTAAAAATGTAGCCCAAAGCCAAAGAACTGGGAAACGCTCAACGCCAAAAACTGTTATTTGATGTCAACTATGGGCTTTGTCAATTGTATCTACACTCCTCTTAAGATAAGATTTTGTCTATCTCTTACAGTTCACGAATTATCATTCAGAACGAAGAATTCGCGAGTTATTTCCAGAAAATTACGTATATTTCTTATGCAAATGTCAAACTCAGTACGTCCATTTTTGAAAAAATGAAAAATAACTGAAACGTTTATTGTAATGGGTAGTTTTAGGGTGGGACATTTCCTTATAAATCCTACTGTCGTATCCCTGTAGGATAAGTTGGCTACCTTTCGTTTTTGAGTTATACAGTTTCCCTCTCTGAAACTTGATGTGGTCTCGTCGCTCCTCCTTTCCACTCTCCTACGCGGAATGCTACTTTCCGGTGTCTTCTGCTCCGGCTGCTCTGGCATGTGATCTTAACCTCAGGGTATGCGTGAGTGTTTGCGAATAAAACCAGAACTTCGTTGAAACACTTTTATTCTCCCAAAATAAGAAAGCGTGAGATTTGCCGATCGTTATTAAATACGTTGAGTCGTTACCGTGTATTTACTAAGACCGAATATTGTTAATATTAACTATAATGTGTCCTCACACAAGTACCGCAGCTGAGATGCTCGCTCGGCGGTCTGGGCGGCACGGGTACTGCCCCGTCGGATTCTGGAGCGCCACTGCACTGCCCCGTCGGGTCCTGGAGGGCCACTGCCTGCTCCGTGCGCTCCCGGTCAGAAGTCATCTCTCACTTCCCCTCAAAAACTCCTCCAAATTCATGGCGCGAAAACTCCGCGTCATGACGCTCTCAACGCTCTTCAGCTCTTAATGTCCCTACGACGGGTTTCGAAGAAGTCTCCGCGGCCATCCCTTGTTTACCTGCTCAACACCTGCGCTGAGTGATTTCCAGGAAAATCAGTATACCTATGTATCATGCTGACTACCTGGACTTTACCACTAATGACTTGCCTGCAACATTACGTGTCCCTTCTAACAACTTTAACCGTAACTACTCCTTGCTAATTCTTTAGATTTATACATGTAACGACTTTAACATTTCCTGATTATTTAATTGTGCCATGTGACGCAGTATTATGTCCGTAATTATGGCGTTCACAATTTCGGCTTCAAAAAACTCAGTACGGCCATTTTTGAAAAAATAAAAAATAACTGAAACCTTTCTTGTAAAGGGCAGTTTTAGGGTGGGACATTTCCTTATAAATCCTCCTGTCATATCCCTGTAGGATAAGTTGGCTATTAGACCTACCTTTCGTTTTTGAGTTATACAGTTTCCCTCTCTGAAACTCTATCTCACACGCACACGCTCATTTGTCAGCGTTTTTGTGCTGCATATATAATAAATTGTGCTGCAGAGCGGTTAGACCATTCGCCTATCACCAAGGAGGCCCGGTTTCGAGCCCAGGGACCCGAATGTGGTATTTGTAGTGGATGAAGCGGCATCTGGGCGTGTTTTCTCCGGGTTCTCCTGTTTTCCCCACCACTCATTCCACTGTTTGCTCCATCATCACCTTTCCATTCATCAATTTCGCCTGAATTTCATACCATTCTCTTTCTCACTATCATAAGTGGTACTGGGCTGACCACTCGCTTCTAGGTCTTCACTGTACACGGTTCATAGATTCCTCTGCTCCCCGACAGGCGTCTGACCTAGGCACTGGCTTGTAAGTCCTAGGGGGTGTAAGTCCTATATAAGGGGAGGGTAATCTAATAAAGAAGTATTCCAGCTTCTTTAAGCAATCACTGGGTAATATTTTATCAAATAAGAAGGTTCTCTTAGAATGCACCAAATTATGTATTCTTGAATATTCTTTCTTCAAAGAAATCTTAACATGTACATTCGTTAACAATGAAAAGCAAAATCGGAGTCTCTTGTTTGAAAAACTGATTCTGTTATTCAGCTAAGTGTTGCGAAGGGAGACATTGTGTTTTATTCGTTGTTTTTGGATTGCATTATGGAAACAGTTTGCTCTTGAACTTTACGAGAGTTGGTGATTTATTTATGTAAAATTGCGTTTAAATTCGGATTGATATAACGAACAGCTATTCAGTTCATTTTTTTTTTTTTTTTATTTTTTTTTAATAAAGGTGTGGCCCCGCCTCCGCCACACCTGGTGACGATCATCCGAAAGGGATATACATCGCCTCCCCTACCATGCACTAACTACGCTACAATGGAGGGGGAGGAGTGGGTAAAGTGGAGTCAGGTACCGCCGAAGCAAACCTGATGTTAGTGGGTGATTACTAAAAAGAGCGCCTGCCTACAAGAGAGTAGACAGACTGAGAGTGGGGTTAGGTACTGATCTTGACGCGGGCGCCCAGACCAGTACCTAGGTGTTAGTAGAGGTGTGCATGCATAAGGCAGGATGCGGGGTGAGGTACATGCTTAAAAGATGTTTGATACTATACCGTGTCCTGTGGCTTCAGCTGGAGATGGTGCTGATTGCAGCAGTGCTGCTGGTCCTAAAAATCATAAAAAAAAATCATAAAAAAAGAGGGTTGATTAGGTTCTGTGGTGTATCCTTGGGATTGCTGGGTCGTCATATGGTCATCCTGAGGGGGGGGGGGGGGTTCCCGAGCCTGTTAGTTATATTAAGATGTTGTCTATAATGGGACTAGGCTTTGTAAGTATTGTTGTATTTCCTGATTGGTGACAGTGTCGTGTTTGTTAACTGGCATGGTGCGGTCAAATAGGGAGAGAGGGCGCTTGTGCTTGTCATTGTTGGTTTCGTAGTTACCAAGTTGTTGTATGAGAGGGTTGTGGTGGTTCTCAGTTGCTTTGTACATATTATAGGCTAGTCGTTTAATAAACTCGTGCACTGTGTCCATGCGCAGGTCTTTATGCAATAAGTCCAATGGGACTGTTCTGGGAGATTTTGTGATGATTCTGAGCACCTTGTTTTGGAGCAGTTGTAGTTTTTGAAGGTGTGTTTTTGCGCAGTGTCCCCATGCTGGGGCTGCGTATGTGAAGATGGGTCTAATCAGTGACTTGTATAGGGTTAGGCCCATCGGCATGCTAAGTGCCGATCTTCGGTTTAACAATGGGTATAGACGGCCCAGTTGGGCATTTGCTCTTTGCCTTACTGTGGCTGTATGTTCAGCAAAGGTGAGCTTGGAGTCCAGTGTCACCCCGAGGTACTTGGTGCTATCAGACCAGGTTATGTCTGTGCCATATAGTTTGAGGGGGGCGGCCCGATTCGTGTGCTTTGTTCGTCTGGAGAAGAGCACTGCCTTGGTTTTCAGAGGGTTAACTTTTATACGCCATTTTGTTAGCCACGGCTCAAGGGTTGATAGGGCTGTCTGTAGCCTCTGGGCTATTAATTCGGGTTTCCACGACTGTGCTGCTATGGCAGTATCATCAGCATAGATGGACAGGTGTGTGTTTTCACATTTGGGAATGTCATTAATGTATAAGTTAAAGAGAACCGGGCCCAGTAAGCTACCTTGGGGTACACCGGCCCTTGTTATTCGACTGTGGGAGGTTGTGTCCCTGATGGAGACGGTGAATGTTCTGTTTGTAAGGTAATGGGCCACTAGCCGGACCATTGAGTCATTGAACCTCATTTCCTTAAGTTTCCTGATAAGTGCGGGGTGGTACACTGTATCAAACGCCCGCTGGACATCAAGAAAGATGACACCTGTTGATCGATTTTGGTTGAAGCCCCGAGTTATGTGTTCTACGGTCCGAGTCACCTGAAGGGTGCTCGAATGTTGAGCTCTAAAGCCGAATTGCTCGTCAATAAGTAAGTTGTTTTTTACTATGTGAGTGGTTATGCGTTTCAGGATTACTTTCTCTGCGACCTTGCTAGTTGTTTTTAAGAGGCTAATGGGCCTGTAGTTTTTGGGGTCTGACCGCTCTTTCCCGGGTTTTGGGAACATGAGCACATTTGCGCTCTTCCAGCAGTTTGGGAAGTAGCCTTGCTGCAGGCAGTAGTTGCAAATTTCGGTAAGGCAGCGTAGGGCTTTATCCGTAAGATGTTTGAGTACCAGATTTGGTATTTGATCTGGTCCTGGAGCTTTTCGCAATGGCAGGTGCTTAATTATCCAGCGAAGTTCTCCTGGATTGGTTTGCCTGTTCTTATTGTGCATTGGACCTTCAAGAATCTCGCTCATTTCTCTCTCCATTTCAAGGCATGACGTTTGGTCAATTGGGCCGTCGTTGGGGGTACATATCTGCTCCAGAGCTTCGGCTAGTGTATTAGCTTTGTCTGCCTCGCTTTCTGCGTGCGTGTTGTCTGGCTTGCGCAGGGGCGGGATAGTCAACGGCTCCCTGAGCAGGTTGCGCGTTAGTTGCCATATTGTTTGGCCACCGGGTTGTAACTGGGATATCTTATCTTCCCATTGACACCGTGCCAGTTGGCCTATGCGTGTTTTTATATCACTATTTAGTGTTGCCATGTTGACTTTGTGCACGATATTTCTTGTGCGCTGCCATTTGCGTCTTTCGTGATCGCGTTCGCGGATGAGTTGAAGGACGTCCGGGGGGAAAGTTATTTCATGTTTGGGCGGCTGCTTGTATGGTACTGCAGCTTCAAGTGCGGTTTGTATTGCTTTTTCCAATATTGTCGCCATTTGGTCCACGTCCTGCTGATTTTGCAAGGGTATGGTGGGCTGGAGCTTTTCATCTAGGTTGCGGGCGAATATGGGCCAGGGAGTTGCGTTATAATCCCTGCGCGGCGGTTTTGGGTGGCATTTAGGGGTGGCGTCTATATCAATTTGTACCGCGATATGGTCTGATGCTAGAGCGGGGATTGCCCTGATGGAGTGTCTAAAGGTGGTGTTCTTTAGTAGGGCAATGTCTAGTGTATGGGGTGTGTGATGTGCTCGTTCGGGCATGTATGTTGGTTCGTCGGGATATGTGATTATGTAATCATTGTGTGTCATGTGATTGTATAGGGCATTCCCTGCTGGGTTGGATGTGGCATTTCCCCAGGATTGGTGGGTTGCATTAAAATCTCCTGCTGCTATTACCTTATCATCAAGGTCTAATAGAGTTTCGACGTCTTTGATGTTTAGTTGTGACGGAGGACTGTATGCGCTGGCAATAGTAACCTGTTGGTTATTAATGGGTATGGTGACTGCTGTAGCCTCCATGTTGGCAAGTGTGCTAATGTGTTTTTGCTTGTGTTCGGCGGTCTCAAGGACAGCAATGGCGGTTCCACCTCTCGCTCTAGCACCCGGCCTATCAGTACGGTACACCCTATAGCCTGGGATTGAAAAGCGTGCGTTGCTGTTTAAGAAGGTTTCAGTGAGGAGTGCTATGGTTATGTTATTGTTGTATAGATAGTGCTTTAACTCATGTAGCTTACTGCGGGCGCCTCTGGTATTCCAGAGGAGAATTTTAATATGGGGTTGGTTATTTGCCATTATGTCGATGTGTTGGCTCGGGAGAGGGTGAGCTTGGTCTAATTAGACATTGTCGCGTTGCGGTGTTGTGCAAACTGTGCAACCATCTCTATGAAGGCTCTGTTATTGTCGGCTGAGTTGCCGCTCAGTTGCAAGCCGTAGAAAAGGACAGCATATATGTCCAGCATCTCGTGGTATCCAGTGTTCATGTTTCCATGGCCTCTTTTAAGGAGGAACCACTTAGTGTTTTCGTCAAAGTTAAGCCTGGGCGCGCCTTGAGCATCGTAAGTGTAGTGCTCAGGATAGCTCCTTGCTGGGGCAGGCTGAGATGGTCTTGTTGACTGAGGAGGTGAAATTGGGCCTGCTGTGGTTGAGATGGTTGTTTCAGGGAGGGAGGGAGGGGCAGCTGGCCTCCTTGGGTCCAGGTTGGAGCGTTGGCGGGTGGGTGGCTGTTGTTGCGGCGCTTCTGTGTAAAGGCGGGTGTTGGGGGGCATATTGTTGTGCCCGCGCTCCTGGGGGTGAGCCCTCAGACTTGGCGCCGTTACGGCATGCGCTTGGTAGCCGTTGGCTATGCGTGCATAGGTCCCTCTCTGCGGGTTAGTCACCTGCCAATGTCTGGGGTTGCTTGGTGTTTGGAAATTTTTATTGGGGTATGCAAGTTGCTGAAAGACACGGCAACCACGCCATCTGGCGCCGTGTTCAGTGGAATTGCATAGTGCGCACCGCCAATGAGGGCTTTCGCACTGACTCAAATGGTGGCGCCCCGCACATTTGCTGCAGACTTGGGCTGCCTCGCAATTTTTGGTCAGATGCCCGTATCTCAGGCATCTTCCGCATTGTGGGGGGCCATTGGGTGGGTGATAATCTTCCACTTTGATTTTACAGTGGGCTATGTCCCTCAACTGTTTAATGGCGTCGGAGTCTACTTCGTTGGGCATGTGGACTAAGAAGATGGGGATGTGTGTTCTTGTTCGCCTCGAGAAAAGCTTGTTCATGTAATCCATTTGCGCTTATATGTAGCACACCTATAGTATTTCAAATATCGGAAAGGTGCTCTCACCAGACATTTTATAACGCTAAACTGCAAACAGAAACATGTTAAATGTATATCACATAAAAGATCACATAATGAAAGAATTATCTTTATATGGAGGAAGAGATGTAGGTTTAAGGGTGCTTAGTTACATGGTCATGAGTGCCGTAGAACAATGGACCATGGCAAAAGTCAAAGACAAATTTCAGTACAGAATATCAATATTATTAAAAAAAAGAGTAAATATGTATAAACAAAGAGGCAAAAGTCAGAATAAAAGTTATAAAATGATCGCAAAAATAAGAAATAAAGACACCTAAAGTTTTGAAATCCTCAGGTTCATGTTTATCTTTGCTGACAACTTCGGAATTATTTCGACCGCTCGTTTATCGCCCGCCAGGACCTGTGTAAGTCTGACGTGCAGTTGCAGGGAATCTTGAAGGTGGGCTAAATATCTTTATGTGAAAAATTTAAGAAGATAACCACATCATAAAGAAATCAACGAACTAAATAAGGTTCATATCCTAATGCTCAGAGCTATGAATATTTAATTATTGCTAGAGAACTGAGGATGCAAATCTTACCACAATTATGCAAAACAGCAGTTTTGAGATCCCCTGAATAAAAATAGCAGTTTTAGACAAGTGTTCGCGTGTTTGTATGTATATGCGAGAGAGAGAGAGAGAGAGAGAGAGAGAGAGAGAGAGAGAGAGAGAGAGAGAGTGTGTGTGTGTGTTTTAGAAGTCTGCATCAGCCTCAATCAAGCCCAAGCCCGAGATGTGGTTAAAGTGGCCACCCGATTGTGTAATTTCGCCTTCACCGCCACCACCGCCACTATTATTATTACTACTACTACTACTTGTAACGGGATCGTGACTTGGAGCGCCGTTTGTAGCGGTTTCTGGACGTTGGGTGCCGGATTTAGGTAGGCATGAGAGGATGTTTCTCGGGCGCGAGGTTAGATGACAACACAACACAGGCTTTTACTAAGTTTATTCTTCAACACTTCATTTGCCTCGAATTTCCGACCTGAGCAAGTTTCTGGTGCTTCTCTCTTAGGTTGCTAACTGCTTTACGTTCACTAATCACCGTTGCACTTCACACCTCGACGTTTCTTTTTGGCGCGAGAGCTATACTCATTTAGCGATACCAGGTTTACACACTTCTAGTCACATCGCCACCCAGACTCAAACTGTCAGACCGTTACACTTTCCACCTCGACGTTCCTTTTTGGCGCGAAGCTATACTTATTTAGCGCTACGAGGTTTACACTCCTGGGCACATCGCCATCCAGACCCAACTGTCAGACCGTTGCACTTTGCACCTCGATTTCCCATACTGTCCATTCGATACATTATTTAACTGTTTAATGAACTCTAATGTGACTAAATTAAGGACATAGATTTGATTTCTTTAGTTCTAGAGGCCTTTAGAAACTTGTTCAGGTCAACCTACTTTCAAAAGGCAATTTCTTTGCACAATACCAAGTTATACTTATATCTAAAATCTTATATTTATGTACATTCTTAATCTAAAATTACAAATATATACGTAGAAGTTCCCGTCTCAAATGCGCCGGATTTTGTAACAAGAAAAACAGGAAGATCTTTGAGAGATTTCTCCTTTTTTTTTGGTTACCAAATTCTATTTTCCTCCGAAGTCCTGACTTCAGCTTAACCTACACATGAAAATGTCCACTTCCTCGTAGTATACCTTTGCTTTCAATTATCTACCTGTCTTGGACTTTCACCTTCTTCCTTTACAATATCACACATATAGGTCACTGACACAGGTTCTCCTTGTCTACCTGGCCCATGTAAACACAAGGGTTCAATGTCTTCCAGGGTTCCTTAGTTCATAACCAGAGTTTCACATAATGACATTGTGTACTTCTAATCTACTCACATTTACAAGCTACTAATTTTACATTTTCTTTTTTTTTTTTTTTTTTTTTTTTTAAATTCTTAAACCAGTGTTTCATATAATGACATTCTGCACTGCTAATCTAATCACACTTACGAGCTACTAATTGTACACTTATATCTACCTATTTTCACCTATATCCTTCCAAGTTTACCATTGTTCCTTCATCTGTCTTTTTAAACTTATTTACCGCTTCGCGCGTATTTTAAACCATCATTTTCATTTCAATTGTTGCTTGTTAGTGTTTCCCGCATCTTCGGTCTCCCTTTGATAAGTAATTAGACCCCTGACACCATTTATTTTGTAATGACGAAACTCTCGAATTGATAGGCCGACTCGGCGTATCTTACCTCGAATACTTATTCTTTATGTACTTTTGCGTGCTCTTCCTTTATTGGTTCTTCTTCGGTTCTGATCTCGTCCTGAAGGTACGGACGTAAAAGCTGCTTATGCCATTTTCCCCCTAGTTTACCGCTGTTCAAGTCCATAAGCAAGTACGTGTCAGTTCCGTATTCCTCTACTACCTTATACGGACCTTTGTATAAAAGTCCCATGCGCTGGTTATATTTGTTTATGGCGCTAGAAAGTTTCTTGTTTCTCACCAATACGAGATCGCCTTTGTGTAATTTCCACTTTTTCCTCATTTTCGCCTTATGTTTTTCTTTACGTCTATCCGCCCTCTTTCTCATTCGCTCTGCGGCCATTTCCATAATTTCTAATTGCGACGTACTCACGGCGCCTTCCACATCAAGGGTTCGCGGTATGTTCGCACCCATCGTGTTAATGAGCTTGCCTTGCATTAACTCTACCGGTTTGAATCCCGTGACTTGGTTTACCGATTCATTTAATATCTTTTCAATTGTCGGTATCATTTCGGGCCATTTTGTTTGTTGCTTACTACAGGATACTCGCAGATACACCGATAGGTTTCTCATGGTTCTCTCGGTCGGGTTGCTATTCGGCCTATAACGCGAACAGTGGTAAAGTTTGATACCTTGTTCTTTCATCGTGTTAACGAACTTCTTTCCTGTAAACATGGTAGCGTTATCTGCTAGCAATGCGTCCATTTTTCCGACCTGGGGAATATAGTACTTCAGCAATTTATTCAAACATGTGGCACTATCGATCTTTTTAACCGGGTAAATCTTAACGAACTTTGAGAACACGTCTACAAATACTATGACGTATCTATATCCAAACGCTCCTCGGGGTAACTCGCCATGACAATCCACCGTAACTAAGGATCTTGGTTTATCCCGTAGGATGGCGTTCGTCTCGTAATCGTACGCGACTTGCAGTGGCTTCGCTCTTTGACATACGTCACACACCGTAACCGTATGCCTTACCTTTCGTCTTAACTTAGGGATGTACAAATTTTCCAATATGGTAGCAGTCGTCCTGTCCGTCCCTGAATGACATAACGCTTTGTGGAACGTCGTAATAATTTCTTTTTCCAGGCTACCAGGAATGTACGTCTTCCACTTCGGGTTAATGGCTCCGTGCTTTTTATATAAGACTTCGTCTTTCATTCCCAAACTACCTTCCACCTGTCCATCTATTTCCGGCGCTTTGACCATTAAATCGACCAACTTACAGTCTTTCCTCTGCAATTCGCTGATTTTCTTTAATTTCTCCTTTAATCCCCTATCCATTGGTATCTCTAGTTTCAACACTTTAATTTCTCTTAGCACTCCACCCATATTATCGGGTATTTCAGCATGATGGGTTAGTCGCGATAACATATCACTGAACGTATTCATCTTTCCCGGTATATGTAGGATTTCCACGTCATACATCATTATTTCATGAGCGTACCTACACATCTTTGAGCTAGTATACTTACATTTCTGTAGAAAAGACAAACTAATGTGATCAGAGAAGATCTTTACCTTTTTGCGGTATATGTAAGTTCTAAATCGCTGAATGGCAAAATACATCGCACAGATCTCGATTTCTGTCACTGACGCGTTTCTCTCTACGTGGTTCAGCCCCCTGGAAGCCGTACTTATAACATGGAACTGGTCTGGAGCTGACCTTTGCCCTAGAATAGCTCCAAACCCTTGGCATGAACCGTCCACGTAAATTTCATAAGGAAGTCCATCCCTAGGCCTCTCAAGTAGTATAGAGTTTGCAAACAACTGTTTAATCTTCTCGAACGCCGTCTGCTGGGTGGCACCCCAATGCCATTTCACCCCTTTTCTCAATAATTCCCTTATAGGTTCCATTATACTGGCGTACTGAGGAATGAATTTCGCCTGATAGTTTAAGACGCCATTCAGTTTCCTAACTTGTTTAACCGTTTTAGGGGGCGGAATATTCATGATGGCATCTATTCTCTTTTTGTCAGGTTTTAGCCCCTTTTCATTTATTATGTATCCCAAAAATTCTACCTCCTTTACGCAGAATTTAGATTTTTCGAGGTTTACAGTCATTCCGTTTTCTCGAAGTTTCGTCAACACGTAATCTACATGTTTCATGTGCTCGTCAAAATCTTTATCTATGATCAAGAAGTCATCCACATAATGGAGCAAATACGTCCTCGTGGCATCCCCTAAAATTTCATTTATGGCCCGAAGCAAACCGTTTCCCGAGGTACGCATTCCGAAAGGGCAGACAGTATATTCTAGCTGTATCCCTTCGAAGATAAAACTCGTGTATTTCCTAACCTCTTCTTTGAGCTCAACTTGCCAATATGACGCCGTTAAGTCAATCGAAGAAATATATCGGCCCCTGGACATCTTAGTGATCAACTGCTCAATAGATTCGCTCCTAAAATAGTCGGGAAGGGTGTATTTATTTACCCCCCGTCCATCCAATGTTTTCCTTAAACTGCCATCCTTCTTCGCTATCCAAACAACGGGACTAATTATATCCGAATTTGAGATTCTAAGTATTCCTAGTTCTAACATTTGGTTGATAATAGCTCTAGCCTGCGTCTGTATGGCTAATGGTAGTTCCCTCTGTCGGTAATTACAAGCTTTCGCGTCTTTTACCTCGAAACTGTGTTGATATGCTTTGCATCTGCCGGGTAATTTACTGAAGGTGTTAGCATTTTTAGTTAATGTGTCTTCTAACCGGCTCATTTGTTCATTGGTCAATTGGTAAGACTCGGTCAGCTTTTCTTTCATTGCAGCCTGCCGAACTTGGTGGCTTTGTTCCACGAACAAGGGTACGGGCGCTTTCCCCTTCTCTCGCTCCAAAGTACCCACCGCCTTTTCACTAAAAAGAGGTCTTTTACCCTCGGGTTTGTTATACCTGATAGCAATCTTTACAACCGGTTCCGTTTCTACACGCATATGCTGGATAAATAAGTGTTCGTCTCCTATATCCGACTCATTTAACATGCCAACAATCTCACTTTGTTTTATGTCACGAACAAACGGTACACCTATTCTCCTTTCACCTTTATTTAAAATTAAACTTCCCTTTGCGAAGTCTATGACCGCCTTCAGGTCGTACAACATGTCACATCCTATAATGGCATCACAAATCAAATTATCGATCACTAAGAATATGTACTCAAACACCTCCCCGCCGATTTCTAAGCATAGCATGGTCTGCAGTTTAATCCTTTGCACCGTTTTGCCTACGGCTACCTTGCAAACCACATTAGAAGTAGGTAAAGTCATCATCTTGACATTTCGGTTTAACAACCCTTGGAAAAATTTCGCGCTACATACATTCATGGTAGCACCGGTATCTACTGTAAATAACTCCGCTTTACCTCCTACTTTAACCTCTATTACCGGGGATTCTACTTCGTTTTCGTCCGAGTAATTCTTCAGTATTGCCAATTGTTCACTTTCGTCATCATTTAATTCGGACCGTAGCCCTGTGCAGTAAATCACCCCAGGGTTCGGTGCAATCTTTTTCCGGTCCACAACAAGATCGCAATTTAGTTTTCCGGATCATTTCCATCCACTATTGCAAAACCTTCTCTCACAGGCGCCACTAAGATCTCTTGACCTCCGGGCATATTAGAATTTCCCCCTCTTTGGCCCCGTCGGTTATTTCCTCGCGAGCTGTATCCGCTACCGTAATTCCCCCTGTCTTCTCTACGGTAATGCTCTTCGTCGGAGTCGTGGGCTCTCCACGGGGTTCTCGGGTTATGCCCGTTTCGACGTCCCCTAGGTCGGTACGGCCCGTCATGGAAATTTTCCTCCGTTCTAATTAAATTTACCTGATGCTCTCGTCTGCCGTTTCTTGGCCTACCCTCGAATCTGGGCGGGTCATCTCGGTATCGTTCCCTGATACCAACGTCTCGGTTATGGTTCCCATTGTAATTTCTGTTGGCGCGCGGTGAACTCGGCTGACCACGCCAGCTCCCCCTTTCATTTCTCCGCGAACCATGATCAAACTCCCGTTCCCAGTTGCTACTTTCAAAAGCTGACACAAGATCTATTAATTCAGTAATATCTTTCGGTCTCGCTACGATCAGGTAATTTGTAATCTGCTGAGGGAAATGTTTAATAATTTGCGAAATAAAATCTCCTTCGCTTACAGGAGGATCGACTAATCTGCAATTTTGCGCGCAAGTTAACACGTAGTCCGCCATCGACTGTCGGCCGTGTTCATTGTATCGGCCGTTGCTCAATATTGATCTGGCTTTGTTCTGCGTAGTCGCGTTCCAGTACTTGTTAAGGAACATTTGCCTGAAATACTCGTAAGAACAATTCTCCCCCAAAACAAGCCTTAACCACGTCAGAGATCTATTTTTCAGAGCCTTACGCACAACAAACATTTTGAGCTGTTCCGGTATATCCTTTATCTCGAAATAGCGGTCTAAGTCGATAAGGAATTGCTTAGGATTTATGTCCTCAGACTCTTCAAAAATGGGAACAGACACTTCATTCAGTAATTGGCCATATTGACTAAGACTATTTCCTGTATTAGACGGGTTCACGTGGAAGGAGCTAGGTGTCACATTTTCTATAGCTACAGCCTCATGCTGTGCGCTATTTACAATTGAGTTATTTCCATTACTGTCAACTGCGCTTGTCGCATTACCATCATTAATACTTCTTAATTGTATCTCTATTCTCTCTACAGATCCCTGGATTTCCACTATTCTACTCTCGTTCTTTTTTGAACGGTTATCTACCTCTAGATGAGCTAATAGCTGTCTCTCCGTGTTTTCCTTAAGTTTATTAATTTCTTGTCCCTCAGCTTCTAATTCAGCGTGCACTACCTGCAAAGTTTCATTTACCTCCCCATGCACTGCGTTCTTAATAGCTGTTAGCTCATCCGTCAGCATTTTCCTAGTTTCTACATTTTTTCTTTCACACATCTCTTTCATACGTTCTAAATTTTCGTCTACGTTAATTCTAAAGGATTTTAACCCTTCCTGGATTTCGGAAATGCTCCCCTGCTGTGTATTTAATTGCTCCCTCATTCTCTCCTCAAATTCCTGGTGCTTGTGATCTAAATGTTCTTTGAGCTTTGATTCTTGAGTCCTAAATCCTTCGTCTAAGAGTTCTTTAACTTGACCACCCATATTCTCTAATCTACTACTCATTTCGTTTAGTTCTTTACCCTGACCACTAATTTTACTTTCCAATTTCTCACCCATTTCGTTAACCTGACCACCCATATTCTCTATTCTACTACTCATTTCGTTTAGTTCTTTACCCTGACCACTAATTTTACTTTCCAATTTCTCACCCATATTCTCTATTCTACTACTCATTTCGTTTATTTTTTCCAAGAGTATCTTAAAGCAATCTCCCGAAGTATTCCCTACTGCGTCGCTGCTCTCAGCACTGTTTTCTTTACTCTGTTCTAACGACTCCATTTTGGTATTTCTACTTAGCTTTCCGCTACGAAGGAGCATCTATTTAAAATTACCTTATTCTAATCTTCCCCATTCAGTCATACAGTATATAATGTCCTCTCATTCTTCCACACATTTGTTTCCATGCATCTACTATTTTAACTGTGATATATATTGTCTTTACCTAGGATTGTTTTGTTTAACTCTGACCTTTCGGCGACTTGCGTTGCTGGGTTGATGTGGTCGTCCTCTGATGTTGATTGTCTCGCTTATTGAAACAGCACCTCGTGCGCCTTTCCTCCGAGGTCTTGAGGCTGTTTCCTGTCGCTCGTGATGTTACTTGGTCGTCGGCTCCTTTTCGCGTCCACGGCTTCTACTGCTGTCCCTGGGTTGAAGTTCACCTTCTTCCTACGCGTCGATTTATTCTCGCCGAGTTAACTGCTTACATCGGTGATCCTCTGGTTGTCATTCTTTGTCGAGCCACCACGTTGGGATGCCATTTGTAACGGGATCGTGACTTGGAGCGCCGTTTGTAGCGGTTTCTGGACGTTGGGTGCCGGATTTAGGTAGGCATGAGAGGATGTTTCTCGGGCGCGAGGTTAGATGACAACACAACACAGGCTTTTACTAAGTTTATTCTTCAACACTTCATTTGCCTCGAATTTCCGACCTGAGCAAGTTTCTGGTGCTTCTCTCTTAGGTTGCTAACTGCTTTACGTTCACTAATCACCGTTGCACTTCACACCTCGACGTTTCTTTTTGGCGCGAGAGCTATACTCATTTAGCGATACCAGGTTTACACACTTCTAGTCACATCGCCACCCAGACTCAAACTGTCAGACCGTTACACTTTCCACCTCGACGTTCCTTTTTGGCGCGAAGCTATACTTATTTAGCGCTACGAGGTTTACACTCCTGGGCACATCGCCATCCAGACCCAACTGTCAGACCGTTGCACTTTGCACCTCGATTTCCCATACTGTCCATTCGATACATTATTTAACTGTTTAATGAACTCTAATGTGACTAAATTAAGGACATAGATTTGATTTCTTTAGTTCTAGAGGCCTTTAGAAACTTGTTCAGGTCAACCTACTTTCAAAAGGCAATTTCTTTGCACAATACCAAGTTATACTTATATCTAAAATCTTATATTTATGTACATTCTTAATCTAAAATTACAAATATATACGTAGAAGTTCCCGTCTCATACTATTACTATTATTACTACTATTACTGCTATTACTCTCATTACTATTACTATTCTTATTATATTATTGTTTTATTATTATTATTATTATTATTATTATTATTATTATTATTATTATTATTATTATTATTATTATTATTATTATTATTATTATTATTATTATTATTATTATTATTATTATTATTATTATTATTATTATTATTATTATTATTATTATTATTATTATTATTATTATTATTATTATTATTATTATTATTATTATTATTGTTTATTGTTATTTCAAAGGTGGGCCCTAATGACCTAGCTGTCGACGGGGCCGTAAACCAACTCACTTATTTCAAACGTGTCAGCAGAATAACCCTGGAATTTCGACATGGATGGCCAAAATATGTGATCAATTATTTTGTACCACTCAATTTTCAAGCCCGCACCCGGCCCGAGCCCGACAAGCATTTCTCAAATTAGGGCTTGGCCCCAGCCCGCAGACCTCTATTGTGCATGTGTGTTAGCAGTATACCTCAAAAACGAAAACATTTGTGATTCCATCCATAACAAATTAAGTATGCATCTTAAATTTTCTGGGCGTAGACACAGAAGTCCTGTTCATTCAGGATGACCTTCGCATAACTAGTAAACCATAAAAGATAAAAACTTACTTTACAAAAACTGTAGATCTCTTTAAATTGAATTAAATTATTTTGCTGTTTAACGACGCTGTCAACTGCCAGGATCACATCAGCGTCGTCAGTGTACCGGAATTTCGTCCCGCAGGAGTTCTTTTATATGCCAGTAAATCTACTGACATGGAGCTGTCGTTTTTAAGCACACTTAAAAACCTCGGTCTGGGTCAGATTTGAACCCATGATCTTGGGATCAGTAGGTCAGCGTCTAACCAACTGAGCCACCCAGAACGGCAGATTTCGTTAAAGCACACAATTTGTGTCAAATGCATTCCTTGATGTTTCAAACAGTTACAATTTTCTTAAATAGGAAATCAATTTTCGTTTTGAATCTCTTGGCCATGCAAGTAGAAGGGAATTTCAAAGTCATCACATAGCGACCAGCTATTAGAAGATTTTACATTTATTCCCCTTGTACTTGGAAGAAGGAACGCAGTGACACAACTTCCGCAAAAGTTTATCTGGATTGGTATGAAGTAGATATAGAAATATGTTTGAGAGGTAGAATCGGAAATGAACAATTCAAATCCCGGCTATCATTGAGTTTTTCAGTTCCGATTCTACCTCTCAAACGTTGCTCACACACGGATTGTGTTCCAAAACACAACATCGGCGTAAGTAGATAACCCTTCGTGCGTTAAACTGTTGCAGAACTCCACGGCGCAATTCTAGTCATAGAGACGGCAGTGGCGTGTTCTGCGTCTCAGCGAAGACGTGAGGTGAGAGGCAGTTGAACTAGCGTGTGTAGTCCCTGGTCACAGACAGTAACAGTATAAACAACCGAAAGGACCTCACTTTACTTACAGGATCTTTATTTTCCAGGGAATAAACTCACTCCTGCAATGGCAGCACTGTGGCCGAGCGGTACACCTATCACCGAGGAGGACGGGGTTCGATTCCAAGGACCTACATGTATTCGTTGTGGACAAAGCGGCATCAGGGCGGGTTATTTCCCTATTCTCCGATTTCCCCCGCCATTCATTCCACTAATTACTCTATTATCACCTTTTCAAGCATCGATTTCGTCTGCATTTTCATTTCATCTTCCACAATATCATACCCGCCAGCTCGGTCGCCAGCTCTGACCTCTCTCAACTACATCTTCTGTAGAGTTGTGTGCAGAGGCACTCCTGTAACATCAGCGGAGTACAGGCTCGAGAATTTTCAGGCGCCGCATGTAATGGGTCATGTGCATAAGGCTCACAACCGCCGATATAGGCTCTGCAATGACTTAGGATGTACACAGTTTGATTCCCATTTGTAATGCAGACAATCGATTTTGGGTTTATTGCCGAAATGTGAACGTGCACCCATATCACACTTCGACGTTCCCAGCGCCCAAACAGTGCAATTCCGGACAGGGGTTCCTATTTGAAAACCGATCAGTTTGTTGTTCCGCACAACATACTAAGCGTTGTCAGTGTATTTTTTTTTTTTTTTTTTTTTTTTGGAAGGGGAGGAGGACACCTGTATGTATATACCTATAGGCGTGAAGGGAAGAAGAGAATGAAAGAATGGGAGGGAGAGAGAAAGAGAATCTCAGTGGTCAACACAATTAACAAAGTGAACACTGAAGTGTGTTCCGCAATAAGTCCTTTCCAAATAATCTAGAAAAAATCTGATGTGTTGCACTCATATGACTTTCTCTGCTCTTGTACTAACCATTCTTACAAACTCTTATTCCTCTATCTTCTTCATGTTAGCTGAGATAAAGGTTTACAAAAATTATCTTATAGCTTATTTCCTTGTGGGTACAAGAGGAATATGGGAATACAGTACACTTTGAGCGATAGTAAAAAGCTGGTCGCTGTATGAAGGCTTTAAATAACCATTCTCTTTGCACGGCTAATATATAAAAAAGTGAATAACGACCTTCCATTTGATAAAAGTGAGAAAATTGCAAAACTGAAATAACAGGAAGTATCTGCCAAATAGTTCACTCGACAAAAAAATCATTTGGACATATATTTTATCGGGATCTAGATCTAGATCGAGATCTAGTACAAAGATTTGGTCTATCTCTTATGGTTTAGCAGCTATGCAGATGTCATCAAGAATAAACAAAACTACATGCCCTATGGTGATAAAATTCAAAATGTGCATTTCAATTGCCATAAAAATATCTTAAGTATATGGCATCTTAATCAAAATCGTTTGAGCCATTTTGAGAAAATCAAAATTTTTGAAAAATTTTTGATGTAAAGGATAGTTTAGGTTGGGGTAATTTTCTCAAAAATCTTCGTGTCGCATCTTTGAAATATACTAAACTTAAATACCAGCTTCGGCTTTTAACCGACTTTTCTTTTTGAGTTATGCAGCTCATAGGTAGACACACACAAACACACACACACAAACACACACACACACACACAAAAATACGCACACAACGCACACGCACACGCACACACACCCCGTCCTGCAAATGCTTTTATGGATTCAAGGGCCTCAAAACATATCTTTCCGGTGAAATCTCGACATCGAATCTACTGTATGCAGTAGAGAAAGTAAAAAGGGCTAGGTCATGAACTTTTGTAGTCATCAGTTTTGGTAAACAATAAGGGACTCAATTTCCTTAATGCCAAGCGCAGATGCTGTAGGAGTTGATGGTTTATTTTGGTCTCATTTGACGGCTGTCACTTGTTACTTTTTTCTTCCGTATGTGGCCCCTTTTACAGTTTAGGAACATCAGCGCGACATGTTTTATGGTGATGAGAGAAAGATGGGAGAGACATTTGGGTCGGGCAAACAAAGTCTGCTCTCGCTAACCCAGTTCACGACGATTGTGGTGGCAGAAGCAGATAGATCGACATCTGGGAGACACATTTGGTACCCGCAACCCACTTCTAGTCATCATTTTGTCCTCTGAGGCGAATCAAATGACGGTGCAGGTAATAAAATGTTTGCCTTACATTTGCCTTCTTATATTTCTGTACTTTGTCGCTTATATAGGAAAATATATTGCATTCACCTGACCTTTTCCACTCAGCCTACAAGCCAGTACTTTAGCTAATCAAATAACCTTCATTGCACACTTTATGCGCCTCGCAGTACATATAAAAACCATAACCAAACGCGATAGTCAAGTGTTATAAAAGCAGGTTATGTGTGATGACTTTGAACACTACGAGAACAAACGAATAGCAACTCACGACTTGAAAGGAGTGTATTTCAATATTCAAATCAAGGGAAAGTTGTCACAAAAACTTTGTTTGACATAAATTGGGTATTCCCAGGAAATTCAAGATAAGTATACATTTATTTTTTACCTTCTCTACTGATAATTAGGGGAAGTATTGTATTCCACCCAAAAAATCGATGTCGAGAGTTCACCGGAAATATGTTTTGAGACCCCCTGAATCCAAAGAAAAGGATTTTTAGAAAAAGGTCCAGTGTGTCTGTGTCTCTCTGTGTGTCTCTCTCTGTGTCTCTCTCTGTGTCTCTCTCTGTGTCTCTCTCTGTGTCTCTCTGTGTGTCTCTCTCTGTGTCTCTCTCTGTGTCTCTCTCTGTGTCTCTCTCTGTGTCTCTCTCTGTGTCTCTCTCTGTGTCTCTCTCTGTGTCTCTCTCTGTGTCTCTCTCTGTGTCTCTCTCTGTCTCTCTCTGTGTCTCTCTCTGTCTCTCTCTCTGTGTCTCTCTCTGTGTCTCTCTCTGTGTCTCTCTCTGTGTCTCTCTCTGTGTCTCTCTCTGTGTCTCTCTCTGTGTCTCTCTCTGTGTCTCTCTCTGTGTCTCTCTCTGTCTCTCTCTCTGTGTCTCTCTCTGTGTCTCTCTCTGTGTCTCTCTCTGTGTCTGTGTCTGCGTCTGCGTCTGCGTCTGTGCGTGTGCGTGTGCGTGTGCGTGTGCGTGTGCGTGTGTGTGTGTGTGTGTGTGTGTGTGTGTGTGTGTGTGTGTGTGTACAGCATAACTCAAAAATGAAAACTCGGTTAAGAACCAAAGTTTAGTCTTTCAAGGGTGCGACACGAAGACTGAAGAAAATAGCCCCACCCTAAACAATCCTTTACATGGAAAATGTTTCAAAAATTTGGATTTCTTGAAAATGGCTCTAACGATTTTGATTAAAATGTCATATTTTGGAGATATTTTTATGACAAATGGAATATATATCTTGAATTTTCTGGCTATAGCCCCTGTAGTCGTATTTACTCTGGACGACTTATGCAGAACTGGTAAACCGTTAGACACAGACCAAATTATACTATACAAGAAATGTAGATCTTTCTAAAATACACAATTTATGTCCAAATAAATTTTCTTCTAGAGTGAACCATTTAGGTGCTATTCCTTGTTGTGTATGTAAGTTTCGGAAAACAAAGCTTTTGCGAAATGGAACATCGTTGTTCATTTTTATATATGTTAAGTGCGCAAAGAGAACGGAATCTCAAAGCTTTAAAAGATTTGACTATCGCACAAAGGCTACTGTATTCTAATATTCCCCTTGTACCTACAAGGAAATAAGCAATAAGATAATTTGTACAAATGTTTATCTCAACACAAAGTTTTTAGAAATGGTTAGTACAAGGGTAGAGAAAGTCATGCGAGTGCAACACATCAGATTTTTATGAAAATACCTTCAACATTTAATACTGAATCAAATCATTGGATCCATTTTTTAAAAAATGAAACAACGAAACGTTCTTCATGTAAAGGGAGAAGGGCAGTTTGGAGTAGGAGAATTTTTTTGAAAACTCTTGTGCCGCATTGGTAGAAGATCTTGAGCTTGAATGTGAATTTTGGTAATTAATTTTATTGACTTTTTTTAAAGCTATGCTTTTAACAGAGATGCACACACACACACAATCACGCGCGCGCACGCACAGACTTTTTTCCAAAAAAAAAAATGTTTTTCTTGGATTCGGGGGGTCTCAAAGCATATTTGCGGTGAAATTTTGGTTGGAATATTTCCTTTACTTACTTCATGTACTACAGAAAGTAAAAAAAAAAAAAAGTGTTGTCTATTTTATCTAGATTTCTAATTTCCTTTTATGGTGTTGGTGATATTGTCATACTTCTGAGAGGCACTAATACTGCTGTGTTTGCATTGAAGCGTTTCTAGCTTCTACCACGAAGTCGACAGGGGAGCGATCTACGTCACATCTACTGCCTTCTGATTCCCTGTTATCTCTCGCAGCATCGAGAACCTTTGGTTTCTTTGTTTTCCCTCTTGTTTTTCAGTTCCTTGCAATCACATCGCTATTAGGTGAACATTTTAAAAGTCTTGGATGCTTCCCGGAATTCAATAAAATATCTTGTGACTTTCTCTACCCACTCTTCTACAAATAATGGCGAATCCAATATGTTAACTTCTTTTTTCCGGACTGAATACCGCATGGAAACGTGGATTCGTACCAAACTCAACCACTGGATCCGATTCGATAATATCGTGGGATCGGATCGAAGATCTGTTGCATGGAAACACCTATCGATTTGAATGCTAACTTCTTCTTCACTTGCAACACGCAGCACACTCGTCATTTGATTTTCTTAGTGAAATCTCACAATATAATATTCTCAAAGACATTCAGTAACCTCAAAACCTTGTTAAAACATGCAGTAAACATTTCTACAGGTGCGCCAACATAGACCAAGTGGCCAACATAAAAGCTTGAATTATTTCTGTTTGAGCCTTGCATATACAAAGCGATCTTATTTCCGGATTGAATTCAACATGGAAACACGGAAATAGGAATGTACTAAAATCGAGCTGAATTCCGGATGGAAACGCACTAGAAAGGTTTGATGTTTTATTACTAACAGCTACAATGGGGAACCAATGAATACAGTAACCCTAAGTGATAGTCACGGCCTTTAAGATCTGGTCGCTATGTGATACCCTGATGTTCTATTCTCTTTGCGACCCGGTTTCGATCACAGGCAACCGCACGTGGGACGAAGCTGCCCTGGGGCGGTTTTGCTCCGGGTTCTCCGGTTTTCCCCGCCATCTCATTCCACCGGTGCTCCATCTTCATTCCACGTATCATCAGTGTCACCGCCTGCGGTGCCGTAGTAGTAAAAGCAGGCGTTAGACATTACACACACATTCTCTTTGCATGGTTGAGAAAAGTACAAGTATTTCAAAATTCAAATCAACAACAAGGAAAGTCACGAATATGGGTATCTCCACAAAAAATAATACAAATAATATATAAAATTGATGATGATGATGATGATGATGATGATCATAATAATAATAATAATAATAATAATAATAATAATAATAATAATAATAATAATAATAATAATAATAATAATAATAATAATAATAATAATAATAATAATAATAATAATAATAATAATAATAATAATAATAATAATAATAATAATAATAATAATAATAATAATAATAATAATAATAATAATAATAATAATAATAATAATAATAATAATAATAATAATAATAATAATAATAATAATAATAATAATAATAATAATAATAATAATAATAATAATAATAATAATAATAATAATAATAATAATAATAATAATAATAATAATAATAATAATAATAATAATAATAATAATAATAATAATAATAATAATAATAATAATAATAATAATAATAATAATAATAATAATAATAATAATAATAATAATAATAATAATAATAATAATAATAATAATAATAATAATAATAATAATAATAATAATAATAATAATAATAATAATAATAATAATAATAATAATAATAATAATAATAATAATAATAATAATAATAATAATAATAATAATAATAATAATAATAATAATAATAATAATAATAATAATAATAATAATAATAATAATAATAATAATAATAATAATAATAATAATAATAATAATAATAATAATAATAATAATAATAATAATAATAATAATAATAATAATAATAATAATAATAATAATAATAATAATAATAATAATAATAATAATAATAATAATAATAATAATAATAATAATAATAATAATAATAATAATAATAATAATAATAATAATAATAATAATAATAATAATAATAATAATAATAATAATAATAATAATACATATTGTGCTTGAACAATATAGTTCCTAAGAGGGAGTTTACAGGTTATAAATTGGATATAGTAACACCTCCTACCATTTTTACTTTCTCTACTGGTAAGTAGGGGAAGTATTGTATTCCACCCAAAAATTCGAAGTCGAGATTTCACCGGTAATACATGTTTTGAGGCCCCCTGAATCCAAAAAAAGCATTTTTAGAAAAAGTTCCGTGTGTGTGTCTGTGTGTCTGTCAGTCTGTCAGTCTGTCAGTCTGTCAGTCTGTCAGTCTGTCAGTCTGTCAGTCTGTCTGTCTGTCTGTCTGTCTGTCTGTCTGTCTGTCTGTCTGTCTGTCTGTCTGTCAGTCTGTGGACAGCATAGCTCAAAAACGAAAAGTCGGTTAAAAACCAAAGTTGGTATTTAAGTTGAATGTCGTTTAAGGATGTGACACGAAGATTTTGAAGAAAATAGCCCCTTTACATGGAAAATTTTTCGAAAATTTTGATTTTCTTGAAAATGGCTCCAACGATTTTGATTAAAATGTCATATGTTTGAGATATTTTTATGACAAATGAAATGTATATCTTGAATTTTCTGGCTATAGCCCCTGTAGCCGTATTTACTCTGAACGACTTTTGCATAACTGGTAAACTGTTAGAGATAGACCAAATTATACTATACAAAAAATGTAGAGCTTGCTAAAATACACAATTTATGTACAAATAAATTTTCTTGTAGGGTGAACCATTTCGGAGATATACCTTGTTATGTGTGTGAGTTTCGGAAAACTTGGAACTTTCGTGAAATTGGTCATCGTTGTTCATCTTTTTATATGTTACGTGTACAAAAAGAACGGAATTTCAAAGCTTTAAAAGATTTGACTATCGCACAAAGCCTACTGTATTCCAATATTCCCCTTGCACCTACAAGGAAATAAGCAATAAAATAATTTGTACAAATGTTTATTCTAACTAACACGAAGAAGATATAGGAATATGAGTTTGTAAGAATGGTTAGTACAAGAGTAGAGAAAGTCATGTGAGTGCAACACATCAGATTTTTTGATAACAGCTTCACGGGTGATCAGCCGTGTGAGGTTTAAATCTTACCTCCTACCATCTTCTGATTCCCTAATAGCTCGCAGCAAGGTGAGTCTCACTTGTTTGACATTTGTCTCCCATTTCTGAGTCTATGGGGAATAGCAGACTGTATTAGTCCTAAACGACAGTCAAATCATAAAGAACTGATAGCAATGTGATGACTATCTCCAGAAGAAATAAATAAAAAAGATATATTATACCTGTATAAAGGTGTTTGTTTCTTTGTTTCTTTTTCTAACGATTCGAAATAGGACTATGCAAAGTATTTAGAAACGTTTCTTAGTTCTCCTTTGAGTCCATAATTCTTTCATTCTTAAACTGTGGGCCTTCTTTCATCTGTCCTTGTTCCAGTTTTTTTTCTTCGGCTGACCTCTTGGTGAACTTGCAATTTATGCTACTTGATTCTAAAGTTACCTCAGTTTGTCTTCTTGAGTAATTCCTGCCAATTTTAAGTCATTTTTACACACCCAATCCACTGCATGGTTTGCACTTGTGCTTTACTTCTATTTTCGAAAAATTCCAATATTTATTTTCTGAGCCTATTTGAGTTCATTCGTTTAATATGGCTAACTTACGTTTTGTAATATCACTATAAATGTAAGTATACACTTTTAGTTCATTTTTACTTTTGGGTCTCTTCATCGCTTGTTCACTTACAATTTTTCTTACAATTTTACATTATTTTTACTATATTTGCAGTATTTGCTTTTCTACTCAAGATTCTTTTTGCTCTATACAACTTATTATTATTGTTTACTATTACTAGTATGTGTTTCTGACACTTGGACCTTGTTCTGAAAAACTATTTTTTGTATTAGGGCTCAAAATGTGTATTTGCAGTGAAATCTCAATACCTAATTTGGGCGTGTAATGCATCCTTCCTATATTAACCATACGGTAAGCAGCAGATGTAGTAAAAACTAAATAAAAAAGAGTAGTATATTTTAATGCATTCCTGATCTCGTTTTATTGCGTTGCTGGTGTTGTTTTTCGAGAGCAAGTAAATAGTCTTGAGTTACAATGAAGTGTCTTTCAACATTTTTAGTTTAACCAGGAGGGATATACGTGTGAGAAAGCAGATTGTACGGTATACCTCCTACTGCTTTGTAATTCCCTGTTAGTACGCAACGTCAAATGAAGCACAATTGCTCTTGTTCCTACAACTTTGTGTTTGCACCCATGGGCGTCCTCAAAATTCTACCTTAGGTAGAACACTCACATGACCCTTGTACGAAATATTCTACCAAAAATTAACTTGTTGCACTCACATGACTTTCTCTACTCACTCTTACAAACTATAGATAGATACAGAAATGGTTTTATTACAATTATATATCGATTCTTCAGCATTAAAATGTTGCCTCCGTTTTCGAGATAAATGATTATATTGTAGAAATAGCCTTATTACTAGGGCTAGGATTTTTATGACAGGGCATATATTTTTCGGTAGGACTGACATACTGCTTTAATGCTTGTTATGAAACAGCGAAATGAATTAAAGTAATTTGTTGTCATATTTATGCATATATGACTTTTTCTCTGATACAGCATATTTTAGTAAATAAATCGTCATATTCGTCATCTTTTCACTCTTTCAAGAAGTAAAGAACTTTCTCATGGAATTCTTTTCTTCCGTGTTACATTTCTCAGAATTGCGCCCCTTCCTCCCCTATTTAGTTTGAATTCTCAGTATGGACTTCATTCTTACGGTATTAGAAACAAAGCGAATAGCGTCATACACTGTGTTCCATTTCAATGATTTTGTTGGATGAAAAGTCCTCTCTTAATCATTTAGATTTAGATTCAAATGATAAATATGTTCCTGTGTGTCTTTCGAGGTACAAGGCTTTGTTGCCTGACAATAGAAAATATTTTTATTTGAAAATTGTGTATGTAAACTCAGAGGTCATAAATTGAGTAAGAATGAGCATGTAAAAAGTAAATAGGATAATTATGTTCCGATAATGTTAATAAAAATCATACTACAATATGAAATTTTCGTAGTTCAGATTGCTTCGCATGTGCATTTTATTCTCAAATAAACAGTTCACTATCGAAGCTGAATTGCTAATTTATTTTACAGCAGAAATTTTACCTCAATTTAATATTGTTAGGTCATATTTATTACGTTATTTTGCATATTTTTGTAACTGTTTGGTCATAACGGCATATTTTTTGTGTATATTATGGTGATTTTAGGTCATAAAAATCCTAGCCCTATTTACCAATATAGCCTTAGAGGTATAATGCGTATAAGAGAATACAGTGGCCCTAAGCGATTGTCACATCCTTTAAGAGCTGGAGTCTATGTGATGGCTCTGATATTTCTTTCTTTCGTATGACCAGGACATACAGACGAATGACTCCCTACCGGAGAAAAGTATTTGAAAATTCAAACCAGTTTCAAGGAAAATACAATAATTCCACCAAAAATACAACAACAACAATAATAACAACAGTTAAATAAATTCAAAATGCAACAATAAAATTAATATTTATTATTGGGTGCACAAGATTTTTAAAGCGAAATTTCAATATGATTTTAATTTAAACATAAGTACATTTTGTAGATTTCGAAAATGTATCCAAAAAGATCTAGGTCATATTTATCGTTATATTTTCTAATTTTTTCGGTCATAAGTAATTTCTAACATTTTTAGGTCATAAACATCTGGGCCCTGGTAATAATAATGCTTCAACAAGATCTACATATTCTGTGGTTGAGAGTTTTCTATATGAAGAGCACTTCTGAGGACATTCCCCCCCCCCCCCCCCCCAAAAAAAAAAAATATTTAAATATCGTAGAAATATCTTAAACATTGTAAAGAGAAATTCTTTTATTTTTTTTTTTTTTTTTTTTTTTTTTTTGTTTTTTTGTTTTAAAAAAATCATGGCTTATGATAAAGATTTCCTAGTAAAATATATTTTGCGTTGGATGGGGGGAGGGGAGGTTGTTCCTTAAAAACTTTAACACATATTTGAAAGATGTGCTTGATATTTTACTGAATTTCCATTTTTGAGTTACAATATTTGTGGACACTGGAATTTTCATGTGAATGGAACTCAAAATGAGTATTTCCAGAGAAATCTTGGTATCGCATATGCTCACAAAGAAAGCTATTTCTTTCAACAATATTTTTCATTTCTACAAGGAGTTGACAGGGGAGCAATCGGGTTTACGTGATACCTCCTACTGTCTTCTGATTCCCTGTTACCTATTGCAGCATCAGTTTTCAGTTCTCATTCCTTGCAACTCCTTGCACTAAATCCCTATTCAGCGCTACTGTTTGAAAGCCTGTTTTCAGTTGTAAATATGTCGGACGTCCCAGAAATCAACAAAAATTCTTGTACCACACTCACATAGTTTTCTCTACTCACCCTTGTGCAAGCTTTTTCTACTTTCTTTTATCTGTTACGGAGAGACATCAGTGAAAATGGCTAAAATCCACAATTTTTGTCACAATAACATAGCAGTTTGTATGCATGTGTGTCAAAGCATATGTAATAGGTCTATCAAATATCATTTTTCTATTTCACATTTTACTATCCCTCAAAGCCTATTGTATTTCCATATTCCCCTTGCAGCTACTAGAAAATTACTAGTAAAGGTAATTTCTACAAATATTCATCTCCAGCAAGATGAACAGGATAGAGATATAAGTGTTTATAGGAATAATTAACACAAGAGTAGAGAAAGTGATGTGAGTGCAAGACATCAGATTTTTGAGTTATGATATCTGAGGAAACTAGGGACTTCATCTGAAATGCTTTTGTATTTAGAGAACTCAAAACATGTTTCCATTGGAAGCTTGGTATCGACTTTTTGGGAGGGAAGCAACACTTCCTGCAATTCGAATACTTAGGTTAGCAGGAGATAAATTAAAAACTGAATAAAAAAATGTGGTATGTTGCACTCACATAACTTTCTCTACTCTTGTACTAACAATTTTTACAAACTTGAATTCCTATATCTTCGTATTGAGATAAAACATTTGCAGAAATTATCTTATTGCTTATTTCCTTGTAGGTTCAAGGGGAATGTGGGAATACAGTAGGCTTTGAGCGATAGTGAAATCTTCTAAAGCTTTCAAATTCCGTTCTGTTTGCACGCTTAACACACCAAAAAATGAATAACGCTTCATTTGAAAGAAGTATAGTTATCCAAAACTCAGAAATAACAAGGAATATCTCAGTAATGGTTCACTCTACAGAAAGAATTATTTAGACATGGATTGTGTGCTCTAGCAAGATCTACACTTTTGATATAGTAAGATTTGGTCTATGTCTTACGGTTTAGCAATTATGCAAGTAGTCCAGAGTAATAGGACTACATGGGCTATAGTAAAAAAAAAAATCAAGATATGGATTTCATTTGTCACTAAAATATCTCAAACATATGGCATTTTAATCAAAATCGTTTGAGCCGTTTCCAAGAAAATAAAAATTTTCTAAACATTTTCCTGGCGGAATTTTCTTCAAAATGTCCATGTCGCAACTTTGAAAGACATTAAGCTTAAATACCAAATTTGGTTTTTAATCGAATTTTCGTTTTTGAGCTATGCTGCCCACAGACACATATATCTAAAATGCTTTTTTTGGATTCAGGGTACCTCTAAACATATTTCCGGTGAAATCTCGACATCAAATTTTTGGGTGCTTACTATACGTAGTAGACAAAAGTAAAAATGAAGGTTGATAGACCTAATTATCCTTTGACACACATGCATACGAATTTCGCATCATTCTGCCAAAAATTGTGGATTTTTGCCATTTTCACAAACGCCAGAAGTAGACCAAAAGTAAGAAGAGTGAGTAGAGAAAGCCATGCAGCAGTGTATCAGGGAGTTGCAAGGACCGAGGAGGTTCTCCATGTTGCAAGAGTTAACAGGGAATCAGAAGATATTAGGAGGTATGCCGCAAGTCCAGCTTCTCGCCTATCCATCCCTGGTAGAAATTAAACATATTGGTGAAAGTAACGCTTCAGTTCAACACACCGTACTACTTCCTCTCACAAAAATGACAATATCACCGAAACAATAAAAGTAAATTAAGAATACAGAGGCAGTAGATTCTTTTTACTTCCTCTACTACCGATAGTAACTAGAGGAAGTATTGCATTCCACCCAGGAATTGGTACCGAGATTTCACCGGAAATATATGTTTTGAGGCCCCCTGAACCCCCACAAAAGGCATTTTTAGAAAAAGGTCCGGGCGCGCTCGCGTCTCTCTCCGTCTCTCCGTCTCTCCGTCTCTCCGTCTCTCCGTCTCTCCGTCTCTCCGTCTCTCCGTCTCTCCGTCTCTCCGTCTCTCCGTCTCTCCGTCTCTCCGTCTCTCCGTCTCTCCGTCTCTCCGTCTCTCCGTCTCTCCGTCTCTCCGTCTCTCCGTCTCTCCGTCTCTCCGTCTCTCCGTCTCTCCGTCTCTCCGTCTCTCCGTCTCTCCGTCTCTCCGTCTCTCCGTCTCTCCGTCTCTCCGTCTCTCCGTCTCTCCGTCTCTCCGTCTCTCTGTCTGTCTGTCTCTCTGTCTCGGAACCCTATATTTTAGGAGATCCTGACAATTTTACACCTGCTAACCTTTTAGTTACACCTGTTCATATTCTGTCTCTGTCTCTCTGTCTTTCGCTGTGTGTGTGTGTGTGTGCGTGTGCGTGTGCGTGTGCGTGTGCGCGCATGTGTGTGAGCCTGTGTGAGCGTGCGTGCGTGTGTGTGTGTGTGTGTGTGTGTGTGTGTGTGTGTGTGTGTGTGTGTGTGTGTGTCTCAGTCTGTGGACAGCATAACTCAAAAACGAAAAGTTGGTTAAAACCCAAAGTTGATATTCAAGTTTAATGTCTTTCAAGAATGCGACAGGATGATTTTGAAGAAAATTGCTTCACCATAAACTACCCTTTACATGGAAAATTGTTCGAAAATTTTAATTTACTTGAAAATGGCTCTAATGATTTTGACTCAAATGCCATATGCTTGAGATATTCTTATGACAAATGAATTGTATAGCTTGAATTTTTGACTATAGTCCATGTAAGCCTATTTACTCTGGATGACTTGCACAACCAGTAAAGCGTAAGAGATAGTCACAATCTTAAATGCACATCGCTGTTTTTTTTTTTGTTTTTTTTTTTTATTTTTATTTATTTATTTATTTTTTTTTTTTTAAATATATGTTAGCCGTGCAAAGTAAACGGATTCTCAAAGCTTTAAATGGAACATTAAAAAGCTAAAATGCGCTGTATTACTCATAATATAACTTTCCAAAACGCATTGGACAAACTGAATAATTGACGTCTTGTGGTGACCCTGGTATCAGGTCGTATGTAAACAGATGGTCCACTCCAGCCGGCTCCAGAAAATATTAGCGCAAATGTTTATCGGAGAGAATCCTAAGCACGTTTTTCACATTCAGCTATAAGATATTTAAACGCCAGCTTCTGGGTTTCATGACCAATTAATACAGGCACAAACAGGAATATGAATAGTAAGTAATACGAATAGATTAGTATATGAGTACTAAAAAGCTGATAAATTAATTTTGGACAGTTCTTGAATGCCCCAGCTAAGTACATTATATCCTGTTGGCAAAGGGCAGTTAGATTATAATTAGCCGAAAATCAAAGTACGCTATGTGCCTGACGTGTACTAAAACTAAAAATCTGATGTGTTGCACTCACATGACTTTCTCTACTCTTGTACTAACCATTCTTACAATCTCACATTCCTATATCTTCTACATGTTAGTTGAGTTAAACTCTTCCAGAAACTATCTTATTGCTTATTTCCTTATAGGTACAAGGGGAATATGGGAATACAGTAGCCTTTGAGCGATAGTCAAATCTTCTAAACCTTTCACTTTCCGTGCTCTTTGCACGGTTACCATATAAACACATTAATAGCGATGTTCCATTTGACAGAAGTATAAGTTGTTCAAAAGTTACACAAATAACAAGGAATACATGCGAATTAGTTCACTCTTAAAAAAAACAGGCATAAATTGTGTATTTTAGCACGGTCTACGTTTTCTATGGTAAGATTTTGTCTATCTCTTACGGTTTATGAGTTATTCAAAAGTTATTCAGAGTAAACAGGACTACGTAGGCTATGGCCAGAACATTCAAAGTATGCATTTCATTTGTCATCAAAATATCTTAAACATACGTCATTTTAATGAAAATCGTTATATCCATTTTCAAGAAAATCAAATCCTTGAAAGACATTAAACTTAAATACCGACTTTGGCTTTTAACCGACTTTCTGTTTTTGAGTTCTGTTGTCCACACACACACACACACGCACGCACGCACGCACGCACGCACGCACGCACGCACGCACGCACGCGCGCGCGCGCGCGCGCACACACACACACACACACACACACACACACACACACACACACACACACCTTTTTCTAAAAATGTTTTTGTTTTTGGATTCAGGGGATCTCAAAACATGTATTTCCGGTGAAATGTCGACATCGAATTTTTGGGTGGAATACACTTCCTCTACTTACCAGTAGAGAAAGTAAAAACTAAAACAAACAAAATTGTTTATTGGTTAAAATATTCATTGATTTAAACGAGTAGTTCAGGTGAATTGAGGGCAACTTTGTTTATAGCACACAAACGAATGCTTCTTTTAACAAACCGTCACTATGTGAAATACGTTTCTATGTCACTTCGCTTTGTGTCAATTTATTAGACCTGTCATGTAATGTTTCACATATTTTCTTCTATTTCCTTTACGTCGTTATGATCCAATTACTTTAATTATTTAATAATTAAAATAACACTTACGTGATTTACTAGTATAAACCCATCTTGAAAGGCCAAACGTATATCCATCTTGCACAACTGAATTCTTCTCCTTTTGACTGGCCGTGGAACCAAGGCACACAGAACGAGAAGTAAACTTGAACTGGGAAGTGTGTAGACCAGCGTCAAAAAGAAGTCATTACATGCATTCTACGTCTGCACCATGAACTGCATGTGTCGTAGATAGATGGCGTCCATATCAAGTAAGTTAAAGTCTTAACTCACATGATCCAAAAAAACTAAATGTTGGTAAACAACAGATAACCATTTGTATTGGTTAAATTTAATTTCCACGTGGGTGGAAGCAATTATTATGAAAAGATACGCCTAGATATTACGAATTACACTTCAAATCGTGTTTATTTGTGAAAGAATGAAAATTATTGGGCTTTAAATAACGGATCATGTGAGTTTTGACTCTAATATCCAGATCACGAGAGTTTTGAAACATTTGAGTTTAGAAAATGACTAATTTTGAAACATGTGAGTTTAGAAAATGACTAATTTGGAACGTGTGAGTTAGGATGATAAACATTTAAGACCAACACTTGAATATGACCAACGAAAGGAGCTAGCCAACCACGGAAATAAATTAAATAATCAATTAAAGTTAATTAAACAATTGTTAAAGAAGGTTACTTTATCTTGTAACTTGATAGCAACTTCCGCTGGCATTTTTTCTTCCATCACTGTATGCGTGAAAATCGTTATAGTTTAATCGCCGAACTTCTTCTTCTTTCCCTTTTTTTAAAGCTTTGAAATTTCATTCTGTTTGCACGGCTAAGACATAAAAACATGAATAATCTTTCTTTGCAAAACTCCCACATATAGCAAGGAATATCTCCAAAATGGTTCACTACAAAATAAAACACAAAAGACAAAAAAAAAAAGGGGGACATAAATTGTGTGTTATAGCAATAATCTACATTTTGTAAAGTAAGACTTGGTCTATCTCTTACGATTTATCAGTTATGCAAAAGTAATCCAGAGTAAACACGACTACATAGGCCATAGACAGAAAATTGAAAATGGACATTTCGTTTGTCATATAAACATCTTAGACATATGGCATTTTAATCAAATCGTTAGAGCCATTTTCGAGAAATAGAAAATGTTCGAAAAATGTTCCATGTAAATGGTGGTTTAGACTGGAGGAGTTTTCTTCGTATCGAATTCTTGAGAAGTTAAGCTTAAATACCAAGTTTGTTTATTAAACTACCTTTAGTTTTTGAGTTATGCTGTCCACAGACTAACACACACACACACACACACACACACACACACACACACACACACACACACACACACACACACACACACACACACACACACACACACACACACACACACACACAGAAACACACACATGGACACTTTTCCAAAAATGCTTTTTTGATTTAGGGGGTCTCAGAACATATATTTCCGGTGAAATCTCCACTTCGAATTTTTGGGTGGAGTACAATACTTCCTCCACTTACTATACGTAGTAGAGAAAGTAAAAATGACTAAGTGAGGTCTGCCTGTTGTCTACCTATAAACTGCATAAATGGAAAGTTGGTCAAATTCAGTATTTTAGCTCAGGGCCTATCAAGGATGTGACACAAAGGTTTTGAAGAAAAGATATTTTCTCTACACTGGCTCTAAGAGTTTTGATTAAAATACGATATTTTAAGCTATTTTCATAACAATAAAATGTATAGTTTCATGGGTGTAGCGTCTAAAATATCCTTTGTTTTGAACCACTTTTATATGTTTGGTAAGCCGAACCACAAATAAACAGATATCCTCTCGAAGCACACAAGCTATGCTTAGTAACTATTTCTGAGGTATCTATTGTTATTGGTTTGAATTTTCAGATACTTTAGGTATATCTTTCTCAACTACTTTTCTTGTTTTAGAGCGTTACATTACTGTTTCCAGGGCCTTTTAGCTCTAAATACTCATATTTTCTGCTTACTTTTTCATGATTAGCTATCAAACTTTACCCGGGTAGGTCATTTCGGGTGTGGAATGACCAAAATGGTTGAAATGATGTTCAGCGGCCCGTCATTTGTGTTCCCATTATAAGGGAAAAAGCCTTATTCAGGTAATCCCACCCTGAGATTCAAAGTGAGGCAGACATACTATTCCCACACCGAGGGGGATGACTCAAGTGGTAACGTCTGCAACCCGCATTCAGAAAGTCGCGAGTTCGATCCCCGTGGCCGACCTTCCTGACCCATGTTTTTTATTTCGGAGGTTTCCCTGGGTCACCAGGAGAATGCTGAGAAGGATTTCCATATTTTCCGAATTTCCTGTCCCTCCATTTTGTTACATTAATAATTTCATTTCATCCTTCATTTCGTTAGATTTCTTTCAGGGTTGGAAACATTGGCGAACGTCGCTGCAGAAGGACGACAGGAGAAACAAATGCGCTCTGGAAATCTCGTCCTGTGGATTGGAAGGCGAGGCACTGGTTTCCAGGGCTCCCATTGGATGGCACATACCCAGACCTTGGATAAGCCAACCTTGGATAAACCAACCTCCACCGGGGTGCTTCTAACTAGGAAAACGTAGGGACCCTGCCCTCTGCTCTGTCGTGGAAACATTTCGGCCACCTTTAAAAAATTAAAATTATTCTGTTGATTAAAGACGCTGTTAATTGCCAGGTTTACATTAGCGTCACCGGTGTGACAGAATTTTGTCCCGCACCAGTTCTTTTACATGCCAGTAAATATACTAACATGGAGCTATAGCCTCTAAGCACACTTAAAAACAATAGGTATGGGCCGGATTTAAACCCGTGACCTCGGAATCAGTAGGCCAGTGTCTAACCAACAGTCACCCAGGATGACCCTGCCGCCTTTAGGTCCATGCGCCTCATCCTTCCGCACAGGGGTTGCCCCCACACCATAGAGGTGGAGAAGTAATGTTAATTGCAAGTAATAAACATATTTCCGCAAAACATTGTTGTTGACCTAATCACATTATTTGTCTGGTTTGGGCAGTCAATAACACGGTATGACCATTTAGTCCCTAACGATTCATTTAGTTAAAACGTAACATCCTCTAGGCTAATAACCGCTACACTAAATGTTTCAACAGAAAGAGGAGGTGAATGTTTTGGCTGATGATGCGAGTGTTTTAATAACGTGGTCATACATTATAAAAATGCAATCTCTGAATTTGCGTTTACTCGTGATGGTGTATATTACACTGCAGGGCAGAAGCCCTCCAGCACCTGTAGCAATTAACACAGGCGGCCTTGGGCCAATTTGTCGACCGTAATGAATTTCCTACGCTATTCCAGATTAAAAGGCACAATCTCATTACAGGTGAAAAACTGATCACTTTGATTTTCAGTGTACGAGTGTTGAGTTAATAAAATATATATACAAATACTAAAGCTGATATAAACTTAGGCACATCCAAATCGGAAGCAATAACGTAAAATCAAGGAGCAAGACAAGGATGCAGCCTTTCGGAGCCTTTATTCATGTATATGAATGTGGTTGATGTTATACAAATATGGAAAAAAGAAAGGCATTTAGAATTAAAATTCAACAAGTATTTACATGTAAACGAGGATACACGCAAATGATATCGTAATATTGCAAAATAGCCAAGAAAACCTACAGCGCTCTGCTTATAAACCACAAAATGGGCACAAACGTAACTTAAAAATAACCATAAGAAAGAAAAAAGCGAAGGCACATCAAGCAAAATAGTTGTCAAGAACCAAATTATATATTGGAAACAATAGACTGGAATAAGCCGCAAAGTTTAATAACTTGGTTGTGACGTAAGTCAGGATATCGATATAGAACAAATATGTGGAACCATGACAATGTAGGACACAGGAGAGCAGCGAGTTGATGTGGGGGTCCCTAACGTGCGCTGGAGATCCTTCATCTCGACACTAGGTTTCGCCAAAATCACCATCCGCATGGGTTTCGACAGCACCCCCTTCACCCGGCACGCCTAGTAACTACAAGGCCAACCCGTCCATCGAGGACAGCAGTTACACTGCGCAAATCCCCCACACGGCAGCGCTAACAGGTCCATCGTCCACAGTTCTGACACTGAAAGAATGGATTGAAAGGAAGGTGAACTAAATTGGAAGGAAAGAAAATCCGGGATGTAGCTATCCTTCCCAACAGGTCACATGGTGACCTTGGAAAACCTCCGAAAAAGTCCACAGCTCAGTAAGGTCGGCTGCTAGAATCGAACCCACACTCACATGTTACCGCGGAGCCATCTCGCTCGGTAACTATAACAATAACTACAAAGTAAAATAAGGAAAGAAGAAAAACTGTATTTCAACACCCTGTACTCATGTATAGTAACGAATCGTGGATAAGATAAGAAACGGACAGAATTAAAATTCAGAGACCACAAATGAGTTCTTTTTTTTTTTTTTTTTTTTTTTTTTTTTTCTCGAAGAGTTAAAGGGCGCAATAAAATGGGGTTAGTTATAAATGAAATAATTAAAGAACTGAATATTCATAAGTTATGTGATAAACATAATTGGTAAAAGCACATGAACAGCATGAGTGAAGAAAGGATACCACTGCTTTAGTGAAAAATATACGGAGTCCCAGAGAAAGGTAAGGGTGAAGTAAAGAATGTGAAATGTCTTACTCTTAGTGAAGAAGATAAAGAAAAAGATTTTAGTGGACTTAGTAGTTTGCCCATATCAAGCCATACAGGGATGGTGCCGTGGCCGACCGGTTAGACCGTTCGCCTACCATCTAGGTAGCCGGGTAGTATGCGAGGTGGACGAAGCGGCGTCTGAGCGCGTTTTCTCCGGGTTCTCCGGATTCCCCTGCCACTCATTCCACAATTGCCCCATCATCATCTTTCCATTCATCCATTTCGCTTGCATTTCATATCCCCTTCCTTACTATCATACCTGGTGCTTGACTGTTAACCCGCTTCCAAGTCTTCACGCTGTCCGGTTCATATGTTTCTCTGCTCTCCGACCCTCCTCTGACGCTAGGCACTGGCTTGTAATTTCTAGAGGGTGTAAGTCCTACATAAGGGGAGGGTAAGAACGACCCCATCAGTGAAAATGCGTAGGTATGACTCAGCATACAGAAGTGACGCAACGCACTTTTTCGGAGCAGTTTTCTTATCATCTTACGGCTTATCATAATGAGTGAGGCTATTACTGACCAATGAACTGCTGACAGTTACAATATTTGGCTAGAGGCGTGGCGCTGAAAGACTGGGGGAGCGGAAGGGTCATAGAAAAGTCACGTTTTAATTTTCTTCAGATTTATCGCCAAATTCTTAATACCGATTATGGAAAAAGTTGCAATTGTTGCCGAAAATAAGCAGCATTTATTGAGTTAAATGATTCTAGGTTATAAGAAAAGCTTTACCTTTGTCCTTAGAATCACAAAATCATGTAAAACTTTACAGAAGACATAATGCAATATTACATTGAAAAACATAAAAACGTTTAATCTTTCTACAAATTCTCCCTATATTAATATACTGGAATTAAAAGTCGTATCGAAATAGTTATAATTTTTCTATTACATTATATTATAACTAGGGCCCGGATTTTTAGGTTCTTAAAATTAACATTTTAGTTATTTTTATATCTTAAAAAAGTTTTTTTTAATTCTTTAACCTCCTGAAATAGTTTTTATGTTATTATTGTTTATTAATTTTATTATTAGTTGTCCTTTTTTTATAGTAATGTTGCTGATATGTCCTATAGATCCTTCGTGGCGCTCAAAATGCGATTTTTGGCCAGAGGGCACCTGGAAAATATGTAAATAAAATTATAGTATATATAGTATGTGCATTATAACAGGTGTTTAATACTTACCTGTATTCCAGCATTCAAGAACAGGTCGTACAGGTTCTCCTGTACAGTATGTTTATCTGCACAGCACCTAGCCACTTAATACGACTTTATCTGTGCAGTGTACATAGAAGGTGTTCATGTTTGTTCAAGCGTTTGTGTCTGTGGGCATGGTTTCTCCCGCTTCTGGCAGATTTAGCAAAATATTACTTTGCCATCTGTGGTGAAGTTCGGATCATTACCTATCCACTGACGAATCAACTACCTTCGAGATGAGCTGACTAGGCATGACACTGGCTTCTTAAATTACCTGCTTAATCTAAGGAAAATTAACTTCTAACGATGTAGTAATTGTATGCATTAACAATACATGATAATCGACTGAACACAACGGATACTGTTTTTAAACTGATTGACTTGAGTTTATGGCAGGTTCTCCTAAAGACCCCTTTCCCCTCGACAACAATCCCCGCATTCCTTACTTGCAACAATACAGAGCTTGGACCCACCCAGCTAAATACAAGTCATTTCCCTCTTGCATTGTTGTCACTACTCCTCTAAGCATGCATAAGTGAAAAGACGTAGCAAAGGTGTAACAATCATAGTCCATTCATAATTTCATAAACATTTCATTTTCCCATTTTAAAATAAATTTTTTTTTATAGCAGATTTTTTCATTTTAAAATAAATATGAGATTTAGCCTCTTTTAGGTTTTAAGGTCTTATTTAGCCATTTTTAGGTTTTATAAGATTCAAGCATTTGGCTTCGATGATCATGAAACAGATAAGTAAATTAAACTATTGCAGTTAACTATCAAGGAATAAAATAGTTAAAAAACTAAGAATCCGGGCCCTAATTATAACACAGTTTATTCTTTCGAATGAAACCTGTGCAATAATGCGCCTTTCTTGGGTGGCATTCAAATGTAACTATATTTCTATGAATTTTCACAGGTTCTGAAATTTGTCTGTGTTACCAGCTTGCCATTGTCCAGTAATCTGGTCACTTGTGGCTTCTGATGCGTACGACATGGTGTAAAACAAGCAACAGCTGTAGCTTAATGAGTAACGATTTAGTGAGCTATCAGAAGTAATCAACAATTTCCTTTCATGTCGAAGTGCCATTGGTTGTAATTATCTCCAGCCAGTACCATGAACACTGCTCAGTCATTTGAGAGGGGTACAGAGAGGGAAAGGAGAAACTACGAAGGCATCATTAAATAATCATAATATCCTTGCATTTTATTAAATTCGCGTTCTTTTCACCCATTTAGAACTGCTTCAGTGGGAAACAGCTCATACCAATAGATTCCGCAGCCATGTTTGGGTTCCCCGTTTAACTGCCGAAACACCGCTTCATTTCTTCTTCCTCACTTTTCTTCTTCTTTTTCTTCTTCCTCTTCTTTTTCTTCCTCCTCATGTCTTTTCTTTTAGTCACTTGAATCTTGTGTATTGGAACCCCGTCTTCATTTGAGAAAAAGAAGAAGAAATAGGATTCCCTTTCTGAGACGTTATAGAATTAAAATATTGTTGATTAAATACGGTTAAACCTCACTTATAGTTACTTTTGCACCTACATGCTCACTCCTTTTGGCATCAAAATTGCTGATTAATGTTTATCTCAGTTATGCCCTTTCTTGCTTTCATACATTTTCTCATTCTGAGTTTTCTGTTCCCCACGTATAAAATATATTACTAACTTATTTACTTATAGTTATGTTTTTGCCACGTTAAGGTATGCAATGAATGGTTTCGGTATGCTGAATCCTTGCTGCCGCAGCAAGAAGCAGTAGCCATGTTGGGTGAGGCATCATCATTTTTGGAAAGGAACACTTGCGCACGTGTCAACAATATGAAGGTCATTTTCCCAGGTTACATTTCGTGATACTGATGATAACGTTGATCAAATAGACTTAAATAGTGTTCTCAGTGTGCGTGATGCAATTCACGCATCACGCACACGCATACAAGGTTTCGCAAAACGCAAACTGTATCATTGTGATTAATGGAGAAATAAAGGTAACAAAGGAAATTTGACCATCATTATATAGGATATAAAATCCAAGTGCGTACTCTGAATATTTTCGCCGCTACCGGCATAGGATTTTGTCCCCCGCTGCGACGTCTGGTACGGAGTACACTCAGCCTCGTTAGGTCCCTGAGGGGCCAATTCAGTAGCTATTCTGATAGAAAGGAAGTGTCCCTAAAAGGTCAAGGAGACGCCCTAGGGATTATTATTATTATTATTATTATTATTATTATTATTATTATTATTATTATTATTATTATTATTATTATTATTATTATTATTATTATTATTATTATTATTATTATTATTATTATTATTATTATTATTATTATTATTATTATTATTATTATTATTATTATTATTATTATTATTATTATTATTATTATTATTATTATTATTATTATTATTATTATTATTATTATTATTACTATTATTATTGTAAAATTCGCATAAATACCTACATTATGTATTCCAACCCGGTATTGATAACTGAATTAAAAGGAAACATGTAAAAAAATTCTTAGCCTACTTTAACTTGTACTGATAATTTTAATAGAACAAGAAATAAGCTAAAATATCAAATTCTATAGCTTAGCTTGCTTCTCATGTGTATTTTATTCTTCTCATTGCCACCATTTTTTATAACTGACATTTTACCTCCACATAATAGTTCTTTTATATTAATGTGAGTATTTTGGTAAACTTTAGGTCATAATGTACACTTTATTTTATATACATATTTGAAATCATAAAAGTGACACAGCTATTTTTTTACGTGCTCCGTTTAGTACATACCGCCTTTAACAGCTAGGTCATAGCGGCGGTTTTTCTTCTGGAACAACTGCTCATCGCCAAAGATGGTCATTAGTTTTATTATTTGTGTAACTTTGGCTTTGGTTACGTTGCGTTTTCTTTACAAACATTAAAGTCACACTTATAGACTTACCCTCTCACTTATGCTCCTAGATTCTTGGGAGGATATGGAACAATCTTGGCTAACGAGAATTTCCCACCATCCTTCCGGGAATCGAACCGGGACTTCTGGATTTGGGAGCTAGCATGCTAGCACAAGACTACAGCGGCAGTCAGTATATGAATATGTGGTATTTTATATAAAATACCTAAATACTGTACTAAAAGTCACAAATATGGAAGTAAAATAGTCTGGTTCTGCATCATTACTATTATACGGGGAGAGCAAAAAAGTTCCCAACGGGATGCGCGGTGTTTTGCCTGTCCGCGTTCTCGGTGCTCGTTGCTGTCTGCCACTATCACAGAAAGGCGCGGATGAAGTCATACAACACCTTTAAAACTATTTTTAAATGCTTTACTTAGCAACTTTATGAAAGGAGATGCTAAAACTGGTCACCGTCGTTGTGCATACATACATTTTTGGCACCTCTCTTAAGGAACTATCCATCACTCGCCGTAGTTCACGTCGAGGAATTCTGGCAATTTCCCGGCGGATATTTTATTTGAATTCGTCCAGGGTGTGTGGGTTTGGCTTATTTATGTTGTAAGTTACCCCAGAGCTCTCAGAAACCTTTCTCCGCTAATGGCCCACCATACACCATTTTTTTTTTCGTCATGACTTAATTAACAATATTAGGTTCTATATTATAGGGCCATTTTTTAGTCAAGAGTTGACGTCCCTAGATAATTGAAAACAATTTTGCCCCTTTTCTAGAGAATTGACAGACAGGGAGCATGATTTTGCCTTCTTTGAACAAGACTGCAACAAGTCATACGGCCAATCTTTCGATGACAACAATTGAAAGTGTGTTTCAGGACAGACTTACTAGTAGAGATTTGTGGCCCCCTCGGTACCCTAACCTAACCCCTGCGATTTCTACCCCTGGGGTAACCTAAAGTGTATAGGACAAACCCACACACTATGGAAGAATTTAAACAAAATATCCGCCAGGAAATTGCCATCATTTCATCACGTGAACTATGGCGATGATGGATAAAGGGACGAAAAACGTATGGCCAACTATGGTGGCCAGTTTCAGCATCTGCTTTAATAAAGTTGGTAAGTAAAGCCTTTAAAATTAGTCTTACTCTTCTATGGTAGCGGCAGACAAGTGCCGATAACGCGGATAGGCAAAACACCACGCAGCCCCTTCGAAACTTTTTTGGTCTCCCGGTAAAACATAAAAGCAGGTACTTATGGCACTTAAAAGGTATAAACCTCTCGTATAAATTGTGTACAATTCCCATTTGTTTTTAATACCACCAGAGAGTAAAGTATACCAACTGCAGATTCTGCCAGACACTTCCAGATCTTTCTGCAACTTAGAGCATTTCAAAAACATGTTGCTCCGTTCCTGTCCTGAAATTTCCATACTGAAAAAATATATTTATACAAAAGGAAAACTGGTAGGCTTTTGTGAATAAGAAATACAGCATTCCAGAGCATAAGGTTATTTTTAATAAATTTAATTATCTATACATGAACAGGCAGTCATTCATACATCGAAATTTTCATAAAGAACACATTGCAGTTCAAATCCACCGGTCCAGCCGGATATTTGGTCCTACAGTTCAAGGAAACATCAGCAAATAGCAGCTGTTGGTGTCTGTTTTGGTGACACAACTTATGTACAATCAGCGATTATTTATTCGTTGGATTTGATGAGCATTCTACTTGTTGTTGCCTTTGTTAGGCGATTTTGAAAAATTAAATATGCAGTGATTTGAATCAAAGGCTAAAGTTGTACATTTAGTGCTTAACATTTTAATCATTCAGCAAGCCTACATTAATCTCAGTTCGAAACAAAGTGATGCATTAGGCAATAAAATATATGTGTAGATAAGCAACTAAGACCACAAGGACACGCATACATCAGCATTTAAGATTTTTCTAAAGATTTCTTTCTATTCACAGTACAAAAATGAGACATACTGCACCTTCTTCTGATGTTATATTGCATCCGTTTCTTAAACCTTGGTAAGAAGACAATATCACTAATTTTGTCGTTATTTTAAGATCATCGCAAGCCTCGAGTCAAATGGTAAATTAGAGAAAATTGGCACTAGAGTTCATTTTAAACAAAAAGCTACATGTGACAGTTGCTGAAGGGACAAGCTTTAGTGCGCTTTCCATGCCAATCTCCCCTCCACTTTGCTTCAATAAGCATGTCCCCCTTTCTCCTTCTCTTGTAAGCTGAACTTTGAAGGATATTCATACAATGCTGTACTCCAAGCTCCCTGCATGGGCAAACTGTCCCAAGTCCCTTTTCGTTTAAATGCTACTGTATATATTTTCTTAACACAAAACTAATTTATAAGAAACATACACATACACTGCTTCACTTTTCCTCCGGTTGTACCATTTAAGCACAACCCATATTATGTACTTAAAACTGAGATTCTATAAATGAAACTAATATATCATAAACAAAGAAGAAAGAGAAGCAAATTTGACCAATGTTCACTGATAGCTACAAGTTCCACTTATTAAGTATGTGCACACACATTTGAAAAGTGTTATAAAATAGGAATCTGTGCGTGATTTGGCATAATATAGACCATAAAATATATAATTCAAGAAAGAAGAATTCCATTCAGTGTCGATAATAGAACGCTTATAAAACTTGTCCCTAAGAATTTATGAAAAACATACGCCAAGTATCTATTATAAGTGCTCCATTTAAACAACCTGTCTTATATTCATGTTTACAGATATGTTAAAATGCCCATAAAACGATTTTTGAGCAACTCATGACTCGAGAACAACTAGTCATATTACTTACAAGAGACGTGGTACATTTTGTGACGTAGCATCGTCTCGGAGATTCGTAGACAAAAGTGCAGGAGAGGACAGGCTTTCCATGTTACAAACATGTAGGTATAAAGTATGCATAACATACATAGGTTCCCTTAGCTTACTAATCCTTGGCCTTCATGCTTGCGTTGCCTGCTTGCGCTAGTTGTCACTGTTTAATTCAACTACTCTATTTTAATTCATAAGTAATAACTTGAATCATCTATATTTAATTAGTTCTATCGAAATTAAAATATCCCGAATTTTAAATCTGCAGTAACAGTAACGTGTGAGTGTGTGAGTGGTGAAGTTAAAGGATCCATCAACAGCTAGCTCATTTGGGCCCAAAGTCAAAAAGTTGAAAGTCTAAATCACTCAGAACTTTGGGCATAAAGGATGAAAGCTAAAACAGAAAAGTAAAACGGCAAAAAGTTAAAACGTTAAAAAATGAACGTTAAAACAGTTAAAACGTCGAAAAGTAAGTGGCAAAGGAGTGAAACGTTAAAAACAAACAGTAAAACAATGCAAACGACAATGAATAGTGTAAGAATAAAACAAAAGTAAAATTTGTTTGGCGAACCCAATTTCGGCGACGAACCGCAGCACCTTATCTACCACTACAGGGTCGTCGCCCAGAATGAACCACAGAGTAAAACCCGGTCAAGGGATTGGCGCTCGCTATGATATCGCGGACAATCAAGCAAAACGTGCGACACGGAGACTTGTACGTCGCACATTGGACACACAGGGGCCGGGTCGCCACGCAAAAGATGATCGTGAGTGGCATGTGTGTGACCTATGCCGATGCCTCTCTTTTTCTCAGCTCTTTCAGCTGCGAGAGATGTTGTACTCACATAAATAGATACCTACAAATATACATTTCCTTACTTGTAATTAGCGCTGTTCTGCACAAGTAAATAAATTACCTTATGGTTGTTTTCCATCTTTCTGCCTTAAAACTGGGAAATGACATCTGTAAGGGCGTTTAGTTCATACCAAGGATTTAGTTTATTTTTGTTCACATTATCGACACTAAATGGTCCAGTGATGTGTTATATGAAAATATAGTCAGCAATTTTATGGTAAGCCTATAGGAATATGGAACTTAAGTTCCGCTGCAATTATAAGGAACATGCCATAAAGTCGATAAAATGCCATAAAACGCATGCATGCGCACTTTTAAAATGCTAGTTCTGTGAGTAATTGTTGATGAAAATATAGGTAAGCATTAAGCTATATTGTGCAACTATAGAGTTATGTAATAACGAAGTAAAACTCAGACACATCTTACGATTTCATGAAAATAGCCTCTTATAACAACAACATATGGGCTAAGACTAGACTATCAGCTGCTTGAAAGTAAAACAGTAGGTCGTGACCTTGACTAGTGACCCCCTGATATACGTGCACTTAGCAAAGAGGTGATTCATCTACAGCATTAACCCAATTAAAATGCCAAATTCCAGGCACCACGCCCTTGCCTTACTTCATCTAATTTAAATCAGGCATTTGGTTATTGACAAACTCCTACTCGGTGGCTACAAACCCCTGCTCATAGAGTGGTATTCAATCTCTGACTATACAATTACACACTTCAGAGTTAAACTTGTTCAGTTACTTCACTAAACGAGAGCATTCCTGACTCAATCAGAAAGAATTAGCGAAGAAATTACACATTCCTAAGGATTAGTGAAAAAATTAACTTCTGCGAGAAATTCATAGAGAATGAGACAAAAGTGGGTTCTTTAATTGACTGAATCAGATATGTTTATTTCAATTTCAAAATATATGATATAAATATAATTAGTTTTCTGACTCCCCAAAATGTTTTTCAGGAGTATTTAGGATCACAATAAGTGTAGACACATATGTACAGAGTGAAAGATACTGATTCAGCCATAAGTTAACCAGGATTCTACATGATAAGTTAAACAAGTATGTCCTATACAATTATTGTCAACAAAGAACCGTTTTGCCGAGAAAAAAAATTAGTCAAATATTCGGGGCCATCTAGCTGCTTGACGAATGGATATAAATGGTTTACTACCTCACTATATCCAAACATTGTGTAAACAATGCTGTAATGCATTTCAAACTTAATTCGTATACATTTAGCCACAATTTAATGTTAACGTTGTCAAATCTCTTTTAGAAATTAAACACTTCATAACATTTTAACATTAAATTGTGATAAGTCATTCAAATTAAGGTAGAAATAATGTACAGGATTGTTTATACAAGGTTTACGCGACAGTTAGTGGGATAATAAATAATATACCTATATTCATTCCTCAAAAAGTTAGATGTCTCCAAATTCGACAAAATTGCTTCTTTTTTCGGCAAAACAGTTCTTTATTGACAATAATTGTATTGAACATGTTTGCTGCATTCATCCTGTAGAATCCTTCGACTTTCATCTTTCTTTCCTGTACTTGTGACAGGCTGACTGATGAACCACAACACAGCGGGTTCACAAGACCACAGCCACACATACGCACGCACACACACGCACGCACACACACACACACGCGTACACACACATACACACTGCATTCCATCAGATATACCGAACTCAAGAACCATACCCAACCAACTCAGTTGCCTAAAGCCAAAGCAATTGTTTATAAGCTATGGCAGCGTTTTCGCCATCCCATTCTCGGTCTACCAGCGGTTCAAGTCCATGACAAGGCGCCTGCTGGGGGCACACCGCAAAGCAGTCTGGGAAAACACAATGGCAAATGTTTATCTCACAGGGAAACAACCCTGGCGGATAATTAGGTCCTCAGAAAGGACAAAAATGCACACACGGCACTCGCCGGAGACTCTCCCTCGAGCCACAAGAGAAAGCCGGGGATTTTGCAGACCATCTGATGTGTCAGTTTGAACCTCGGGAAGACGTTCAGGACAAAGACTTTACTGACTGCGTGGAGACGACGGTGGATTACCTCTATGAGACACCCCCGCCGCCACACAAAGAGATCCATATCCCCATAGTCACACCAAGACAGGTGACTTCCCAAATAAAAAGCATAAAACCTAGTAAATCCCTTGAACATGATGGCGTCACGGCGCCCATGTTCCAGCTCCCTTCAGAAGGCCGCTGCTGGAAGGAGGAAAGAGTGGTCTGCATTCTGAAGCCCGGCAAGGACCCGGTCTTCTCCTAAAGTTACTGCTCTATCAGCCTCCTACCAATCGTTTCAAAGTCTTTGAACGATTGCTCCTAACCCACCTCACTCTTCTTTTCGAGGAACGGCAACTCATCCCGGATCATCATTTCGGTTTTCGTCGTGAACACTCCACTATCCTATAGTTACTGCGCCTGACAGAGAAGGCTCCCCTGGGAATCCAGAAAACTTCAAAACTGTCGCCGTGTTTCTGGATGTGGGAAAGGTCTTTGCGATCACAATAGCATCAGGGCCTACTGTATAAACTCAGAGAGACCTGCTATTGATCACGAGTATATTGAAGCGAAAAGTACAATTTTTATTTTGGACACAGCGCCCTTTGGTGATCATTATGTTTGACTTTCTCATCAAATTTCTTAATTCGTTGAACATATTTTGCATTATGTCTTTCCCTATCAATGGTACCAATAATCCCACCATTTACTATGTCGTTTACGTACTGTACCGAAATTGCCGAACCGTAGTTTAGGTAGAGCGCAACTCTATAGACCTATGTAATGTACAGCCAGCTCCAAATGTCTTCCGAGCCAGTGTTCCTAGCCGCGTCGGTAAGGCGGAATGGCTTATCGGTAAGTTATATCAGGTGGTCTTAAAGGTCAATTTGCCACCTGTCTATAGGATGGGGGATGTAATGCGTTTGTAAATCGAAAGAAAATGTCATTCCAACATTTCTCTTGGACTTGGTCATAAGGAAGTAATGTCAGTGTAAACAAAACATGAACCTTCTAAATCCAGAACGAACTCACAGCGAAAATGGAATCTAAATATTCAGCATTAGGGGCATCATGCCCTCCAAAATGAAGTGAAAGTTTACTAAGTTTAAATAATTTTTAATACACATGTTTTTAAATGGACAAAAAAGTGTAAAGTAATTTCTCCTAGCTCCATGCACTATCCAGAAAATTTGTATTATGAATCTTTTATACCCATGAAAGTACTTGTAAGATTTAAAACGTAAAACAATGCAATAATCGATGCATGGATAGTTCACTTAAGTCGCTAACAATTTTAGTGCACTGCAAATGATATGGACTGTTTTCTTAACAACAGCTACTTCCTACATTCCTTACTATTATATACGGCATTTTTGTTTCCGCATTTGAAAATTAAGTTAAATATTTTTGTAACTGAAGGAGCCAGGTGTGTAGAAATTTCACATTTTGCCACGCGTGGCGTGTGTAAATGGACATATAAAATTAAACATCTTCGTCTGTCCACTTTTAAGGTTTTTAATTACAGAAAAGCTTAAGAACGATATGCACATTCTTCTACTTGTATTTAAAACTCTAATTAAATATAACTGTCGGAGCTGAATGTGCCAGCGTATGGAAACTTTATATTCTGCACTCAACATTGATCTGTGGTAAATGTCTTAAACGTCACATCCAAAATTTATTTACACAAGACAGCCATGGAATATTTATTGTTAAAATTATTAAAATTTATTATCATCATGATCAACATAGTCATTATTATCATTATTATTATTTAAATGCGGTCTTTCAGTGTCGGAAGTGTTGGCGATGGGCGAATTAGCGCTGCCATGAGGAGAATTTGCGCACTGTAATTCATGTTCTAGACGGATGTAGCTTCCAGGCTGGCCATGATAGAGGCCACTGTCGAAACCCATGAGACTGGTGCCTGCTTGGGAAACCCTGCTGTCGAGCTGAAGAAATTTAAATCTAATTGTAGGATATCACATCGTAAGTTCTTGCATCGGAAAGTTACTGTTAACATTTTTTTTTCCCCATAGTAGAAGACAAGAATGTGAGAGACAGGCTTCCAAAGCCTACCTCACTGTCTACTATGTTTCGCTCCTATCCGTATCGTAATAATAAGACAGGTTTGTCTTGACCTGCCCAGTGTTGAGGAAAACCACCTATCTATACACAGTTGCCCCGAGTGAAGCCTATCTGCCGTGGAAGGCGGGAGTAGGTAATAGAAATGGCAAAATTGCACATACACCTCTATTCGGGTACATGTGTATTAGAGTCCCAGAGATCACATCACGTAAGGATAGAGTTCGTGGGTGACCATGCAAACAGAGCTCTCATTCTAACCACAATATCCAATCTAGGGATGTGAATTCATCGTTCACGCAGTTCCGCACATCAATCTGCCCCTTGTTATTATTGTATAATTTAATATTTAAATTACTCTGGAGAGAATTCAACCATTGTTTTATCTTGACAATCAGAAACACAGTACAAGCTGAGCATGCCATTTATGTAATGGATTTTAAGGGACACGTATATATATTCCTCAGTGGTTTCTTTTCTTTTGTGTTTCATAACTTCCGTCCCGTTTATTTTGCAGTTTTAATGCAAACCAATATGCATAAAACGTCACTTGTAATAGAAGTTGTGAACTTTTATTAAAATCTGTATGACATGACGGTGTAATAAAACGCGCCAATGTCTCTCACATGAGCATTTAATCTCCAACCTTCTTCTACAAAAAACGAAGGCAGGGGGTAATGTCTGGATGTGGCAGCCACCCGGGTATTCCTATATGCTGCTACTAAGAGAAACTGCTTCTCCATTGTCAATGTGTGTGGCTTAGTTGGTTAGACGTTGGCATACTGATCCCAAGGTCGCGAGCTCAAACCTGGCCAAAACTGATGCGTTTTAAGTGTGTCCTCCGCTGGGTTTGAATACACGACCTCGGGAAATGGGGGCCAGCATGTTCCGAGGCCAATACCAGGCCTCAATTCTACTCTGCTGCTTCTGGACAGTGCTGACACTTCGCAATGGAACACTAATTAATAAGTACCACTAAATTAGTATATCCTATATTAGTATATCCACATTCAAAATATTCCACTAATCCTACGAAAATCTAGCTCAGCTTTAATACTGGACTAAGTCCTTTCAAATGAAAGTATCATATCACATAACGATGACCAGTTTTATCTATAACTACAAATTCGCTGAGAGCATTCAGTTTTGATCGTTGCGAAACAAATATTAAACAAGGTAGCATCGTCTAACTTCAAACTTAAGCTTTATAAGGTTGGTACTTTCTAACATAGTCATTTGTTTGAAACAACAACCGCTATCTATACGTCAGGTCGGTTATTTCTGGGACAGCCTTCTACTGTCAGGCCGCGCCGTAGCCGAGTAGTTAGACCATTGGCTTCTCACCAAAGCGGCCCGGGTTCGATCCCAGGCAACCGCAGTGGTGGACGAAGCGGTGCTGGGGCGGTTTTCCTTCGAGTTTTCCGGTTTCCCCCGCCATCTCATTCCACCGATGCTCCATCTTGATTGTATGTATCATCAGCGTTACCGCCTGCGGTGCCGTAGTAGTAAAAGCGGGCGTTAAACACTACAAGCAACAATATCTACTGTCCCCTTGTAATGAAATGAACCCTTTCTCGGAAGCAAAATTGAAGAAAATCACTTGCTCTAAGTTAAATTCCCACAGATTTTTAACGTTACCCTTTATCATAAGTCCACTTATGCCAATTTATCTCATAAATATGCACGCATTGATTCAATAAGTCATAAAGCATTCAACTATATTGATAAGGGAAACAATGACCTATTCTTTCACATGTAAGATTCTTATATTCAAAAGTCAATTATGATAATAATTATCATGTGACAACACTAGTCCAATAAAACTATACCCTAAATTAAATACCACTCTATGCGCAGATTACGAATTTCAGACTTTATTTGTACATTTCTGTCACTCTGCACCCCAATAGCTGTGCAATCCATAAGGAAGTCTATGACTTAAGCCGATAGCTCCACTTTTATAAAGTTTCCTTTCTTTTCACTACTACTTGGAAGATGAAAATTGTTGATAAATTGACTAGAGAGTTTTATAGTTACAAGCTGAAAACAGCTTTCAACGAAAATAATATCAACAATAGAAGAGAAACTTGAGTGTGTTAATCATTTTAAAGTTTGAGTTATACTATCACAGCAATGTAAGCAGTATTAAAGATAAAAATTATATCTAAAAGTAATTTGTTTTATATCAGTACTTGCTAATATTTCCTGTACAAAACTCCTCTCCTTAATGTAGAAACCACTTGCAACAACAATGCTGAAATTATGAAGTTACTAAAATGAAACAATTACATCTACATGTAGAACCTAGTGAAACTCACACATTTTTAGAATTGCTACAGAAGAAATATTATACAACAATCATTACTGTAAATGTGCACTGGTTATGGACTGTTTAACTCTCCATAAATCGGGCACGTCTTACTGAATTCATGTATCAGGGTTGCCAGTATAAGAGGTTAATTAAAATTAGACGTAATAACACTCAACACAGCTTAATTAATCTTTAATAAAACGATTAAGACAAACATACTGTAATATTCCGTGTCAATGATACAGTAGCTAAAATCGATCCAGCTTTAGAACCAGGCTTACTCATCACAAATATTTGGTATCTCTTTGCATTAGCGTTGCATTCGTATCAGTTTTGTCTGTGAACAACAATGAGCAACAACGGCAAGGCGTTCAGGGTCAGGCTGCCTCATGTGTACGTCACAGTAACATTGGGCGTCAGAAGCAAAGGGACTTGTCTAGCACTTTCCCGAGACTTCTAACTACCTCATTTCTGGGACACGTGTGTAGAGTTTTTCTCGAAAGGTCGTGTGACGTCATCCCTAGCATAAAAGCACATGAAAGCGGGGAGTGAGTTAGAGTGAGTTTGAGAGTAGAGCTGCGGGAATATGTCGGTTAGTGTGTCAGTGTGTGTGAGACTGCTACGTCTGTATGTGTCGTCCTGGATCGTCGGTTGTCATGAGTGTTTGTAATGCCGTAGTGTATAAGACAGAAAAAGTGTAGAAAGATTTTGAAAGGACAGAGCAAGGTTATGAGAACAGCTGTGAGTTGTGATAGCAAGAAAGACTGTAGACTGTGAACGACGGGAAAAAACTGTATTTTTAGTAACTTTTTAGGCGACAATAAGGTGATTGAAAAGTAACGGGACATGGATTTTTATCGTCTTTGTTACACTGGTGTTAGAAGTGGGATTTGTTAAAGTGCTCCTTTCCTACAATACTTTCGGCAAATCTTGTCAATAGATCGTGTATTTCATTGCACACATATGCATTTTGTCTCCGGTTTTATAATTAATAGTTGTTTTATAATACAAGTGTAATAAACGCTGTTTTTATCTTATAATGGTTTTAATTGTACAGTTCAGAGAGCCAAGACGAGAACAACTACCAGTGTGATTCAGCTCACTAATTTTAGTCAACATACGTCTCGTGTGAAATGCAGTTACTAAAAGAAAACTGTGTTATAATTAGGCTTCGCCCCGGTTGCATGTGGTCGGCATTTAGGTTATACTTGCAGCGAAGTTTTGTGACGTAGCATGCGTTGGGTATTGGTAGCACAATCACGTCGCCTTACAGATACGTACCGTCCCCTTCCCTACCACTTCAATTGTCAACCAATATGAGGTGAAAACGAATACAGTAAACTAGCTCTCAACGTAACGTCGTCTGTAACCCGGACCGGAGCCTGGTTATAATCTTAATATACGAGCGTTTTAATAGAAAGTCAAATATGATCATGAACGGTGTATTATACACTGGCAACCCTAATCATATTTCATCCATGCTGTAGGCGGAGTAATACATTAACTGATACATGTTACTGCATTTCTGCTGCTACCATACAGCTTACAAACCTCACTGGTACTTTGTTAATATAACATTCTGCCATTCTACAAACTAGATTAGTTACTCTATCCATCTTTAAAAAATAACTACTTCAATGCTAATTATAACGTTATAACAAAGGCTATTGGAAAGATAAAATGCTTCTCTGGTTGTTTATTTGTAGTAATTCGGGATTAGACTTCTAAAATATAACTCTTGTTTCTAAGGAGGTAAGTACCAGCAAGGGAATGATTTGAGTGGTGATCTTGGATGTTGCCCCTTTCTGTTTACCTAAAAGATATATTCAACTAGATGTCACTACTCACATATAACATGAAAATAAATTTTATTTCCAAGTTCTTGAGAATATTGTTCATAAGCGCATTTTAGACATAATTAATTGTCCTCACAGCCTTTTCCTTCAGAAGCTAAACGCATGTTGTTTCAAAATACAACTGAAAACACACAGCCGAACAACAAGTGCAGTCACACGTAATCCGCTGCGAAATTTTCTCCTCTTCACGCTGATTTCCAAACAAAATGCTTTTAGCACCATCAAGCCTTAGTGTTTTAAATAATACTGAAAAAAAGACTAGACTGCACATGTAATAAGTTGCCATATTTCTTTGGGCCACTGCTTCTAATCCTTGTTAGTTCGAATCACTTTCGTTATAACGCTTAAAGACCTAGAGAACATGATAGCAGTGAATGGAGTCCGCTAAAGTAATGTAATGAACAGAAGTTAGTTAACTTGCAAGAACTGTAGGCATTGTGTTTATCCCTTACTTCTTGAGCAGGTAGTATCAGCATTCTGTGAGTACGTATATAAAGTAGAAATAGTATTTTTTAGAGCGAACATAGAGATTTCATACAAAATATACATATCTGATATACTTTTGGCCTTGTAAATTCTAATCAAGTAGCTTCAGCATCAACTTGAATGTTTTAAGGGATATGTGAACTTTGCACCGTGCTTAAAAGTCGCATTTTGGTATTCTAAAAGCAGGTCGATAAAAGCGACTTTTGAGACTTGACTTGAGGCGACTCCTTACATTACGGCTACGTGGATTTGTCGCAGAGATAGCCTCTGTTGGTGCTATAATGGGAGGGGGCGGTCGAGGGGGCGGTGTCGGGGACTGAGGAGTGGCGATTACTATGTCTTCCTCGTCCTCTACTGCGGCGAGTCTCTGCAACTTGGGCCTCTGTCGCTTGGGGCGCTGCGGTGGTTGTTGCTGTTGCTGCCAACTGGAGTTGCTGTTGCTGGAGCCGGAGGATTGGCTGCGATTGAAAGGAGTGAGAGAATGTATTGGAGCAAAGTCGGCCACTACACCACTGTCAACAGTCACATCGCTGTAATTGGAGTCTTGGCGCACGGTGGCGCTGTTGTCACTGTCTTGTCGCATCACAACCACAGTTACGTCATCTTCTTCCATACTCGGACCCCGCGGTTCGTTTTCCAGCGATGTCTCCTGAAACTACCGAAAGCTCATTAGTTTTTGTCAAATACTTGCTATCATTAAGATTGTCCTGATGCTTTATTTTCTTTGATAGCGATTACAGCTGTTCTTAAATATACCAATCTGTGGCATTTTTAAAATCTACAACTTCAATTCGATTTATTGGAATATTAAAATAGCCATCACACTTTAATGTGAAACATGTGCACTAAATTGCATGTGTATTTTAAAGTTAATCTCTGATGTATAATTTTTACAACTTTTTATTGTTCTAAAAATTTGCTCCTATGCATGCAGTTATTTTTTTAAAAGTTAATACTTTATAATTCAATTCCTTAATAATATATTAATACATTCCAGCCCGCCTCTATGGCGCGGGACTAGCGTGTTTGTCTCACATTCAAGACGTTTCGAGTTCGCGTTACCTCAATAAGGTTTTTTTTCCGAGTTAAATTACAAATTTGGAATTAAAACAATACAATGCCTAAGCTCTAAGCTCATTTCAGCATCATTTCAACCACTTCTACATTCACAGTCCGATATAACCTAATGGTTAAAGAACATTAAAACTGCAATGTAAATAAAATAATTATAAGTATTAACCCTTAATATTCTACCAGCGTGGAAGAAAATAAACGTTAAATGTAAGACAACATTTTGCTTAGAATTACACAAAATCATTATTCTTGTTTATTAAAGTCATAATAAAGCTCGACTATTCAATATGATGGAGCAAAGAATCGTTCATGATTTTATGAATTAAACGTTTTCTTATTTAATTTATTACCAGTTTGTGTAAATTATCATTATTGTTAACCTTGCTTCAATATTTCAATCATGTTTACGTAATTGATAATTGTTTTGCGTCATACCACGTTCGGAGAAAGATTTGAATTATGAATTCATGTTATTTTGTGGCATGACCCAAGCGACCATCAAATCGTATATACGCGACTTAGACGTCATTGGAATAATTCTGACTAAACAACAAAATGTATTATTGAGGAAGACAAAAGCTAAACGGTATTAATATAGTTATATATAATTTTTTTCCAAACAGCGGAAACGGATTGGTGAGAAATGGAAGTCGTTTTCTGAAACTTACAGAAAAATAATAAATCAGATGGTTTCGGTCAAGCCAATTAGTTGCAAATGTATAAAAAGGTGAAGAAATATTGTAACAGCGTAGTAATGATAATATTAAAAAGGGTTCGTAAATTTAATTGGAAAAGTCAATTATATTCCCTGGCCACGACCAACTGAGACTAAGCAGTTCTCATCGCACATGGCGTTCCCATGTGTAAAAACGACTGCACCAACGTGATATGCTCTTTAATAACTTATCAGCGTTCTGAAGTATTCTGGTAGGAATAGAAGAATAGCGTTAAGTAAAAACCACGTCTCATGACACCTTGAAGAATAAATAAAACAGTTTAATATTGTTTAACAAACAGTAAACGAGAAACACCCTTACCTGGTATACCGTTGCAGGCCTCGGTGCGGCACTCTGCTCTTCCAGCTCGAGGATGACAGCGCCTTCAGGCTCCTTAAGGAGCAGTTGCTCCGAACGTCGTGAAGTAGCCTGCAGATGCTGGGGCGTGTCGGGTTCACTTGCTGGACCTCCAGCAGTCAGCTCCTCGCCAGAGCTGCCCTGACGACCGATCATAAATTGCTGTCTCTTTTGCGACACCGTCATCTTCATTCGGGAGGAAACTGTGTTGTTGGTTCGCGGCGGAGGAGTCCTGCAGTCCTCCAGATCTGCGCTCCTAGTAAGAGGGTGCCCACTGCCGGAAGACGAGTCTGAGTTCTGTCTGATACAGGACTGGCAGCGACGTTGTGGAAGAAAGGCCAAACGGAATGTGACACTCTCTCGTCTGGTTTTTCCATTAGATGTTGTGGGGACTGAAGATATTTTCCTACCGGAAGGTTCTTCACTAACCTCGGCCTTTGTCGTCATCTTCATAGGCTCCTCGGGAATCTCAACAACTTCGTAGGTGGCTACAAAATCTGCCGTTCCAAGAGGACCGTTAGGATTTGCCCCCTCATTGCAATGTCGGCACTCTGCCGAAGATGTTACAGTCGCTGTCGGAATGTGGAAGCTTTGAACTGACACACTGTCACCACAGGAAAGTGACTGACGCCTCATCCCGAAGTTGTCCTGAATGTGAGTGCCAGTGCCTACAACACTCCCCAAAGTAGTTTGTGGTTTCCCGCTGTAGCTATCGAAGTTACACCGCGTGACGTTGCTGCCATACTTCCCCATTCCTGGTCTCCACCATAGCAGCACCTTTACTGCTTCTGAGCGGGCGGCCTCATTGCGGAACACATATATAAAAGGAGTTACACAACCACTGGAGAGCGCTGCTAGCACAGCCAGAGAGCGGAATGGTTCTGGAACAAAGCCACCACTCCCAGTTGAGTTGATCACTCCCCCTACAGCACCCCAAGTATCCACTAAAAGAGTTGCAAAGAATGGTGTCCAGCAGAAGAGATAGGAAGCAATCACCATGGCAGCAGTCTTCACTGCCCTACCTTCTTCCCGATATAAAAGAGCAGAGAAGCTGGCATTTGAACACCGCCGTTTTCCCGTTGAGATGCCTATGGCCGAGCACAGTGATGGGGTTTGGTGCTGCTTCCAGGCAGCACGCCGGAAGTTGTCCGGGGTACAAGGTGGCATAGGCAAGTCCAAAGAACCACCCGCGCTACTCTGCCGGCTGTTGGTCGCCACCACTTCTCCGGGATTTGCCGAAACGCTGTGCCGTCGGGTCCTTTCACTGTTGCGGTGTGCTGCGTTGTACATCCTCGCATATATCCAGCACAGAGCAAACAGAGGTAAGGTGAATCCTAGAGTCACCAACACTAGAACATACGTCAGTCGGAAAAGTTCTCCTTCAGTACCCGTCACATGCGGAATGGTGCAGTTGGGAGTGTGTGGGTGAATAGGTACAATGGGAAGAGGAGAGGTAAGAGTGCCCAGAAATGGAGGAGTTGCCAATAATCCAGCCAGGCCCCAGGCGCCCGCAATCATTGCTCGACTTCTCTGTCGCGTAATCGTCATCGCGTAATGGAGAGGGCTGAGCACGGCGTTATAACGGTCCACAGCAATGGCCAGCACTGAGAAGATAGCGGCAGTGACTGCAAGGGTGATGAGCCCAGAACTGGTATGTCGTAGCCACCAGAGAGCTGCCATTTCTCGATGCAAGGTGCCCACCAACAACACGGGCACCACTACCAGGGATGTCAACAGGTTGGCCAGCACAAGACTCAACACAAACCTGTAAAATACATAATATGCATTACATGTCGAAGTCGAGCATATCAAATAAATAAACCACAATCAGTACAACCTTCGCTAGACAAATGCTCTGTAAACTCGAGTTTTTATTTTTATTTTAATAATTTTTAATAATTGTAATTTCTTCCAACAAAGGGATGAAATGACACACGACATAAAAAAGATTTTTGGGGAGGGGTGGAGTGACATCAATTTGAAAGGTCTGTCTCCACAAGTTTTATTATTCATAAAATGTCTAAAATGAGCACTTATGATGTTATAGCAAGTTTAACTTTAACGATGCAATAGAAAAGGGTGTAGTTTACCTAAGTACTTTTGGGAAAGCGACCTTTGCAGAAACGAAAATAATTTGAGCATTGCAGCCATTTCAACCAGTAACAAACCTGGAGGTGATTTCAGTTGGTTCAAACACAAAAGTGTTTTTGTAGTATGTCAAATAGGTCATGTTTAAGGAAAATCTCTAATAATATTTGTACATTTTGTAATGTTTCACTTATATAAAACTTAACATATTCCTTTCGGAAAATGCAACAATTATTCATGAGAAAAGTTATATTTTATTAAAACTTCGGTTTAGAAGGTACTCATGGACGCCTAATCCCAAAACTATCTCATATGTAGGCCAAACTTAACACACATTCTCATTTTGTGTTTTGAATCACGCATAGGAAAAAAGAAACAATTGAATTTTCGCTTCCGCACTGCTGGAATTACCTCAATTGAACTTTCATTACTTTTTCTACTTCGTTCATATTCATTCAACCATCGCTGGGGGTTAGGTCGTGGGACCAAGGGGGCCACAAATCTCTACCAATAACCCTATATTGAAACACTTTTAATTGTTTTCATTGAAAGAAAGGCTGTATGAGCTGTTGAACAGTCTTGTTAAAAAAAGGCAAAATCAAGTTCCTGTCAGTTCATTCTTTAAAAAAGGTGGGGAGAAAATTATATTCACGTATGTATGAGTATCAAATATTGACTCAAAAAAGAATTGGGCCTATAACTGAGAACCTAACATTGTTCATGAAGTACCCCTTCATAAGAGAGAGAGAGAGAGAGAGAGAGAGAGAGAGAGAGAGAGAGAGAGAGAGAGAGAGAGAGAGAGAGAGAGAGAGAGAAAGGTGAATAGTGCGCCATTAGCAGAGAAAGTTTTCTCAGAGCTCCAGTAAGCGATTTCTATCTCTTAAGTAACTTAAAATATAAAGTTTTTACAATGCAAACTCACACACCCTGGAAGAACTAAAACAAAATATCCACCAGCAAATTGCCAGCATTTCTTAACGTGAACTACGGCGAGTAGTAGTAGTAGTAGTAGTGGTGGTGGGATTTTGGGCGCACAACAGCTGTGGTCAGTAGCGCCCAAACATATAATGTATATAATTTATATTATATATAAAACAGATAGAATAGCAATGACGGAACGACCAATTAAAACAACAATTAAAATCACCGACTCAAACATAAAATGTAACAACCGCTCTACTGCACTGACAATGACTGTCAGCACCTCAGGAAGGGTAGCTGGCAGGCTCGCAGACACACGTAACTGAGATAAAAACTGGCACTCAATTAAAACATGACCGTCAAGGGCTCTCGACAATGAGAACAGAGCGGTGCAGCATCTGAAGATAAAACGTAACCTACGATGAGTGATGGGTAGTTTCTTAGAGATGCCAAAAATGCATGGACAACGACGGTGGTCACTTTCAACATCTCCTTTCGCAAAGTTGGTAAGTAAAGCCTTTAAAAATAGATTTGAACATGTATGGTTTCATCCGCGCCGAGAACGCCGAGCGCCGAGAACGCGGACAAGCAAAACACCGCGTAGCCGGTTCGTAAGTTTTAACTTGTTACTTCCCCCCCCCCCTTTTTTTACTTTCTCTACTGGTAAGTAGGGGAAGTATTGTATTCCACCCAAAAATTCGAAGTCGAGATTTCACCGGAAATACATGTTTTGAGGCCCCCTGAATCCAAAAAAAGCATTTTTAGAAAAAGGTCCGTGTGTGTGTCTGTGTGTCTGTGTGTCTGTCAGTCTGTCAGTCTGTGGACAGCATAGCTCAAAAACGAAAAGTCGGTTAAAAACCAAAGTTGGTATTTAAGTTTAATGTCGTTCAAGGATGTGACACAAAGATTTTGAAGAAAATAGCCCCACCCTAAACTACCCTTTACATGGAAAATTTTTCGAAAATTTTGATTTTCTTGAAAATGGCTCTAACGATTTTGATTAAAATGCCATATGTTTGAGATATTTTTATGAAAAATGAAATGTATATCTTGAATTTTCTGGTTATAGCCCCTGTAGTCGTATTTACTCTGGACGACTTTTGCATAACTGGTAAACCGTTAGAGATAGGCCAAATCATACTATACAAAAAATGTAGATCTTGGTAAAATACACAATTTATGTCTCAATAAATTTTCTTGTAGGGTGAACCATTTCGGAGATACTCCTTGTTATGTGTGTGAGTTTCGGAAAACTTAGAACTTTAGCGAAATGCAACAACGTTGTTCATTTTTTTATATGTTAAGTGTGCAAAGACAACAGAATCTCAAACATTTGACTATCGCTCAAAGCCTACTGTATTCTAACATTCCCCTTGCACCTACAAGGAAATAACCAATAAGTTGTACAAATGTTTATCTTAACTAACACGAAGAAGATATAGGAATAACAGTTTGTAAGAATGGTTAGTACAAGAGTAGAGAAAGTCATGTGAGTGCAACACATCAGATTTTTTTTTCCACATTACCATAGCTTCTCGTATATGGCCCAAATCCTCATTAGCTTCGATTTTTAATTGTTAATTTTTGACCACTCGTAAAAGACCAAATTGCTTCATGTACTGCAACCGAGCGGAATGACTCAGGCGTTAACATCTGTAGCGTTCGAGAGGTGGCGAGTTCGATCCCCGTGACCGACCTTCCTGACGCTGCTGAATGCTGGGAAGGGATACAAATGTGCTCTGGAAATCTCGTTCCCGGATTGGATTCACTAGTTTTCGAGCTCCCCATGGGATGGCAGAAGGCCAAGGAAGGGAGGAGAGCCGGGTTCCGAGTCCCGCATCCCCTTGGGAGTACGAACCCAAAGAAATGGGAGGGGAAGCGGGTTGAGCCATGCACCGCCGGGGTGCTTCTATCTGGGAATATGTAGGCACTGTCCTTTGCTTTGTCGTGACAATGGCTTGGCCCTACTTCAGACCCATTCACCTCATTCATTCTCCCAGGGTACAGGAACAAAAGATGGCCTTTCGGTCGAGTTGCTAAACTCCCCTCCGCAAAATTATCATTGAGTCATTCGTGTACTGCAGGTAAGTTTTTAAAGGCAGGTAGAGAACTGTGCTCGTAAGCAGGTTGCAGTAAGCAGTCATGAAAACACATCCTATGGTTGTCCGCTTCCCGACGGAATAACGGCAGCCACGAAGTAATACAGCCCTTCGCACAAAATAATGAGGAAACCAAGTGCGTGCATCTTGCCTTCAACTATATTCCAGCTGACTGCCTTCACAAGCATCAGAAACACTGATGTAATGTTACGTCCGAATAGCTTTCCTTCCCCCGTTGCCATGGAAACAACAGCACATGCCAATCTAAATACGTACTGCATCTGTAAATCTTTTGTAGTTTTAATCCGACTGTCTAAACTCGCCTCTCCCAAAATAGCATCTTCAAAATGTTTCAACCAACGATGCCAAAAGACAGCACCATATGCATATGTACATTTTATGAATAATTTTTAATGTTTTTCGTTACTGCCTACATTGCAGCTTCCAAGAACGTACACTAGATCAACACTAGTAAGTGAGATATATAGAGGATCAATAAAACTTAGTGTCTGTAATGTTGTCCACCTCTAGATTCTTGTACTTCAAAGTTTGTCTTGGAATAGTCCTTTCATTTCTTTGGTGAATCTGGTCACTTCCGTTATTTCTCTCACTAATTTCATGTTGTACCTTCCCTTATTGCCCTATCATTTGTTTATTTACTGTATTGTATTCTGCGTTCTTCTATTGTGATTCACATTATAGTTGTTTTAGGCGTTTTCTGTCTATATATTAAAGTGTGACTGTGCTAAGTTTTCCCTTCTTTTGGGTTTTTCTTAATATTTCCTTTGTTTCCTGCGTTTTTAGGCGGTTTTCTAGCGTGGAGTATCTTTCTGTCATGCCTCATACCATGAAGTTCGTACCGACAATATTGTCCTTTAGAGACAATTTGTACTGGTATTTCCGTACACAGAATTCGACTTTCTTCAAATCATCAAGTCCAACAGATTTACCTCCCTCGCACGCTCCTTGTGTGTGTGTGTGTGTGTGTGTGTGTGTGTGTGTGTGTGTGTGTGTGTGTGTGTGTGTGTGTGTGTGTTTGTCAGTGACTACGAAAAAAGGAACATCCAGGAAAGTAATAGCAAAGATGAAAGCAGAAATCACAAATAATCATCGTTTGTCGATATAGCAAAAGCGTGTAGGAAAGTCGTTCCTCTAATACAGGGTTTTTCATTTAAAACCTAACGGAGCACACACCGTTTCGCCTTTCCCACGACCTTGCTGGATTCCCGCACTACCGACTGTCGTTGTGCGCGCGGCTAGTCGGTACTGGGCCTCTGAAAATCCACATTGCGTTCGAGAAATTCCTCATTATGATCGGAGAGTTGGAGTTTGGTGTGCTGTTAGCGCTAGACGCACAATCGGTCCAATATTCTGCGAGCAGATGTGAATGGAGAGAGGTACCGAAATGACATTTTGACACCATTTTATCATGAATGATAGAAGAAGAGAAATCATATGGGTGGTTTCAACAAAATTCTGCTACTGCCCATACATCAGAGTAGTCCATAAATAAAATTAGGGAAGTGATTAGTGCTGGTGTATGCCATCCCCCCCCCCCCCCCCCCCACCACCGATCTGTTTGTGGAGTAATTTGAAAGACAAAGTATACGAGACAAATTCTCATACATTGGAAGAACTAAAACATAATATTAGAAATGAAATCAGAAACATTACAGTGGCCCAACTCAATCACAATGTGTTCTTCTTGATATAATGATTGTTTAGCCGATGGTGGACTTTTTCAGCATCTTCTATAAGGTAAGAGTGTTGTACATACGGAGTTTATGTAGGAGGAAAGCAGCCTGTTGCAAACGCCATGCGTCCATTGGGTTTTACATGAGTAATTCTGTATCTCGCGTTTATTAATGGAGAGTCAAGACTTGCAAATGCCTTCTTTAGAGACACTGGATGGTTGTTTAGGTCAAAAAGTAGATTTCTTTTATTTTTATCCTTGAAAATCTAGAAACTCTCACCTTTGAAAATATATGCGTCATGTTGGGGTTTTCTATCCGTAACAGGCTTTAATTGGGACGACGTAGACCATACCCCATCATAGAAAAGCAGTAAATTCCAGTTTACTGTAATTTGTACTTTTTATAAGTGCACTTTTCTCTGTTACTCATTAGGTTAATGGATAAACCTTTTCTGGTCTTGTCTTAGTCCACCTATTATTTCAGTTAAAATTATTCCTCACGTTGTTAATCGTAATTTATTAAAAATATGCCTTACGACTTAGATTGTAAGTGACCCTTGGGGTATTTATTTCTGATGTAAGATTCCCTTTGTGGTCTACTGGGAAAAATACAAATCGTTTGGGGAATTCAATGTCATACTGGCAGGTTTTCACAGAAGCATAATGGTCAGAGCAACTACGTGCAAAGCGGAAGGTGTGTGGTTCAAATCCCAATTTTTCAGTTCCGGTTCTACTTCTCAAGCATTGCCCACACACGCCTTGTGTGTTTAAAAACACTAGCAGTGATCTTTTGGTATAAATAAGTAATATACCTTACATCTTCTAAAAGTTAGCATGAATTCCGTGTTCATAATGTGTAGGTGTCTTCAGATGTAAGAAACTTTTAGGTGGAAACTTTCAAGTAAGGCATTTATTAAAACATTCACTAAACATAATGTATAGTTCTAGAGAAAGGTGCAGCTGAAAACTCCCATAACAATCATAATTCTTAAAATGTATATTTTATTTATGCTATGTGTGTAAGCATTAATTTTTGGCATACATGGTTAATTACATTTGTTTTGTTTGTTGTGAAAGTTTCGTTGCATTATGCTGAACAGTTGTTGAGAAACTTAAAATTAACAGCAGTGGGAACCTGCCTTGCGATACCCATCTTCCTTTAAAAACATGGCAAACAGCTCAAGTAGTGAAGAAGAAGGCAACGTGCCTGGCACTGGACAATCTGATTTGTGCAGGAAGCAGAAAGTGCACACGGCGAGACAAACTGGTGATAGGGAAAGCAAAAAACGTCCACCCTTGAGGTGAGGTCTATCTAACCATGTCTGAATACTTCTGCGTGTAACACAGTTCAAATATGTATGGCAACAAACTATTATTATATATTACATTGCTACAAATTTAACACTGGTACTGGATTGTAGCATTTATCAGTAAAAATGTAACAGAATCCTTCATTAACTACAGAGTTGAAACTATCTACTCATATAAAGGATTGATAATGCTAATATCTGCCTCTCTCTCTTATACACTATTTCCCTGTCTTCTCATCCATTTTCGGGTTAGAGCGGTGCGCTTTTTAAAGGTTTCTTCCCTGGCATTGTTCCAGGACCCCCGGTCAGGTCCCACCTCCACAGTTGGCCCTTGGTGGGCACAGTCGGAGGTGAGGGACTTATATTGTGAGGTTGGGCGGCGCTGATGCGTTCGTATTGTAACCGTTAGGGACGTCTTCCATGCCTCTAAGTTTGTTCGCTCCTTAGGCCTATCACTTTATCCTCCTTCCTACTGGTGGCAGCACCGGCACAAAGGGCCCATGTACACAGCTGTGTCTCAGCAACGGGAAGTCCTCTCCGTTTTCTCTCTGCCTTTATCTTTCACCACCCCGTTTCTCTTTTTAACTTCACGAAACGTCAGGGCCGAAGATAGAGCGGCGATTCAACAACTTCCTCCGCACCGTGCTGGTGCCTATCGTGCGGGATAACATTGGTACTTCTAGATTTTCCCCACTCCACACTGTCCGACCGACCGTTTGTTATTGCCTTCAGCATGTTTATCGCACGTAACCGTTGGCTATCAGTAGATGAGTTATTGCGATGTCAATATTGACGGTATCGACGTGTGTATCTCACCAAAGCGGCCCGGCTTTGATCCCAGGCAACCTCATGTGGGATTGGTGGTGGACGAAGCGGCGTTGGGGCGCGTTTCCTCCGAGTTCTCCGATTTCCCCCGCAACCTCATTCCACTAGTGCTCCATCTTCATTCCATGTATCATCAGTGTCACCGTCTATGATACCGTATGTAGCAAAAGCGGGCGTTAAACAAAATAAATTAAAATTGACGTGTGTATAAGGTGCTGCCACCGGAATTCCCATCTCTAGGAGAATCTTGGTTACACGAGATCCGGGAAGCGACTTTTCTATGACATGTACTAAGAATGGAGTGCTACAAATTCTATCATAATTGGCCATAGTTTGCTCCAGTACCTGCGAGCTGCCACAAATAATATATTGTAACAAAATACCACAATCCGTTAGCCTTGATTCTTTATTGCGACTATCTATATGCATATAGTGACCTGAAATAAGTTACACAAAAACAAATGACTCCTTTTACATAAACTCAAATGCTTTACAAAATCCTATTCAAAATTTTTGACAAAAACTTAAAAAGAACTGCTTGACAACCTATTTATAACAGCAGAATAATAAATTCACAACACTTCCTCCAAGCTTCCGGTATTTCCCATTGCATGGCGCTTTTCATGGCGCCTCTGTACGCGTTGCTTAGTTCTTCTATGCAACGTGACAATATAATCGATTTGGATTTGATGTCACGAAAAGGAGTACTTGAAAGTAGAATAACCAGACGAAATGAAAGTTACGAGAAGGATAAACTACGCACCTGAATATTTTCAAGACTTAAACAAAGCAATCATACAAATGATTTGTTAAATAGTCATCAATTCTTCGTTTTTGAGAATGAACTAAACATGAATGCTGCCTTCAGGTAGGTCTACATAGCACTATAAATAACAAATGTGTTGGCTTCAATACAGTCTAAGAAATAACAATTAATTGGCCTAGTTTTCCTATGCCCACACACGTGTATATTTCGCCCTTTGGATATCCTCACAGAAGCTTCTCTTTGTCTCAAGAGAAATTCTTCAGTTTATGCTGTAGTTCATAAATTATGTCGTATATTTCAAGAAATGGGAAGTGTTTAAGAGAAGACAGTAAAAGAGGAGGATGAGTAAGACTCACTGACAGTTTGATGGCAGCGATAATAACCGTGGACCACCTACTACGAGAAGACTACTCACACTCACGCCTGCAGACTTCCTTCCTGACAATCAGAATAGTGTTTCCCTGTATGTACCGTAAGCTATTCGTGTAAGCTGTTAATTTCCAATACAAAAGAAATCCAAGTCTTTCCTTCAGTCAAAAATGAAGTGCAATAGTCTGAATAGAACTGATATGTATGCCCATCAGTAACTGCAAATTATATCTTCTTTCACCAAATGTAAATCTGTTATAATCCTAAAAATCTATGTGTTGCACTCACATGACTTTCTTTACTTTGGTGCTAACTATTCGCCGAGACACTTATTCCTATATCTTCATCTTGTTTGTCGAGATAAACATTTGCAGAATGATCTATATTTGTTGTAAGTGCAAGGGGAATATGGGAATACAGTAGGTTTCAAGTAATAGTCAAATCTCTTAAAGCTGGTCGTCATATGAAGGTTTTGAGATTCCATTCTCTTTGCATGGTAAACAGATAAAAATAATTAATAACGACCTTCCATTTAAGGCAGTGTATCTGTGAATATTAAAAAATCCACAGTTTTCTTCTGGTTGCTTTGAATTTTTTTTCCACACTCAGAACATAAAGTAAATAATATACCTACACAAAATAAGTTATAAGTTAAGCTAATAAGTTATAAACTAGGGCCCAAAGAGCATTTTTAATAGTGAAAAATGCTGAAAAATAAGAACTGAGAAAAACAAATTTTAATGTTTAATGGTATATTTTTGTACTTTTACTAAATCCAATCAACTTAAAATGCCACAGCACCACATGTGGACTCTCTGTTGCTTTCTTCTTGGCCTCAGTAGCATTTTTTGAGAACTTTAAGTTTGCTTGGTTGTTTCTTAATATGAAAACTTTCCTTTCACCTTCATATTGTTCACAAAATGTAGAAATTTGTTGCTCTTAGTTAACCTCTACAGTATGCACTTTCACGAATGTATACACAAAATTCATAAAATATCTGCTTGTTATGGCTCTACTATAAACTAACGAATAACTTAAAACCTATTAACTACCTAAAAATGTCTAATATATAACCGGAACACTGAAATAACCTGGCAAGATTACAGAATTACAGAACACTGACTGAATTTTTCTGTTTGGAAGCAAAAAAAATATCAAATTCGCGGCATTTCAGCTCCAATATCGAATTCTTTTCAGTAGAGCCAAATTACAAACTTTATGAAGCAAAATTCCCAGGAAGAGATCAAAATCCAAGTAAGTGAAAACGAAAAATGCATTTAAAAACTGTAGTGACAAGGTTTAGTGCGGAACGCTCACCCGCACTAGCACAGCTTTAAAAATGGCTTATATAACTAAAATTTGTCGTTAAAATACAAAGTATAAGCATAATTAAAATGCAAAAAGTAAAAATAAAAATATTCGGCAATTTTTGCCAAATTTCACCGATACATTGGCTGAAGAAAAGTATAATTATTGCAAAATTCACTCAGATGACAAGGAATAATTCCGAAAAAGTTCACTCTACAACAAAAATCATTGGTACATAAATTGTGTGTTTTAACAAGATCTACGTACTTTTGTACAAGTAGTCTATCTCTTAGGATTTAACACTTATGCAAAAGTCATCAAGAGTAAACGCGATTACATGGGCTATAGCCAGAAAATTCAACATATATATATATTTAATTTGTCATAAAATATCTTAAACATATGTCATTTGATTCAAAATTGTTACGCCATTTTCAATAAAATCAAAATTTTCGAAAAATTTTCTATGTAAATGATAGTTTTGGGTGGAGAAATTGTCGCATCCTTGAAAGATATTAAACTTAAATACCAACTTTGGTTTTTATCTGACCTTTTTTTTTAGTTATGCTGTTCACAGACAGACACACACACACACACAAACAGACATACGCTGAACTTTTTTTTTATTAGGGGGGCCTCAAAACATATATAACTCGACAACGAATTTTTGGGTGGATTACAGTACCTACCCTTCTCATTTTACGTAGTAGAGAAAGTAAAAATGCGCATTTGCGATCATAGAGTTTTCCTGCTTCTAATAAGATAATGAAGTGTTTGAATTACATAGCAAGACTGCATTTGTATTCAGACTGATATTAAAGACTGGTGCGATAAACAAGAATGATGTGACCACCAGGAGATATTACGTACCGTCTGGAATTATGGGTAGCTTTTTGTTCATCCAGGTGAATATAGATATTTTACGGAATGGAATGTGTAGACTTATTGCTGCATTATGCTTATTTATTTCGACAATAAACAGCAAATCATTAAGAAAGCAGAGATAAGGTGTTATGACACAGATAGGGCTACAGTTAAATTAATTCCGCTCTAATGCGGGAAGAGTTGTTAGATAAACTAGCACTTAATACACCGTTCCCTCATACCAGCCATATTTCTCAATTCCTGTAATTTTTACTTTTTTTGCTCCATTTTTATGCCACTTCTAGTGTCTAAGGTCATTCGGCGGCTTTTCTTTTGAAATTATTATCATCGGCAATAATATTAGCTCACTTACTACTTGTGTAACTTTGGCTTTTGTTAATAAACATTAAATTCAAACACACAGACACACACATACTATTACACTCTCACTCTTCCAGACTGCAGCCAACCCTTCAGGCGTGAATCGTGCCACGGACCTCTGGATTTGGAAGCTACCTTGAGGTAGTCCCTGTCAACTTGATATGGGAATTATTGAGGGGTAAGATTGAAGAAATTAACAAATAAATTATAGGGAGGCAGATAAATTACTGCAGTAAATAATAAAAACCAATAAATAAACACATAAATACATACAGAAGGATATCATACTTCGCAATGAGGCTGATGAAATATAATTAATGGAAAGAAACTGTATTCCAAAGCAAAATGCTAAGGCTTAGCAAATAGCCTAGTGTCTGTTAGTGTGTTGATTACCAACTACTGGGGGTCTTCACCCCCCCCCCCTAATATGTGACCACACTCTGTGCTGGGTGTATTGGAGACGACTCCTTTATGAAAATCCCTCTCTCGTCTCTGATGACATATGCGGCTAGGTTCTTTTAAATAAGAAACTTTGGCAGAGAAAGTGCTTAGCTTATGTTGTGACATGATGATTTCAAGTTGTATCCTCAGAAAAAGGAGAACTCATAACAATCTTTATGCACCTTTGGTGATATTTCTGAGACATTTAAAACTTCCCACTGTCCACACTGAATGTCAACAACTGTGTTATTTAAGGTAACACTGAAAGAACAGTCTTTCACGCTTGATATCTGCTTGGTATTCCTAGCAAACTATGACACAGAGGCAATATTCCTTTGTAATCCCTGTAAGAAAATGTAAACCATAGAGGTTTTGGAAAGACGATCGTCTTATGTTTCGGAAAAATAACAACGCTTCGAAAAAGTACAAAAAGAGTGAAATTTATATAAAGTGTGCATTAGAAAAGTAGGTTGTAATTTATTCTTGGCATCTGTATTTCAAGCATATTACAAATCATATAAATCAAAATAAGGAAGATAAAAAGGTTAGAGGTATACAAGGGTTAAGTCTTGTCATTGTATATGAGGTAATAGTAGCTTTTCCGTCGCCAACGCCTGCAGACAAGAGTTTGATGCAAACATCGACTGAGTCAAGGTAAGTAGAGAAAGAGACTGAGTTAGAACCGGAAAAAATAAGCAGCAGAGAGATAAGGAACTAAGATCCCGCCTTAGAAATAAAGGTAGAAGCACCTTACAATATACAAATATGCTAAAATATTACACCACCATAGAACTTAAAGCGAACTTACAAAAGAAGCTAAGGAGCCATATTTACTTTTAACACACATCTGCATCTACCTCTCTGAAGTTAAGAACTATTGTTTCGTTTTCACTTATGTAATTTCGTGCTTTAAATTATTGTGTATGTGTGTGTTTTAAGCTTAACGTCCTTTAACCTGGTAGGTCTTAACGGGCGATAAGTGAATGAGTGAAATGATACTGATATGAGCCCGGGTTCTAGTAAGGTCACTCTACATTTGTCTTCTTAGGATAAGGGGAAACTCTGCAAAAACCTTAACCGGATAGACGCATCCTAACCGAGATTTGAATTCGGGACCTCTCGAATGTGAGGCAGCCATGTTATCCACACTCCACAGAAGTGGAGTTGTTGTTCTGTTGTTTTGAACAGCATAATTGGCACGAGTAAATCTGAGAAAAGTGGTACTGTGAATTTTCTATCTTATACAGTGAACGTGAAGCTTTTGACGACATACATATCACCATTGGATACGTCATGCCTCTCGAGGCATCATTACATAACATTATTTTAATTTATGAATCTTATTGGATTTTTCCGTTTATTATGTAACTGTTTCTTTAACTTTCTCTGGGACTCCACGGTTCTGCACGCCGTTTCGCCTCTCATCCCTGAGTTGACTACAGAGCTGAAATAATATAATCGAAAAGCTATGCTTTTTGCGAATGATCAGGTATTAATGGCGGAATCGGAAGATGACTTACAGAGAGCAATTCACCAATTGCAAATTATCATGGAGACATATAATCTCACAATTTCAAAGACTAAAACTAATGACTTTTAACTATTTAAGCTGCAATATATCATATCTAAAAGGACAAGATGCTACAAATAAAATTAGTAAATTTCAGCAAACGTGCGAAACAGTAAGAAGAACTTTAATGAATAAAGCACAACGGTCAACACAACTAAAATTTTATAAAACATTAGCCGTACCACTTTTAACTTATGGTGCAGAAAACTGGTCTATAAATCGAGCAACTAAAAAGAAAATAGAAAGCAGTGAGATGAAATTTCTAAGAAGTGTGGCTAGTGTAACTCTGTTATTTCACCAGAGAAATGAAAATATACAACTAAATATTTTCAATTTGTCTGAGTTAATACAGCAAAACAAGATAACTGGTACCAACGCATAACAACAATGAATGATAACCGACTAACCTAAAAAGTGTAAGATTACAAACCAAGAGAACATAGAAATGTCGGCAGGCCAAGAATAGGATGGTTGGACGATATCGTCTTTGAAGGCTGAACAGGTCAATAGACCTAATCCTTGTAGATGCTGATGATGAAAGACAGGTGTATCCAAACGCAAGTCTAAAGATAGTGTTGCAACCATGGATTATCATAAAACACTTGGTTCCTTTGCTTAAATGTTGCTTTTCCTGAGCCGACATATCATCGTCAGCGTTTCAGCATTTAGTTCCATCAAAAGCTCGAAGTAAAACTAGGTTTATTATTTATTTATGCCAACAAACTTACTGTTGGTGTTTTTAAACACACAAGCCGTGTCTGGGCAAAGTTTGAGAGGTAGAACTGGAACTTAAAAATTCAATGCCACAACTGGGATTTGAACCACAGACCTTCCGCTTACGGGGCGGCTGCTCTAACCAACTGAGCTATTGTGACAAACTGCCAAAATGGCATTAAATTCTCAAACCAGTTCGTATTTCTCCTGGTAAACCACAAAGGCAGTCTCACATCAGAGACACACAGGGCTTGTGTGTTTAAAAACACCAACAGTAAGTTTGTTGGCATAAATAAATAATAACTATCATCTGAAGGTTATTTAATCCTGGGATATAAAGTACTGAGACAGAATATTGACTAATAGAAAATTGTTCATGTAAATATTTTTATAAGAGTATGTAAATTTTTAATTTATATAATTTGGGTGTATTAGGGACTTATTTCTTTTAATATTCAATATCCAATGTCTTGCCGTCACTTTGAGTTCGACCAATGAGAACTGTTGCGCGGATGAATACAAAAGAATGGCGGTGTTGCGTTATACCCACGCCAAAAACTACTTTCATTAGCGTCTATGACTTCAAAGTGTAAAGACGTATAATTGTTGATGGCGTGTGAAAATGTGAATTACACAAACTTCTAGCCAGCATGGACGCTATCCAATTTAAAAGTTATTAACCAACTGGAAAAGTGATGTAAAGTGTATATAAAGCGAATAAATGTGTTTATAATAAAAGTACGTTGAATTTATGCATTCCACTCCACGACCACATCCCCTGATGATAAAAGTGGCATCTGCTCCAACAAACTTTACACCTTTCAGCAAAAACAGTGCTCCATTTGCTGCTATATTCACGCTAATATGTGATAACCTTCTTTTAAAGAAACCCCCGCCACAAATGGCGCCCAACGTGGGGCTCGAATTTGGAGTGGAATGCAAAATTGAGAGTGCGAAGTGCTAACACCAAAAGAACGCTATCTTATCGTGAAGGAGAAAGACGCCATTAGACCATCGTCTGATATCAACAAAACATCGATACACGGAGAATCAACGAGGGAAAAACACCGGAGATCATCTAGCGAAGCCAACTACCCAGGAGACGTAAATAACCGGACGAAGAACCAGCAGAAAAGAAAGTAGGATCGAAATTTTTTGTTTCTTTATTTTATTCTCATTGTGCATGTTTTTAAGAAGTGGAAAAGTGACAGGACTTTCAACATTAAGTGAATTAGATAAAGGAATTAAAATGTCGCAAAAAGAGATAGAAACAGGAGTGGGGGAAGGGGCAGATAGGCCTAATTATCAGGAAGGATTAGAAGGTGAACAGGCGGAAATAAGTAAAGACCAAAGGTTAATGATGTTGATGTTTGAAAGACTAGAACAAAGTTTAGGTCAGAAACTGGAACAAAACAAGGTAGAATTAGGTCAGAAAATGGAACAAAATAACATAGAATTGAAACAGGATATAGAACAAAGTTTAGGTCAGAGTATAGAACAAAAACTGGAACAAAACAAAGTAGAATTAGGTCAGAAAATAGAGGGAGTGAGAGAGGACTTGGAAAATAATAAAAAAGAAATAGAACAGAAAATGGAGGAAGTGAGAAAAGACTTAGAACAGAAAATGGAATTAGGTAGACAGAACTTAGAACAGCAAATGGAATTAGGTAGACAGAACCTAGAACAGAAAATAGAATTAGGAAGACAGGAGTGTAAAGAAAATATGAAAGTAATGGAAACTAATTTAAAATTAGTACATAAAAACTTAAATGAAACAAAGGAAGCCTTAGAAGCTAGGATAGAAATTGTAGGAGATAGGATGGGAAAGATAGAATCAGAGATGAGGGAAAATAAAATTGTGTTAGAAGAAGAAATTGCTAAATGTAGGGATGAAATAACAGAATGTAACACAAGTGTAGACTGTAAGATAACAAATGTAAAAGCAGAAATAACTGAGGAATTAAGGAAAGAGATGGAGGTAGTAAAGAAAGACATTATTAATGAAACTGTAGAACAAATTGTAATTCCTAAAATTAAGACAATGAATGATGTGATGCTTTCACAACAGGATGCTATAAATGATATGAAACAAAGCCACTTAGAAATAAAGAACGATTTAAAATCAATTTGTGAAGAAATGAAAAAAGGGAAAGAAAATTTGGCTAATGTAAATGATGTTGTGAAGGCATTACAAAGACAAGATGATTTAGATGTAAGTAATGTACAAGATGAGAGTTACTTGAGTAATGTACAAAATGTTGACTCACCATACAGAGAAAGGGGTTCACAACCAAACAATGACACAACACATAACACATGTTACACCAACAGCATATTGCATGAAATTACACCACCTACATTTGACGAGGAGAAGGGAGACGATCCAAAACTCTTTGTTAAAGAGATGGAGGAATACTTTAAAGTGAAAAGGATACCAAACGAGCTTAGGATGATGATAATTAAGAAAAGCTTAAAAAACAAGGCATTAGAATGGCTCAGGTTAACACTAGCTGGTCACGAGTCTTATAGCTCATTCAGAAATTTATTCCTATCAAGATATTGGGGCCCAGCTAAACAAAACCAAACTAGGGTAGAGCTAGCGACAGGTAGATACGATCCAGCCAAAGGATTGTCATTAGTCGACTATTTCATGAAAGTAGCCAACAAAGGAAAGCTATTAGACCCTAACTTGTCGGAGGCAGAACTAATTGCCAGCATAACGAGACATTTCCCAGACACAGTGAGAACAGGATTAATTGTTGCAAGGCCGGTAGATTTTGCAGATATGATAGAACTGCTGACAGCCTTCGAAACACAAAATGGTCGACCTAATGAACATAGACATAGGAACGGTCACCCTAACTCACCCATCCTAAACCGAAACACGGCTACGAACAACCAAAGCGAAGGAGAAAATACAAATACTAGGAGTACCCATGAAAGGGGGAGAGGGGCACACCATTTCCCACAACCACATAATCATGGCGAGAGGATGGAGAACACAAGACAGCGGTACCACGACACAATACCGAGGGGTGAAACGAGACACCAAACATATACATATGATCGTGGAAGACCAGGAGACCATACCCATCAAGTGAATCACATACGATTCAGTAGGGAACACTTGAACAACCACAGACCGTCATACGACAGAGGTTCACGCCAAAGGGGCAGAGACCAATGGTACACTAACAACACAAGACAGCAGGAAGTAGAAGAAGATGTGCCAAATAGGGCAGATACTGCACAGAATACAGAAACGACAACCACCACCAACACTCAGGGAAATTATAACAACTAAGTTCGTCCCAACCTAGTGGATGACAAACAACAAAATCTCGGCAACTTACAATTGACATCGACACCATGATGGCTACACGAAGAGAGAGATGGAACCACTGGTCATAACGAAACAGCTGGGTGACCACACATATGAGCTACAGAATACAAATGGCAAGTTGGTAGGAAGATACCATAAAAATAAATTGAAGCCATACAAGGAAAGAACCAAATAGCCTTTGTCAACAAATGTGTAAGGCAGGAATAATAGAGATGAAAGAAGATAACAATTTTGATGGGTTACTTATAGAAAATTATATTCAAAATAGGATTACAACAAGGAAGAAAATCAACATAGTCATTGGCTATATCGACCACAAAGAGCATTGTCAACAAAGACAGATGAGGACACTGATTGTCATTAAATAAATGAATCATAGCGACGGAAGATAATATGTTTTTGACATAAGGATGTCAGGGACAAAAATAAAAATGAATCAATTATGATGAAAAAGATATAATATTCCGACACAAAGATGTCGAGGGTAAATGGAGAAGAAAAATAATACAATTACAGAATAATTGTAAGTATAGAAGTTTTCTCTTATAAAAATAAGAGACGAAGAAATGACAATTAGTGAAGTAAGGAAAACCATAACCAGAAAAACAATGCCCATGAATTGAGATGAATATAGCCAATGATAAGCTCGAAGAAATGTTGAACCAAACAACAATGAATAATAACCCAATCAAGAAAATTAGTACCATTAGTAACATCAAAGTTTAAGAACCAACTCAATAACCTGCCTATACATAAGTTTGTAAGACAAAGAAGGCGAAAAACTGAATAAAATATTGCCATAAATATGATCATAATTATTAGCTCAAAATTTGTATCCTGTTTTTCTCTCCTCATAGCAAAGAATACAAGTCAAAAAAAACCACATGAAACACTTAAATTATATTTGTGTCAATGTCAAATGTACAATAACTGAGTATGTGTTGTATAAGAACTGAATATGTGTTGTACAATAACTGAATATGTATTGTATGATAACTGGATATATTGTACAATAACTGAATATATTGAGTAATAACTAAATGCTTTATGCCAAAACTGGATGTGTATTGTGTAATAGCTGAATATGTATTGCATAATAACAGAACATATGTGATGTGATAGCAGGATATGTTGTACAATAACTGAATATGTATTGTGTAATGATTGGACATGTTGTACAGTATTCAAATGTGTTATACAATAACTGAATATGTATTGTATAATGACTGAAGGTGTGTTGTATAATAACAACATATATGATATGATAACTGGATATATTGTGTAATAACTAAATATGTTGAGTAATAACTAAATGCTTTATGCAAAAACTGAATGTGCATTGTGTAATAACTGAATATGTATTGCATTAAAACAGAACACATATGTGTCATGATAGCAGGATATATTGTGCAATAACTAAATATGTATTGTATGATAATTGGACATGTTGTGTAGTAATCAAATGTGTTGTACAATAACTGGATATGTACTGCATAATGACTAAAAGTGTATTGTATAATAACAACACATGTGATATGATAACCGGGTATATTGTACAATAACTGGATATGTATTGTATAATAATTGAATGCATTGTGTAGTAATCGAATATGTGAAGTTTATAAAGACATGCTGTATCATGTCAAAACAAAGGACAAAGACAAACAGTGAAGAAGACTGTAAAGAAAAAAAAAAAAAAAAAAAAAAAAAATATATTGTACAAAGTGATTGAATCATAGAAGTAGGGAGAAGTATTGTATTGTGTTTCAAGATTGTAAATAAGGTGGCAACTTGAAAAACAAAACAAGGGGCATATGAGACAGAATATTGACTAATAGAAAATTGTTCATGTAAATATTTTTATAAGAGTATGTAAATTTTTAATTTATATAATTTGGGTGTATTAGGGACTTATTTCTTTTAATATTCAATATCCAATGTCTTGCCGTCACTTTGAGTTCGACCAGTGAGAACTGTTGCGCGGATGAATACAAAAGAATGGCGGTGTTGCGTTATACCCACGCCAAAAACTACTTTCATTAGCGTCTATGACTTCAAAGTGTAAAGACGTATAATTGTTGATGGCGTGTGAAAATGTGAATTACACAAACTTCTAGCCAGCATGGACGCTATCCAATTTAAAAGTTATTAACCAACTGGAAAAGTGATGTAAAGTGTATATAAAGCGAATAAATGTGTTTATAATAAAAGTACGTTGAATTTATGCATTCCACTCCACGACCACATCCCCTGATGATAAAAGTGGCATCTGCTCCAACAAACTTTACACCTTTCAGCAAAAACAGTGCTCCATTTGCTGCTATATTCACGCTAATATGTGATAACCTTCTTTTAAAGAAACCCCCGCCACAGTACTTACAATAGTAAGTCACCATTGGGGTAATTTGTCTCTGATGTGAGACTGCCTTTGTGGTTTACCAGGAGAAACACGAACTGGTTTGAGAATTTAATGCCATTCTGGCAGTTTGTCACAATAGCTCAGTTGGTTAGAGCAGCCGCCCGGTAAGCGGAAGGTCGGTGGTTCAAATCCCAGTTGTGGCATTGAATTTTTAAGTTCCAGTTCTACCTCTGTAAAACTAAGATTATTAATACAAGACATTTATTAAAAGTTGTAATTTGTGCATTAGTGCGTCAAAATATTTATGCCACTCCCTTGTTGCCAACTTTGGTTTCAAGTCCAGTCACGTGGAAATTGTTCTTCACATTATCACATGCTTAATACACTGACTTCATTTGATCCTCTTTCACGCTTCATTGTGTCCTTTTAGACGATAAGGTTCCCATGGCAGTCGCCTTAGCTGTTCCAAATCAAATTATCCTACTTCAATTTATCCTTGTAACCTGCTCCTTAGCCTAATACTTCCTTTAATTTGAATCGTTATCCTTTCACCTGTGACCTAATGATCGATAAAAGGTACGAATATGGATAAAATTGAATTCCAAGAGCCGGGTGAAATTCTGAAAGCAGCCCAAATAATAGCACTAGAATTCCTGCCAAAAAAGAATGCAGAACACATGGTATGGCGTATAGCCCACGCCTGAATGTGCCCATAGCAGACTACTGCTCCATAGTCTATGGCTTTGTCAAACTGTGCTCTTACTGATTCTTTTACAGAAATCAATTTTGTTGCTGTATTTACTTTGAAGTGGCCTGGGCCTTGCGTTTTGCGCGTCACATAAAATTATCTTGCAGATAGTGAATCATAGCGTGATTTCTATCCTGGCTATGGCATTGACTTTTCAGTGATTCCAATTTTTAAGAAACCTTATTCTATAAGGCTAATGTGAAAGAACAATTATTAATTATCAAGGATTTCAAGTGTTAATAGCAAGATGTTTATCGTCATTCACAGCAACAGTAAAGAAAGAATCGCTTCAAGTTCCTCTTGAATCAAGGCACTACTAACAGACCTCATTAGTGAAAGCACTTGAAGATAATAAGTACTGCAACACCTTCCTTAATAAGTTCCTAAATTGGCTTGTGTTTGCACCCAAAGTTTGCATGTAATTTCAAATATCCCTACCTACTCATCAAGCTTTAAGGCCAAGCGAAGGATAAACAAATATCTGCATGCAGTTTCAAAATGTAGACCTGCACAACTGCTAAACTTGGTGCTGACTTAGGCGAGAAAAGACACTTTCTACCCCCCTAAAATACAAAACCAAGCCCCTCTAATAATGGTGCTGAAGGGATCTGGGCCCTCGAAGTTCTAAGATAGATCCCTCATTAAACAAAGAAACTGTTTATATAGACAGTTGCAATGTATTAGCTTTATTTCAAATGCAGAGCTCAATAGTTAAACAAAAGTAATCAACCTAAGGCTTCAGTTAGCAGTCGAACATAATCAGAGTACAAAAATACCAAATAATTGTCCTTGTGTTGACACATCCTAATTTGATCCTCTATATAGGTTAATTACACGCTACTGTTTCATTGTTGCCATGGGAGCAGTTGTTTACATGTATTGTAATCATTGCTTCTTGGAACGCTTTACAACGGAACAATAAATATTTATTGTGAAAACCCATTCAAATCCGGTGAATGTTACGCCGAAACTGTGCAGTAGGAATGCAGCTATAACGGTTGATAAGTTTTCTGTAAGAATGGTAACCATGATTAAAACAAGGCTCACAAATATTGTCCCAATACACTGTAGCACACTGGGTCTTGACTTATATGGGGGTGAAGGTGTGCATTTTCTTTGACTTACAGTTCCTTCATTTGCTGGAGAGGACGTTCCGAAACTGTTCGAACTCTCATACCCATGTGCAGTTTCCTCTCCGCCATCAGACTCATATGCAACATCTCAGTATACATAGTATTTTTACCTTATGAAGTCACATACATGCAAACGGCTCCTCCTTCACTCCAATTACATACTTATTATCTGCTGTGTAACCTCGATGTACCTATCCACGCAACAGGTTAACAACGTTCAGAAAGATCAATTGGCTTCACCCTACTCATGTTTGAAGCCAGTAGTTCGCTACCGAACACTGCAACGTTCAGGTTCGTATTATCTGTACAGCTACGGCGCAGTGAGGCTAGTACGGTGACCTTCAGATGACGCTAGCAGCCGCACATGTAGTTAACGGATGAATAGCTATTTGAAGAGGTACAACACTATGTTTTAAACCCATTTCCATCAGTTTTAGCGCGTTCGGGCCGGGATACTTCTCTTGTTAGTAGCATATAGGCCTTGACTACTGTTAGTTTGCTAATTTCATGGCTGTCTGAAATAGTGTATGCCATAGATATGAAAAGTAACGTTATTTTGATCGCAGGATTGCTACCCTCGGCCTATGTTCATTTCGCATGGATTCCCACTCGCAAAATAATACCACACTTTTAACTCTTGTATAATTATATTAATTTGATTCTCCACAAAGTGTATTAGCTATAATTCTTATTGTTTAAAACTATTTATACAGCTGGGGCAACATTATCGCCCCCCTTAGTATTATAGAATAGTAAGTAGAACATAGTATATAGAATAGTATATACAGTAATATATTGAATAATAAGTAGATTTATTGTAATTGGGGTGACTGACCTGTTGGAAGGTGAGCGGAGAGCAGGACGCCTGTAGAATACAATGGCGACGAGGGTGTTGGTCCCGGAACCTACCAGAGCCAGCAGGATGAGGGCGGCTGCCTGCAGAGCCCGCAAAGTGCTGCCAACTGTCACATCGCTCTGCATGCGACCCACTGAAACAAACATGGTTTTCTTGTTTACTCGACTCCATCAATCATCGTGCGGCTTCTCCAACCAACTACTGGATTTAGACGAGTACGAGTGCAAGCGAGATCAATTAGCAGGAAAACGCGCTCTCTCCTGCACGCAGCTTTTAATTTTCACTGCGGGATATAAAATAAAACGTAAAGCTAAACTAGAATTAATTAAAATATGAACACAAATGCACGAGATAAAAAACGTACACTTGCTCTACTGAGTAGAATTTTTTCAAATGTGTTCCATGACAGCTGAAATAATAATAATAATAATAATAATAATAATAATAATAATAATAATAATAATAATAATAATAATAATAATAATAATAATAATAATAATAATAATAATAATAATAATAATAATAATAATAATAATAATAATAATAATAATAATAATAATAATAATAATAATAATAATAATAATAATAATAATAATAATAATAATAATAATAATAATAATAATAATAATAATAATAATAATAATAATAATAATAATAACAACAACAACACTAACAATGATAATGATAATGATTATCATGTTAACACACACACACACACACACACACACAAAAGAGGTGTAGTGTACTGATCTACATGTTCCCTTTTCTGGCCATTCAGAGACTATACCACTATATGTGTTGTTGACAGTCTCTGGTATCAAGGATTGTGGTCTAGTTCCTGGGAAAGGTCTAATGTAATGCAGTCATGCAACTTCATATTATTATTTATTTTGTTTTCATTTTTTGTTAACGAGGTTTCAGTTATCAGCTTTGCCATTATGCCGGAATGTCAACCCCAGAGTATCTTTTAACTGCCAGTTGTAAGTGTACTTAAAAGTGACAGCCAAAGTGATAAATCTACAACATATAAGATCTGCGGGACGTAATTCCGACACACTGGTGGTGCTGATATGATCGTTGCAATTGGCAGTGTTGTTAACAAACAAAATATATCCTGTAGGTACAAGTATATATGAGGATAAAGTAGGCTTTAAGCGATTGTCAAATCTTTAAGAAGCGGTCGCTATGTGATGGCTTTGAAATTTCGTTCCGTTTTTATGGCCAAGAAATAAAAAAGAACGAACAAAGAAAGTATAAGTATGGATAAATACAAACGAATAATAAGCAATATGTCGACAATTATTTCCACAAAAATTGTGTGTTTTGATATGATCTATGTACATCTTTTGTTAATAAGATGCCTGTTACGGTTTACCAGTTATGCAAAATATATGCAGAATGAAGAGTGCTTTGAGGATATTTGCACAAAATTCAAGCTATATATACCTAATTTGTATTGAAAATAGGTTAAACCTGTATTTTGATCAAAATCGGTACAGCCATTTCGAGAAAATAAAAATATTCCATGTAAAGGGCAGTATGCAGTGGGATACCTTCTTGAAAATAATCATGTCATATCTTAAATACAAAGTTAAATACAACGTTTGGTATTTATCCGACTTTTGTTTTGGGGTTATGCCGTTCACAGACACGCAAACAGGTGCACACATGTTTTTCTAAAAATAACTTGTTCTTGCTATGCGATTTAGGGAATCTCAAAGCAAGGAATCTCGGTATGCAAGTTTGAGGGAATAGAATACTATGCGAGGTAGGTAAAGTAATAAAGATAACGGTTAGAGAAATGTTTATGAACAGAGCACATTGAACTTTTTTCTCATTACAAAGAGAAAGGGATTTCAAAGCCAATTTTGATTATAGCTTAAGCCCACTGTGTTCTTCTTATACTTGCAAGAAATATGCGGTAAAACCGTTTCTTCGATTAACATAAAGCAGATAGAAGAATAACCTCTTAAGAACATTTTATGTAGAGAAAATCCTGTGAATATAAAAAATAAGACCTTTTGGAATGAAATGAGAATGAAACGAGCTTTCATAGACATTGTAAAGAAAACATAAGAAGTTATCGCAATACAATACATGTTTTAACTTCATGTAATATCTCAAATTCATGAAATATTGACGGAAACAGTTCAATTTATTCTTTTAAAGTAACGAGAAAAAAAAATAAGAATGAAAAGAAAAATGAAGTATCTGGTTAACAGTTTATTGGCCTCTTTAACTTTTTCTATTTAACACCGTAGTTTTTCATGTATCAGTGTATCAAGTGTCTGTATTTAAAAAAAATCTGATGTGTTGCACTCAGATGGCTTTCTCTACTCTTGTACTAACCATTCTTACAAACTCTTATTGCTTTATCTTCTTCGTGTTAGTTCTTTGTGTTAAACTTTTTCCGAAATTACCATATTGTTTTTTCTTGTAGGTACAAGGGGAATATGGAAATACGGTAGTCTTTGAGTGAGTCAAATTTTTAAAGCTTTGTGATTCCGTTCTCTTTGCCCTGCTAACATATAAAAATGAATGACGATCTTCCATTTGATGAAAGTTTTAAGTTTTCCAAAACTCACAAAAATAACAAAGAAGATCTCCAAAATGGTTCACTCCACAAAAAGAATTTATTTGAACATAGATTGTGTGTTTTAGTAAGAAATACATTTTTTGTATAGTACGATAAGGTCTAGGGTAAAGGACAGAGGGGCAAACGGACAGCTTCTAGGTAATTTTAACGCATTTTGACTTCCGATGTTGGTAACAGTGTATGCTGTGACGCAGAGTGTTCATCTGGCTTCTGTTGGTCAGCTGTATAAATATTTCCTGTGTAGACCTTCCAGAATTGTTGGAATCCAGCTTCAAAGCTCTGCAGGTAAAAATATACGTCTATAAATTTCTGAAACTGTAAGAAAATGCGCTGAGTTTGCAAGGATTATGCGGATTATGAGGGCTTCTAGAAACTTCTGCTACGTGTTACAGTCATCATAGGGAGTATCTTGGTATGTCGTTATGCTTACTGGAACCAAGTAGCTGCTGCTCTCTCTCAGGGAAGCTGTATATTAAGGGCGTGTAGAAGGGGGCAAATGGACAGCTTGCTGTGGGGGCATACGGACACGCTCTTATCGAAGCTTTCTGAGAGACAGATATAATTGTGATCCACATAAAAATGTTTTCCAAAGTATTCGCTAACTAAACTAGGTTGTTTATGATTTGTAGTTATTGTTCGGAACCGGCAAAAAACTTTAAATGGCTGTACATGGAGCAAAGAATGCATGTCAGGTGCTGTGAAAACTGTAAGAGAGAATGGAATGCCATTGTGGAATAAACTTGGTAACATTTTTAACTGTGATGAAACAGGGCTGTAGCTGATTTAAAACCAAAATAAAAAAAGTGATATCACAGCGCAGTAAGAAAGATGTAGTGAGCCAGGCAAGCTGTGAAAAGGGTGAAACCATTAGTGTGATGGCATGTGTCTCAGCAAGGGGGCAATATGTGCCCCCCTTTATAGTAATGAAAGGTCACCGATACAATGAGAATTTTGAGATTGGCATGCCTCCAGGATCTAAAATTGTTCTATAGGAAAGTGGCTACATGAAGTGGGAACAATTTGCAGAATTTCTTTACCACTTTGTTTCCGTGAAACCTAGTAGAACTGTGTCAGTGGATTCAGGAGCTGCAGAATTTATCCTTTCAATCCCAACAGTCTTACAGACCATGTATTTTGTTCAGGACAAGTTCATTTACAGAATGAACAACATGAAAATGCAGAACCTGATATTGAAAATGAGATCCTTGAAGCTAAGAATCAGGCACCGTTGGACATTCTTCAAGATGCAATCCCAGAGAATGGGAACAATTGCGAAGTTCGCAGTTCACCAACACAAGCAGGCCTGACTCAAGTTTCTACATCCTCGACAAGCTCGACTCGATAAGTCCTCATCCAATAACTACTCTGGAAATTAAAAGCAAACCAGGAACTAAAAGAAACTCGAGAAAGTCTGAACTTATTACAAGCCCAGAATTTATAAATGATCTGAAAAAGAGGAAGATTGTCTGTGTTAAAAAGGAAAAAGCGGTAGCAGCGATAGCCCGGAACACGAGCTAAGAAGAATCTTGTCTATGAAGCAGAAGACATCTGGACGAAATGCCGAAATTGCTACAAGGAAGGTGAGAATTGGGTTCAGTGCCTCAACTGGTGCAAACTGGTACCACTTTAAGTGTGTAGAGGCTGGAAATGATCCATATTTCATGTGCCACAATTGTATAAGTGATGACAGTGACTAAAATTGTTGGTGTCCGTTTGCCCCCAACAGAGTGTCCTTTTACCCCTGTGGTTGGGGCAAACGGACATTGTAACATCCTTAAACTAATTAATATTTTTCTGTTCATGTATCTTATTCCAGACTATATAATTTTCAGTTTTGTCAAATGAAGGTTCAGTGCTTCTGTTAAAATAATATTTTTGACTCTACAGTAAATAGTATGACCTTCATTATGAAAAATGTGCTTAGCCTGTCCATTTGCCCCGCCTTTACCCTATCTCTTACAGTTTAGCACTTATCCAAAGTCATCAAGAGTGAACAGGACTGCATGGGCTATAGCCAGAAAATTCAAAACATACATTTCATTTTCCATAAAAATATCAAAAACATATGCCATTTTAATCAAAATCGTTACAGCCATCTTCGAAACATTTTCCATGTAAAGGGTAGTTTGGGGTGGAGGGATTTTCCTCAAAATCTTCGTATCGCACCCTTAAAAGACATTAAACTTAAATGCCAACGGAGAGCTCCAGGCGCTGACTGCGTCCCATCCTATAGTACTGCACCCCATCAATGATGCCTGTAGTGGGCAGAGGTGGGGGACGCTGCGGCTGGGCGGCAAGCCTTGGCCGTTCATGGGCTGTTGCGCTGGTTTTTTTTTTTTTTTTTTTCCTTTTCTTATTTTTAGTTGCTTGGAATAGGCATAGCTCTTTGAAACATTGCCTTGCTATCTTCCAAAGATGCCTGGGTTTCATGGGAAAATACAGATTTATATACCATTTTGATTTCTGAGATACAAAATTCATGGATACAGAATTTCTGATATGGAACTTTTGATTATATGATTTCAGTGAAGCTTTGAGGTCTACGTATTTCTGGTGAACTGTGACTCGAGTTTTTCGTGGACTGCAATGCTGAGAGTTCCCTGGTTTAGTCCCAGTTCCACGGCCGCTAACAGTTCCGCAAGAAGCAGCAATATCTCCCGCCACTCCTATCTCACAAAGGAACGAGAAAGCACTGGTGTGGAAACATAAAATTTCACTCCACAGAATGTATCTTTCTAATATTTCAAATATCAAAGTTAAAATATGTAGTTTTTTAATAAAAGGTCACAAATTGTCCTTTTTAAAAAAATAATGCTAAAACCGATCCCTCCTTATTACAAAATCGGATGTGTTGCTCTCACATGATTTTCTCTACTCTTGTACTAACTATTCTTACACTTATTTCTCTATCTTCTTAATGTTCCTCGAGATAAACATCTCCAGAAATTACTTTATTGCTAATTTTCTTGTCGATCCAAGGGGAATTTGGAAACAGAGTAGGCTTTAAGCAATAGTCAAATCAAAGTTGGTCGCTATATGAAGGTTGTGAAATTCCGTTCTCTTTGCACGGCCAAGAGATAAGAAGTGAATAGCAAACTTCTATTTGAGGAAAGTTTAAGTATTGCAAAGCTCATATAAATAACAAGGAATATCTCCGAAGTGGTTCACTCCACAAAAAGATGCATATAGATATAACTACTGTTTTAAAGAGATCTACATTTTTGGTACAGTAACATTTGCTCTATTTCCTACGGTTGACCAGTTATGTAAAAGTTATCGAGAGTAAAGAGGACTACCTGGGCTATAGCCAGATCATTCAAAATATGCATTTCATTTGCCATAAAAAGTATCTTAAACATATGGCATTTTAATCAAAATCGTTGGAGGTTTTTGAAAAAATCAAAGAGCAGTTTAGGGTAAAAGAATTTTCTTCACAATCTTCGTGAGTGAGTGAGTGTGTCGGGTTTAAGGGCCCGTCGACAACTTGGTCATTAGGGCCACAATCTTCGTGGCGCATGCTTCAAACATATTGATCTTAAATACCAACTTCGGTTTTTAACCGACTTTGCGTATTTGAGTTATGTTGTTAACAGGTAGAACACACACACACACACACACACACACACACACACACACACACACACACACGGACCTTTTTCTAAAAATGCTTTTTTTGTATTAGGGGATCTCAAACCACATATCTCCGGTGAAAGGTGGGCATTGACATTTTGGGTCAAAGCCATTCTTCCCCTACTATACATAGTACAGAAAGTAAAAATACTGTAGTTGATCCATAGTTGCTAGTATCTTAGAAGTCGCGAGGAAGGTAGTGGTTTGAGCAACACATTTGGTATGTTCTGCGAGAAAGTAGAAGTGATGTCACTCATGGAAAGTAATGCTCAATGTTATTATTGTGTTTTACTGTTTATTGTGGGGGCTTATTGCTCAAAGTGGCAGCTGAATTATATTGTCAGTTGTGAAAGCACGGTTTTAGTCAAGTGTGTTCTGCTTTACCATGTGGTATCATAACCACATCACTTCAAACTGGTTGCAGCTGTTATTGAGGTCATTTGAGCAGATCTTGTGAAGTATTATTAATGTTTACACCGTTATTAGTGTTTGCCACTTTCCTAATGGCCCTACATATTCTATTTAGGAGCATTAGCTCAGTGAGTGCTATATGTTTTTTGTGTGTCAAAGGAGTGTTTAAAAGAGACATCTGAAGCTGAATTAACTGTCCGAACATGTGTGGATACGTTTGGACTCACAAAATGCGAAGGGTAGGAAAGGTGTGGTTACTGAAGAGAAGAAAATAAGCTAGATAATGTTGGATTATACGTTTGCATCAGAACACAAAATATCGAGTGAGAAATTTGCATTTTTGAGGGAAACACATACGAATGAAAGTTTTCTATAAGGATGCCACAAATGTGAGAATGCACTTATACAACGTCGTTAACATCTCCGTTCATTAAGGGAGAGTGACTGTTGCAATGGCTGTTTTCATTGCAATTATTAACATTTATTTATCTGTGTGGCTTTAAATCTTTGCTGGCACTTACCACTAGAATTGTGGCATTGTTTAAACCAGAGTTGCATTTGTGCTATAATACTAAATTGGTATTTCATATGGTATAAAATGTGGCACCACTGGTAAAACTCATTGGATAGGTGACATGAATGTGTGTAAGAAATATGAACATTTTTTGTTTTGAAAATTATAACTAAAGGGTGGAGACGTGCGTTTTTCCATAGGTGCACTGGACATTACTGTTATGGCTCGCGCGTGTAAACAACTGCAGGTAGGTACAGCCTGACCATGAAAGTACACTAATACTCCACGTCTGGAGTTCACTGCGAGAAGAAACAAAACAGTCGCGTTATAGTACATCTTGACCTTGTATCTGCAAACACTTGCAAAGCAATGTTTCACTAGTTCACAGAATACTATGTTACGTTGTTTTCGACTCTTGCTTCTACAGTGGCACTTGTCTGCACATTTTGATGGCCGTGCTCTACTTCTGACGTCATTCATACTTTGCGTCCAGCTAAACTGTATCGCATGCGAGCGCACATCTCTCCGGCCTTTAATTACAAGAATTTCGTCGGGACAAGGATATCATTTGTTAATGATTTCTACAGAGCATTTTGTGGTGGTATCCGTGAATCTCAAGTCCTCTGATTGCGTGCCTGTGTTTTTGGTTGCTGTTTGTCCACTCCCGGTTTGTGCCGAAGAAGTTGGTATCTATCTACGTTTCCTTTTGCTTCGATGTAAGTTGTTATGGCTGGTAATAACATCCTGTATTTTATGCCTTCCATAAAGAAGGTTTCTTTTGTGAGCATATATACCATTTTGCTTAATACACTCTTCCCTGCTCCAATGGCTTTCTCTAGTATTCTTGATTTAACATTTACAAGTTTTTTCATGTCACTTACTGTCAACTACTCCCATATCTCAATTCCACAGATAGTGACTGATGTTATTACTGTTTAGAATAGTCTCATTACTGTCTCCAGTTATAGCTGCTCTTATTATTGTATCCTGAATGAAGACACTGAAGGATTTCGAGGTTGCCTGTATTTTCAGTCCAAGATATCTAAATTTTCTTACAATTTGCAGTGATTCTACTCCTATTCTTATGCTGTCTGTTTTCGACATTCTGTCTTCCCTTTTGAAGACCGTACGTACTGTTTTTTCTTTGTGTAGCCAATAGCTTCAATAAATGAAAAAAAAAAAAAAAAAGAACACAGATTGTGAAGAAACTTATAAAAACCATGGCATAGACATTGAATGCTCCTAGTGCATCGTTTAATTATTATTATTATTATTATTATTATTATTATTATTATTATTATTATTATTATTATTATTATTATTATTATTATTATTATTATTATTATTATTATTATTATTATTATTATTATTATTATTATTATTATTATTATTATTATTATTATTATTATTATTATTATTATTATTATTATTATTATTATTATTATTATTATTATTATTATTATTATTGTTGTTGTTGTTGTTATTATTGTTATTGTTATTATTATTGTTATTATTACTATTAGTATTACTATTATTATTACTATTATTATTACTATTATTATTACTATTATTATTACTATTATTATTATTATTATTATTATTATTATTATTATTATTATTATTATTATTATTATTATTATTATTATTATTATTATTATTATTATTATTATTATTATTATTATTATTATTATTATTATTATTATTATTATTATTATTATTATTATTATTATTATTATTATTGCGCTGTAACACCAAAACGAAAAATCCATATTTTGTTTGTTGTGGCATTATAATAAATAATCTAATCAGTGACCTTTAAGGCCCGCGTCCAATATGGTTGCCACCACGATAACCAAGCTATCTTTACGGTCAGTCAACATAGTAGTTGGAATGAGGAAGGCACGTGATGGAGACATCTGCTGGATTTGAATACTGTTTTATTTTCCCCAACAAAGAGATATATGAAAGAGGTAACACCTTAAGATCTAAGAAAGATGGTAGAGGTAGTATCTACCTATGTACTAGGCAGTTGCCAAGAAGTGTGAACAAATTATGGCTGTTAAAGTTTATTCTTTCCAAGGATGGAGCCGGATTTCAGATGCCACGAGAGAAAACTAGGCGCTAATGGTGGCTTGAGACAAAAACATAGCCTTCGGAAATGGAGCAAGGCAGAAAGGTTGTGGTATTAGAGAGTAATGTTTCCACTTCCGGTGACCCAGACTGACCCCAAGCGTGCACGGTGCCTGACCTCGGTTTTATTAAAGAAAACGTCAGGAACTCCTCCAAGCTGCCAATCTCAAATTCTTCCTCCTGGAAATTAAGTACGTGCCTGAACATCATAAGAGAAAGCTTAGTAAAATGCTGTCATGGTTACCAACAAGGCAAACTTTATTCTTCCTGAATGAAGTGCGAAGCAATTGATTTAAAGTGGCTATGCCACGCTACGATTTTTCATGTGAGTAAAGTTGAAGCTCTGGAGTGACAAAAGAGTTATTGTGCAAGCCTTCCTCTATTTTTATTTTCTCTACTACGTATAGTAAGTAGGGGAAGTATTGTATTCCATCTAAAATTTCGATATCGAGATTACACCGGAAATAAATCTTTTGAGGCCAGCTGAATCCAGAAAAAGAATTTTGGGAAAAGGATCCGTGTATGTGTGTGTATATTTGCGCACGCGCGCGCGTGCGTGTGTCTGTCTAAAAACCTAAGTTGCTATTTAAGTTTAATATATATATAAACCTAAGTTGCTATTTAAGTTTAATATATATATATATATATATATATATATATATATATATATATATATATATATATATATATATATATATATATATATATATATATATATAAGGATGCAACACGAAAATTTTGAAAAAAATTCCTCTAATGTACACTACACTTTACGCGAAAAATTCTTCGGAAATCTTAATTTTCTCAAAAAGTCTAACGATTTTGATTAAAATGCCATATGTTTAAAGTATTTTATGGCAAATGAAATGTATATTTTGAATTTTCTGGCTATAGTCTGTATTCCTGCTTACTCCTGATGTCTTTTGTATAGCTGGTAAAGAAATAAAGACCAAATCTTACAATACAAAAAATGCAGATCTTGTTAAAACACTCAATTTACGTGACGTCTTTTTTTTTTTTTTTTTTTTTTTTTTTTTAGTGAACAATTTCGGAGATATTTCTTGTTATTTGTGTGAGTTTCACAATACTTTAACTTTTTACAAGTGGAACACCGTTACTCACTTTGTTTATAACTTTTCCGTGCAAAGAAAACGGAATTTTAAAGTTTTAAAAGCAATGACCATAACTTAACGTCTTCCTTGCACTTATAAGATAATTTCTGCAAATGTTTATCTCGACTAACATGAAGATAGAGGAATCAGAGTTTGTAAGTACAGTTACACTCCTTCCGAAATAAGAAGCACACTTGAGGTAAACAAAGAGTAGAAAATAGCTCCTATATTTCCTTTATTGTATCACGTTTAAAATGCGCTAATGAATACGTTTAATGGTTTTATTGTAATACAGTGCAATTTGCACTGTTATATAGAAATAGAAAATAATCAAATAATCAGTTTACAGAAAATGAGCAGTTATTGCATATCAACTGCTTAGGCTGTACATGTATGGCGTGGAGTTATACCAAAGTGTGTCTCTTAGAGCGGATCTGGTATAGTACAATAGCAGAGAAAGTCATATGAGTGAGACAAATCAGATTTTTAGCTTGAGAAATGTTCTAAGCTTAGAATGGTTTAATATAAAGTGTACCACAAAGGAGTTTACACTATTTAATCAATAATAACATTAATTCCATAGCGTTCTAGCCAATGTATTGCTGACAACGGAAGACATTCCACATTAAAACATCATTAATGTTGTGAACATCCTTGTGAATCTATGGAAAAGAAAAATAGCTGCCTTCTTATTGAAAATATCATAGAGCAGAAAAATATTGTTTCTTCATAAAAAGCATGTGAAAATAAGGAAATGAATCTAAAATTTCTGTCCAGTTCTCCACCCTTGCTGTGACTCCTGGATTAGGAACTCAAAAGGCCGCAAGCAAAAGTTCAGCCAAGAATTTGTTTTACAGCTGAGATGCAATGGTACACACTATTACTATGTATATGAAGTGAATAAAGTATATGTAAACAAAACCACGTGCATTTGGACCACAGAACGCCTTCTTGACGCTTTCGTCGTCTAATTAATCCATTTTAAAAATACTATTACTAAGGTCTGAAATCTCACTAAGTTTGCTAAAGTACCAACTAAGCGTACTAAGCATAGTGGAAATGTAAGAATACGCAGCTAAGTAAATTTGTAACCAGCCTAACTCATTCGGCGCGCGCATCATTCACTATGAAAGTAACATGGCGGAACAAGTGAATGTTGTGAAACATAAGCACAGAAAGCCGTTACGAAGTGATGAAAAGACAATATTGAGCGTGTTTAACAAGTTCTGCGAGAAATATCCCGAACTTGCTGTAGATGACCTGTTGAAATTAACATCGAAGTTTACCGATGTATCAGTTTCAAGTATTTACAGGTACGCAAAGAAAAATCCTCAGTTGGTGAAGCCAAAACTCCCGGCAAGAAGAGAGCGTGCGCTAGACAAGTGCTGGATATTCTGACGAATTTGTGACATCTACAATCCAAAAGTTGACCAGTTGTTGGTTGACAATGAACCCACCAACTTAAAGTGCTGTTGGCAGTTAATTCGGATCCCAAACTTCCCTCCATAATCTGCTTCTGGAGATTGGTTTCGAGTTTGTAAGCAGAAAACGAAAAAGTTTTATTGTGCTCCAGAGATGGCGCAAGTGACAGTTAATTTCCATGCGCTGCATATTATTTAGTTCAAATAAGTATATCCTTTTAGTAGCGTAAAATGCATAAGTATTATGCTTATACGCGTAGCCGTAATGTGTTCTGCCATTGCGAATGCATGTGGCCCCGGAGTGATGCAATAAAGCGATTTCTTTACGCGCACTTTATTCATTGATGTACACAGTACAAACATATGTGAAATAACAACCTTTGCTGGCGCGGATGAGAACAGAAGTTACAGGGGAAGATTCTCATGACACTTCTTTGGTGTCTGGTGCCTAGCTAAATGATGCACCACTTCATTTCGCCAGAGTTGACGCAGACGGCCCCAAGAGAATTATTTCCAATGGGTGAACCTGTGGGAGGTTCACTGAATCTGTGGGAGGTTCACTGAAGCTTAGAATGGCGCGCTCTTCAAAGGTGACACTCGGAGACTTTTCGTCTGGAATTTCGTTAACAGTAAGGTGTATAAAGAACGAATCAACACCACGATTAATTAAAACATTAAGCAAATGCAGAGCTAGGGAAGCCTGGCACACTGCAGTCCGATCTACAGCTCTGTAAGGGAAATGGCTACACCTTAACACAGTGTGTTCTAAATCAGACATAGTCAACCTGGGTACGCGTACCCATAGGAGTACGCGAAGACTTCTTTGCGGGTACATATCATTTAAAATACGCATACAGTTGGTATAATATGTTTCCTGAATATCACAAATAACGAAAAATAATCCAGCCAGAAGTTTTGGAATTGTCCTCTGTCAAAGAAGAACCCATTTTGCTTATTCTACCGATCTACCCAACAATGATATCTTGCAGCTGCGAGTTCTTAACTGAAAAATGGGGTAAAACTTTCCCTTACTAAATTGAAATCCGATCTGGTGAAAAATTTTAAAAATACGAAAGAATTTGCCAGAATGCTTATTTGATCGACATAGTCAACAATTTTAACGAGGTAAATCTTCAACTACAAGGTTTTGATACCAATATTTTAAAGCTCATTAGAGTGTAAGGAGGTTTCAAAGGATTTTTATGTTGAATTGATTACTTTAATAAAGGGAACATTGCAGCTCTATCATCTGTGCTAGAACATAGTGGACAAAATAAAGTTACTATTGCTGATAGACGTTTGGAAATAAAATTTCAGCTACAAAATCTCAGGTTACAGTTTTTAAAATATCTTCCAGAAATTGAGAAAGACGATAATACACAACAGTGGATTACAAATCCGGTTCGCACCACTGCCAATAATTCTTCTGATGTTCCCATAAAATTAAAATGCCTATTATAAATGTCTATTGACAGTCCTTGAAAATAAAAATAGAACATAAATCAATTTTTTATTTCTGTTGTTAGACACGCAAAGAGCACACGGAAGTTAGTAACACTGCCGTTCCGCACATTCTTCATTCCTCTCTACTTATTTGTATGAGGAGAGTTTCTCTATATTGATAGTAATCAAAAGGAAACAAAGAAATCGCTTGAATCTAGAATCACCAGTGTTTGATATTCTCTCTAACAAAGATTCAGTCACGAAAGAGGAGCTGGTGTCCAGAAAACAAGCCCAGGATCTTATGACAGGTCAGAAGCATATACACATCCATGTAATTTGTTTTGTATCATCTGTAAGGTGATCCGTATTTATTTTACACATTTATAACATAATTCTCATTTTATTGCACTTAATAAGTAATGCATTTTATAATCTATTTTAGATATGGTTATGCTGTATAATTAATTTAATTAATGATAATTCTAGGGCTAGGCATAGGGGTACAGGATGATATGGAAAACTGTCTTTGGGGGTACCTGGAGGAAAAAGTTTGAATACCATATGCTAAATTAATCTTCAGCTCTATAACAACTATCAGTGGTTATAGGAAGTAAAATAAATAACAAAACAATACATAAAAATATACTTAGAAATGATGCTGCATGTTATGAGTATGGCTTTACATGCACTCTAAAGAAAGCTGTCAAAATAGCACTATCTGATCAATTAACTAATTTGGTTAAATAGCCAAATATATTTTCTCGGTACCTTAAATCATGAGAAAAGCACAGAATTTTTAAACCTATTATTTATGTTACTTATTACTTTTTCTACTGATTATCTATAGTTATATAGAGGAAGTATGGCATACTACCCAAAAATTCAATAATAAGATTTCATCGGAAATATGTGTGTCTGTGAACAACATAACTTATCAGCGAAAAGCCAGTTATAACCCAAACTTGGGTTTAAGTCCATCGAAGGGTGTGACACTAAGAGTTTCAGGAAAATCCCCTAGCCCAAATCACCCTTTACGAGGAAAGTTTTCATTATTTTCTCAGAAATGGCTTTTAATGATACATACATTACCGTATGTTTAAAACATTTGCATGACAAATGAAATCTATATATTGAAATCCTGGAATAAGCTAGAAAGCTCTGTGTGAAATCTTCTGCATATAATTACTTTTGCTACAGTTATTGGTGAACCATAAGAGTTAGTCAAAATATGTTGGAACAAATATGTAGACCTGATGGAAGACACAATTTGTCAAATACTTGGTCATGTGCGTTAACCATTTGCATGTCATTGGCTTCAATTTTAAAATACTGATCATTTTCTAAATTGGTGAACACTATTTTCTTTTCGTGGACAGCATGGAATCTCAAAGCTATTATATAACCATATGTTTTTGAAAAAATATCTGACTACTTCATTGCCTACAACGAATCGTGTAAAAAAACTTTTGTAACAACGGCTTTCTTGAAAACTGAGTAAAGAAGATCATGCAAATGCAACACATCAGCTTTTTCTGATATCGTTTTTCAAAATATTACTTTAGAGGAGAGATACTCTACCTGGGGTACACGAAGATTACTTAAGGGGTACGTAACATTTAAAATACGCATACAGTGTTTCCTGAATTATTACAAATAATGAAAAAATTTCAGCTAGAGAGGTTTGAATTGCCCTCAGTTTAATAATCCATTTTGCTTACTCTACCGGTCTACCCAAAAACATCTTACAACTATGCTCACTAACGATTTGTAATCCTTGTTTTAAATGCCGACAATAAATGTCTGCAAATGTGAACTTATTTTAAGATTATCACCTTTGAATTTCTTTTTATTATTGTTGTAGAGGACCACATATTTTAGCTTCTGTTCTAAAATGGGTAAATTAGTTACAAGAGGAAAACGTAAAATTAATAAAGCAATTAACAAAACTCGCTTGAACTCAGAATCACCATCGATACTGATACTAACGAAGATTCAACCACGAATAGAGAAACTGGTATCCAGAAAACAACCATCTCATTAATAAACCAAAAAAATACACAAATTTGTATAATAACATTGTGTTTGTGATATCTATAACACGGTTCTTGTATTTATTTTATTCATTTTATAGCACAACACTCCTTTTTGTAGTATTTAATAAATTATAGCTTTTATAATCTACTTTAGATATGGTTATGTATTATATGATTTAAGGAATACCCTAAGGTTACAGGGTAGGGTGGAAAATTGTCTTTGGGGGTACGAGGAGGAAAAAGGTTGAATACCAGTGCTTTGGAGAATTTGCTGCCTTGAATAGGAAGGCAAAAGCATCACCTTATCAGTTTTAATAAAACATTTCATACAGCAATGTCTAAGAGGTCAATGCACCAAGAAACGCTTTTCTCCGTAGTTAGGAATGAATGTTAAGCGGGAGACATTTTCCAATTTCTCATTTTCTTGATATTATCGAGGTGAAGGTAAGCACATTGATCATTGCTGCCAACCTCGACCCACGTCGGCTAGAAACCTTTTAACTGATTATGCGGAAGAAATACCATCAGTTTCTTAATTTCAATATGGAGGCACGTGATGGGGATAAAAACGCCCTGGTAATGAACGGAAAGTGGAAAGGGTTGCTAGGAAGCGGCACGTCGAGTTCGTTGCCCTGAAGCTGTAAACAGAAAGAGCAAAAATGTAATGTTTAAACTGCAGCTATAATAAAAACATCAGCCCATTTCACCACTGATATAACTGGGATTTTGATAAATGTGTAATGCGTTTCCTAACGTATTTACAATAACGTCAAGGGTTTACTAACGCAATAGAAACCTCAATTTTGTTTGTTTGCTAAATACTCCACATGATTAGTTTACAATTTCATTTTGTTGTCAGTAACACATGAGTAATTGCTAATTTATGTGCAATTATTGAAAGAGAGATTGGAGTGTGTGTATACAGTATTAAATTTCTAACTTTTTATTTTTATTACTTTCTTTATTATGTACTTACGCAATAAAATACGGGTAATTTGATCCACCCAAAATATCGATACAAAGATTTCATCGGAAATAGCGTATTAGGGTCTCGTGAACCCAAAAGAAGCCGTTTTAGAAAAATATGTGTAATGGGTGTGGATGTTTGTGAGTGTGCACAGCATAACTAAAAAATAAACAAAAAATATGTTATATTGCACTCACATTACTTTCTCTACTCCCTCTTATACAAACTTATCGTGACGTTGGGGTCGGCACACCACATGCCGGGTCAACGAGCGGTTGGAGAAGTTAAAGGTCGGGCTGCCTCGCGCGACTGTGTGTACGTGACAAGTAGCAATGGGCGGTAGAAACAAAAACGGATCGAGAAAGTTCGCGAAGCTTCTATCTGAGTCACGGTGGTGCGTGTGTGTATGTGTGTGTATGGCACATCCTTGTCTTAGACCTTTGGTTACTCGAAATTCTTTCGAGATTTTATTCCCGATCTTCACCGATGCACCACAATCATATAGCCCGTTTATAAACTCAAAAAGTAGCTCAGGTAAATGAGTTTTTAATAAGGGATCCCATACTTTATCCATAGGTAATGAACCGTATGCTTTTTCTTCCTCTTCTTCTTTATCTGATTACCCTCCCTGGGACTTAAAAGTCAGTGCCTAGCGTCAGAGTCTGTCGGGTTGCGGAGTAACCTATGGACCGGACAGGATAAAACCTAGAAACGGAAGGTCAGACCACCACCAGGTATGATACTGAGGAAGAGGATGAAATGAAATGAAGGCAAAATGGATGAATGGAAAAGTGATGATGGAGCAATTGGTGGAACGAGTGGCGGAGGAAACCAGAGAACCCACAGAAAACCCGCCCAGACGTCGCTCGTCCACCACAGAAACTACATGCTTGTCCCTGGGATCAAACCTGGCCCGCTTTGGTGACAGGCGAACAGTGTAACCACTCGGCCACGGCGCCGCCATGCTTTTTTATGATTCACAAATATAAAATGTAATTCCTTGCCTTTAGATACCATTTTTCCAATGTTTTTACTACTTGTAAAAATATCAGCGCATGACTTCCTGTTGTAAATCCAGCTTCTTGTTCAGATATTTTATCCTTAACATATTTCCCTAGCTAATCTTGATAATGACACTGAGATTTCTATTTACTGTTACGTTGAGGCTGATCTCCTCTACCTATAATTCATGGGACTTGTGTTATTTACCTTTTTACTTTCTCTACTGGTACGTAGGACGAAGTATTGTATTCCAGCCAAAAATTCGATGTCGAGATTTCACCGGAAATATATACTTTGAGACTCTTTGAATTGACACACATAACAAGGAATATCTCCGAAATGGTTCACTCTACAAAAAAATTGATTCACACATAAATTGTGTGTTTTAGTGACATCTACAGTTTTTGTACAGTAAGATTTTGTATATCTCTTACGGTTTACGAGTTATTCAAAAGTCATCCATAGTAAATAGGACTACATAGAAAATTCAAAATATACATTTGTCATAAACATATATCAAACATGTGGCATTTTAATCAAAATCATTAGAGCCATTTTTAAGAAAATAACATTTCGAAAAACTTTGCATGTAAAGGGTGGTTTAGGATGGGGCTATTTTCTTCCAAATTTTCGTGTCTCATCTTTGAAAGGCATTAAACTTAAATACCGACTTTGGTTTTTAACCGACCTTTCGTTTTTGAGTTATGCTGTCCACAGACTGACACACACACACACACACACACACACACACACACACACACACACACACACACACACACACACACACACACACACACACACAGGGACCTTTTTCTAAAAGTGCCTTTTTTGCATTCAGGGAGTCCCAAAACATATATTTCCGGTGAAATCTCGACATCGAATTTTTGGGTGGAATACAATACTGTGTGCTGCACCCACACGACTTTCTCTACTGTTATAACTATTCTTACAAAATATTATTCCTCTATCTTCTTCATGTTAGTCCAAGCAAACATTTGCAGATTTATTGTATTGCTGATTTTCTTATAGGTTACAAGGGGAATGCAGGCTTTGAGCGAGTCAAAATTTTTGAGGCTTTGAAACTCCGTTCTGTTTGCACAGTCAGGAGATAATAAATGTACAACGACCTTTCAATGGAGAAAAGGTTAAGTATTGCAAAACTCACACAAATATCAAGGAATATCTCCCATATGGTTCGCTCCATAAAAATGCATTTGAACCTTTTACGGTTTACCAGTTATGCAAAACAGGACTACGTAGCCTATAGCCATAAAATTAAAGGAAATTTAGTCGAAACAAACATTTGCAACAATTATCTTATTGCTGATTTTCTGTTAGGTGCAAGGGAAATATGAGAATACAGTAGGCTTTATGCGATAGTCAAATTTTTAAAGCTTTAAAATTTCCTTCTCTTTGCACGGTCGAGAGATAAAGAAGTGAATAAGAACCTTCCATTTGACAGCAGCATAAGCATTGGAAAACTCACACAAATAGCAAGAAAATGTTTCACTCCACAAAAAAATGCATGTGGATATAACTTTTGTTTTAACGAGATCTACATTTTTGTGCAGTAAAATTTGGTCTACCTCTTAGGGTTTACCAGTAATGCAAAAGTCATCAGGAGTAAACAGGACTATATGGGCTACAGCCAGAAAATTCAATATATACGTTTCATTTGCCATAAAAGTATCTTTAAAATATGGCATTTTAATTAAGATTGTTACAATCTTTGTGTTGTATCCTTCAAAGATATTAAACACCAACTTTGTTTTTTAACTGACTTTTCGTTTTGAGTTATGCCGTTCACAGACAGACTCACAGACTCACAGACACACACACACACACACACACACACACACACACACACACACACACACACACACACACACACACACACACACACACACACACACATTGCACGCGCGCCTACCATTTTTAAAATTGCTTTTTTTTTAATTCAGGGGGCGTCAAAACATATATTTCTGGTGAAATCTAAACATCAAAATTTTGGGGGGAATACAATACTTCCCCTGCGTACCTTACGTAGCAGAGAACGTAAAAATTAGTATAAATAACATTAGCTTGGCCGTTTATCATAACTGGTATCCGAATTTCAATCTGAGAAGAATCACCCCTAGAGCTAAAGAAGTTGTACCCAAAGGCACCTGTAAAGAGAAACCCGAAACATGTTATCTGTACATAGGCTCCAAATGGTCTTTTTCTGATGGTATCATTACTCAAACAAACTTTCAGTGCATGAGGTATGGGTCATAGAGGAAGGTCACCGACAGCTTTTGACATTTCATGCAAAACCAGCGAACACAAGGCTTGGCCCAAACACGTCATTAACTCCATTAGCCTAGCCTGACCGATTAAACTCTTCTCAAAGTTTATGTATTATGCACGATAAGTGCTATAGAAACTCTATCTGCTGTACACAGAATATTACAAGTATAACGTGTTTAGACCGGAAAACATTGTTCAGCCCAAAAGGCAGGCATTATCTAAACTAAAACAGTTAAAACGCTCTTTCGGAAGGTGTTGTGAAATAATCAGGTTTTGCGTAGGTATTTTCACCCCTCAGATGTTTGTGCGATATGTGTGTTTAAATAGTAGTGGGCCAGGAACTGCTAGAACCTGTTTCCGAGTGAGAAGGTTCCGCGCAAACATGTGAGGCTCGCATTTAGAAGGTCGTGGGTTCAATCTGGGAATTAAACCCGGTCTTTCAGGGTTAAAAATGTTGACGATGAGCGAGTTTGGTACTGCTGGGGACTTTGAGACTGTAACTGCTTCTCTTGGCGGATAAGTGACATTGTAGTTGCCTGACCGGTGGCTCCTTGCCCATCCCTGGTATCGAGATGAATTTCCAGCACACGTTAGGGACCCTCACAATGTCTTGCGCTACTCGCTGGGATTCCGACACGCTCTCACATCATCCCTTCCTCCCGGTAAATGATATTCAATAACTCAACAGTTGGCTCAGTGTGCAATCCCTTCCGTAAATACTCTACCTCTATCTCTATCTCTACCTAGTGCTTACATAACTGCTCTGTAGGTCCAAATATAATAATAAACTCTCGGGCTTAACTCACACTGTGTCATCCATTTCAGCGTTGAATTTTTATTTTATTCTTTTTCGCGAGATTTCGCAAGCTCGACTAGTGAATGCTGGGGTGGTTCCCTTCTACCACGAGTTTCCTGTCCAGTTTCAGGGTTGAAGAGCCATGTGACGGCGTTGGTCTGTTGTGGTAGGACGTAATACTGGGGTCTTCTTCCCTCTCGAGAGCTGTTTCGTCTACGTTCATTCTGGAATACTTAGAGACCCCTTACTATCAATTGCACATCATCACCGAATTTGGATGCCCATCATGTCCATCATTCATTTCTTTCTCTCAGAAGTTATGCTGGAAGCAGATGTGTACATTTTTCTATCTACTCTTGCCTATGTCTGCCTGCTTAAGACGAATAAGCCGTTGTAAGAATACTTTATTAAATATGGCTAGAGAACTTCATAAGAAAGTAGCACGTCAAGTTTTCATTTACAAGAGATTAATTATAATGAGTTGACCCATTTTAATGCCACCCCTTTTACCCGTTGGAACTGTGAATTTATAAAATCACCAAGATATTCATAGTAAAGGCCCAAAACTCCTCTGTATTCACTTTTAATAGAGAAGCAAAGGAGTTGAAGAATGAGAAAACAAGGTAAGAACATTTCTAACTGCGTGGTTATATCGCGACGGATCAGCTAGAAGATAGCTCGTAAATCGGCTTGCTTCGTCACGTGTACACAAAGGGATCAGTGCAGGACAACTGTACCTCTTCCCGTGACGGGCAGATGGCATTAGGGTGCCATTCAGTCAATCTGCTTTCATGTGTGGATAAGTGACACAGCGTTCGCTATTATCACATATTTTCAGTTTTACTATTTATTGTTTTAAACATAAGTTGGAAAGTGGTATTAAATATCCAACCTTTGCAACTGAGGAAGACCAAGAAAAATACCCAGTGAGAGTTGAACCCGGGACCTCCAGCATGCTGGAAACAGAATTTACCACCTGGGTCATCTCGATCGATGCATGTAAATTGTATCGGAACTTGGAGTCTGCGCTTCATCAGATTCAGTAAGGTCATCGGGCTTTGTTCAAGATCTGCTGACTTTCTGATCTATTACTATGCACATCAGTCAATCCGAATATTAGCTGATGCGATGAAATGCGACCAGTCAATCATTGTGTGAGATTTACGTTCAAGTTGCTATGAATCTATGCATCATATAATTATTGTTTTAATAATTCAATTTTGCAACATCTCTCAAAATCTTGTACTAATGACGACATAGTTAAGGAGTGCTCTAAATGTTAAATGCTCGTACCACAAACATACTGTATGCGAAAGAAGTATAGAAGGAAGTGTAATTTTAAGTGTGCAGCACGATAGTCAGTTTTATGTTTTTTGTAACTGGGATATTACTCATATTATACTTTAAACCTTAAACTTGAAGTAGTTTGGAGGAACCTGTACATACGTTTACATATATTTATATGCAAAAAGCAATAGAAACGAAATGAATTGGTTGCATAAATGTATTTTTGATTATAACTGAACAGCAAATACTATGGGTGTTTCATCAAACAGTGAAACGAAGCTGCTGGTGTATAAAATGAAGCAATATTTTCTCTCCAATTTAATGAAAAAATGTTAATATTGTAACTGTCAGGTATTACATATCCAAAGAAATCATCTTAAGGTATGTGTAGACGTATATTTAAATGTATGAAAATGTACTTCGAAGTAAAGACGAAGTTGCACTCTTGCAGCATGAAAAACTTGCAGAATTCCTGTCAAAGAGCGATTTATTTTATTTTTGCCCTGTTTCCCCACTGTTGACGTTTACACACATGTATACACAATATATAAACACCCATGCCTGAGGTGGAATCAAACCCGAGACTTTCTGCGCTGCAGAGCTGTGTTATATGTGTTGTGAGGAAGGACATTGTGTATAGGAACACTACGGAGACTGATTCTCCTTGTAGTATTACTAAACAGAATTGCACATGGCTGTAACAAAGCGAAACTTCAGTAATCGTATAGTTCGGGGATTTCCCTCTAAAATGCACGTGATGCATCTTGTAACAAAAAGCTGAACTAGGCACACGGCGCTGAGTCACGTGACGAGACCAGCGAGTGTCTAGCCAGTTAGAAAAGAAGCAAGTATTGACGTCAGAGATGCTTAAGGAATGTATGAGGAACCTCAAGGAGATTTGTTCTAAACTCACAAAGGTGTCTGGTGAGTCGATCGATGCAAGGTTTTCGCGCTTCTTCATCTTGAAAGTGCAAGTATTAATAGGGTAACAATGCAATTTACTATTCCACGAATAATTAAAAATGATAGTGAGAAGGTTTGCCAATGTTACACACCGCGAATTGGGAATCTTACGAAAAACTAAAATGTCCATGATTATTACTAGGTCTCGAATTTCTATGACCTAAAATATACAAGCGTTTATGCTGTAAAACTACCAAAATATGACCTAAAATCCTGAAAATATAACCTAAAATCAAAAAAGGGATAAATTTAATTTTAATAGGTACAGATGAAATACATAATAGCTCTCTTAACCTTCATTTCAGAACAATTTCTTGGATGACAACATGCAGTTTCAGATGGTCAGACTTAAAACAACTTTCGGTTGTGAACAAGTAGATCCTTATACTTAGAAAAAAATTCGTTCTATATGAAGAAATGTGGACAATGTTGAAATAAAGAAAATCAGCAGCCAAAAGTTCTGGTTCATTTTCATCGATTTTGCCTCTTTACCACAAATAAGTTACCAATTTTACACAGAGTTGATATGCTTTCAAGCATACGACGTCATTTTTCCCTAACCTTGCCTGCACCTACAATTTTCTTCACAATCCATAATGCACCACACAATTTCTCGTCCCCAGTTTCAAGGAGAGTGAGAGACTTTAATATTGCGAGAAATTTGATTTTATGTTGGTAGTTAGACAAGTTTCTTTGCATGGCGAAAATAAAAATAATTATTGTACATTTTTATTGCAAATGAATCTCTTTTGTCAAAGTTATTGAAAATCTCATCCCACTGTAGTTTGTGCAATAATAGGTTGCACAATCAGGCTAAATCCCCTAGCATTTTACAATGGGCTAGAGGGGAAAGGGAAAATGTAATGAAACGATGTTTACAAAAATATTTGCTACACAGAATATGACAAACTATGAATTGTTCGTATATTTTGCCAAAACATGACCTAACACTAAAATATGTCAAATATGTATTTATATATATTTGCCTGTCTGTCTGTGGACAGGTGTTGCTATTTGAAAACCGATCAGTTTGCCGTCCTGCAAAATATACTAAGCGTTGTTGGTGTTTTTGGGACACACTGTATATGCGTATATATAAATGAATGTCCTTTGTGGGCTGCTATACCATTTATCCAAACGCGATGAAAATTGACGAAACTGACGAATCTAAATTTTTTTATAGAGAAAGGTTTTGTGCTATCCATTTTACTATGCAACGTATTAAATTCATATAATTCTTTCTACTCGCCTTCCTTTTATGTAACACATTCACGTGTCCTTCTCTAGTTAGTTACCCTTCAACATACAATTCATACAAATTTCTATGATTGAAATAGAAATGCATCGTATTACATTCACAAGGCTCTCTCTACTCTTCTTTTACATAACACACTCACATGCTTTTCTCTACTTGTTCTTCAACATACAGTTCACACAATTTTCAATATGATTGACATACAAATGCAATGTATTAGATTCACATAGTTTTCTTAACTCACACTCCGTTTATATAACACATTCACAGGTATTTCTCTTCTCACACTCCTACAAACAATTCATACACTTTTCTGTATTGCGAAATATAGATGCAAGGTATTGCATTCACACGGCTCTTTCTACTCGCTTTCCTTTCACGTAACACGTTCATATATCCTCTGCTTGCCTTAAAAAACAATTCATATAATTTTCTATGATTGAAATAGAAGTTCAGCTATTGCATTAACCCTTTTAGTCCCGGTGTCCATTACACATAGGCATTTTTTGCCTATTTGTAATACTTTTAACGGTTTTTCTGCTATATTCTTGTTATATTGTTCGTCACCAATGAGATGTTCTGAATTGTAGAAAAAAAAATTTTTACAATATACATTGTAGTGTTTTTTTATAAGAAAAGAAGCAAAATCCATGCAACCACAGTCAAATGATACCCCGTCATCATCCACGCGTGCCATCACATCAATTATTTTACGTGGGTCCTCTCCGTCCTTTACCACAGGCACATTCGAACTCACGTCCTCAGGCTTTGAGTGCATGGTCAGTGCACTACGTGTTGCCTTAACGATCATGGCTATTCAAGTCAGTAGGCTGAATGTGTGACCAACTAGTGACCAATAAAAGCTGCGTTTACAAATGCTGGAAACATGCTTAAATGTATTTAGGTATGCAAAATTAAGCCAGGATAAAAATATGACGTGTACTAAAAATCCGAGCCTTAGTTATTTGTCACAATATAAAATTAATAAAGTGCAGGGAGTTCCACAACACGTCGACAGTATATTCTTGTATCTCATACCCCGAGAAGTCAATCAATTACTTCCCCTAAATATAATTAATCATCAAGTTCAAAGTCAGCTTATTTTTATTCCTTCACTGCCATCGATAAAAGCTCCATTGTATCGGTCCCGGACATGTTGCATAAATTTCCATGCCAAGCCGAAGATCCAATTTACTTCCTGCACACAAAAGCCAAGCATGTGATATTACAGCTAGCCGAGGACCTGAAGACAATACCTATAACACCAGAGGGCGAAAATCAAATACCAACGAGCAAATTCTTTGACACAACAACGAACATCGTCCAGACTGCCTTAAAGGGGAGCTAACACGTGTGAGCTATTACCACACTGCTTCAAAACGTGTTTTACTCAGGTGTTTTTCTCACTTCAGGAATAAGTGAGTAGCCAGCTTTAGTTCTGAGTATTTATTTTAAGTTTAATTCACGTATGGAGAGACCTACTTTTGTGAATGTTGCCCATCTTTCCTTCCAGTCATAAAATCAAGAGAATCCCAGAATGGTAATCTACACACGTGCTAAACTGTAACCAATATCTTTCGTATTTGGACGAGTAATTAAGTACAACACATATGTATAATTACTAATTAGGTATCCTGAACCATAAATCACATTTTTAAAAATTTTGTACACGTACAAATAGGTCGCATCCTTAGCGTGGTGATAGCACTACTTCTTACCAAGCGCGAGACTCGGGTTCGATTCCCGGTACCGGCATGGGGATTTTCTCCCACTGAGAGACCTGGCTCGAGGTGCACTTAGCCTCGTTGCGTCCCTGAGTGGCCAAGTAAGGAGCTACTTGATTTGAAAAGTTGCGGTCTCTGGTTGAAAAGACCGTATAACCGACCGGGGAGCTGACCACGTCCCACCTTCACTACTGCACCCCACTCATGACGCCTGTGCTGGGCATAAGTGGGGGACTTAGCGGTCGAGCGAGAGGCCTTGGCCCGGTTGGGCTGTTGCGCCACGTGGGGGGGAGGGAGGTTACAAACACAAATATGTGTGTATGTATGCGTTTGTGCGTGAGCATTATCTTTTCGCGGAGGAATGGACAAACCAATCTATCTGGTATGCAATTATATTAATTTTCTACTTAAAAATAAGCTATGTGCCAACTTCAACAAAATTTAAATATCTTGCTTTACAATGTTATTCACAATGCTATTTACAAAGTTGGTAAATAACAATTCGACTGAGCAATTTAATTGGATATTGTGACGCCAGCCACCAATCACCAAAGACCCTCAAGGTCAAGATACCTCTGGGTGGTCGTGCGCCTCAAAAAGAAAACTTGTGGTTAGCTATCTCACACCGCTGCGCGGCGAGTAAACGCGTAACTGTAAGGCGAGCCCGAACTAAGATTATTCCATACTCTACGACAAAACTGTTCGCGGGAGGGCTTGTTTAGAATAGGTGAATTTAGAGAAAAATTCCTGCTATGTCATTCTCGCCTATATAAGCGAGTGCACCGGGTCAAAAGCAAGTTCTTCGGAGTTATTGAATGTTGAACAGGATAGCTATTAGTAATTAGTTTTAAGTGTGTGTACAGTCAGTATTGTGTATCGTTAGAGACAGTTGTAGACATTGAGTCGACGCGTCGAAATTGTTTGTTGTGTGAAGCAGTTTTAATGAGCGTGTGAAACTTACGATCGGGCTTATAAGCTTACGAAAACTTGTTGACTGTGTTAACGATGAGATAGAACTGTGTTTTTGTGCCTCAGTTTTACAAGAGAAAATAAAGAGACAGAAGAAAGTAGCTGGACTTATTATTTGTCACAATATTTACGAGGTTACACATTTCTTTCCTTTACTATTAATAGGGTAAGTGTACCACTTATCACGAGAAGCAGTATAATTTACACATAGATTGAATAGCTAATATAAGGAAAAGGCCCAAGTAGGTGTGCTATTAAATTTTTATTAAGTTCAGATTTTCAATAATTGCGCCAGAAAACAGTTGCTGATTTTCTAAATGTAAGTTTCACAGGGGAAATATGGTTGAGAGATATTAGGGAAAGAATGAGAGCGGAAGGGAGAAAGAGGGAGAATATTGGTAGGGGGAAGAGAGGCAGAGGAAGAGAGAAATAAGGGAGGGAGTGACATACAGTATGAAAGGGGCAGAGAGACAAAGAAGAATCGTTGGATTTAATGCACTAGCAGAACTGCGGGTGTTGCTAGTGTACAGTAACTCTGAACGTCAGCGTGACACTATATCAGGGCTTCTCAAAGCCTAAAATTGCACCTGGTGCAATCCAAGGTGCAGAGGTTTCTTGCACCATGCATCGTGGCGACTCGGTTAGGCTCGGCTCAACTCGTGCGCTGCGGAGCGAAGAAGCGATGAAGCGTGAGTTGATAAGATGCCTTGCTTATCACTAAAATAGATACGCCCAATAGAACTACCTAATAATGGAGCAAACTGTTCCAAAGAAAGAAACGAATGGTGAAAATCCATTTATATCAAAGTGGGAACTTTCTTTTTTTATTGAAAGTCGCGACGATAGAGCTAATGCCTCATCTGCAGTAGAATAATTACGTGTGTAGGAAAATCAGCTTTTGAAAAACAGTAAAACGGCGTAAATGCAGAAACATGGTGAAATCATAGGAAGAATTAAATAGGTGCTACCCCTTGCAGAAAAGCATTCTTTATCCAGAAATAGGGTGTGTACTAGTTTGTACTATTGATCATTAAAAGAAAAGACCAGAGCTAGTCATTAAAAAACAAATTAACTAGTTTAACACTGCGCGCCGCACGTAAATATTACACAGTAAACAAGAAACGTCACGGAAAGTGTGGAAGAGCGAGACAGAAGGCAAAGCGAAGGAGACAAACGTAAGGACATAGGGAGTGGATGTTTGCAATGAGGTCAACTTTTCTTAGTTGCATTTTGCACCTTCCATTGTGCACTGCACAGTACATGTACCCTCAGAGACCCTGCACTATATGAACTGAAATTATGATTTGGCATAGACCTTTAAGTAATACTGTCGGTAAATACAATTATGTCTTCCAAAGCGCACCTAAAGTAACATACTACACCCAAGTGAAGAGTAGTACTGTAGTTAGTCTTAGCTAACTTGGTTGTAAGCAGTGACCTCAGTAAATAAGTACAATTCAGAGCCAGTTGCTTCACTTGTACCTACACAATAAACACTGATTTTCCCACAATATTAACTTTTTCATTAGATAAGCTTACCATTTCAGGAAGACTGCAGATACGAATTTCATCTCTCTGACATGCACTGCACTGTACAAATAAATACACAGACTATAACTTCGCTCAATTAAGGAGAGGAAAAGGACTATATTTTTTCAAATGACTAGCAATATACATTTAAACTACCATTTAATCGTTTCTAGTTCAATTCCCCATTTTAAAACCATTCACTTATAAATATACACTGCTGAATGTAAAATTAATGTCTTCGAAATATACAAATGTAAAAATGTAAACTTATTTACCAGTAATGCTTTTGTTTGTGGTTACTAAGTAACAAAAGCTATACGTTGTATTCCAACAAAACACAAAAAAACGCTGTCAATACAGATTCAACGAAACGTATTATACACTCCAATGATAATCATCTATATCTTATTTTTCTTGATAATGATATATATTAAAACTAAAACTGTCGTCCTAATTGATAGTTATTGTAATATTACAGCCATTGCACTTCGCAATACTTATTGGAGGTACATTTTCTCTATATCAGAAGTATTGTTTTTCACAACTTTGTCTGCAATTGAACTACATAACTAAACTTTCTTGGACTACTCTGGAAATATATTAATGGTTGCCTCTTGGACTACTTTTAAAGTTATTCCTGATGAACCGTGAAAATCATCTTCTTCCCTCTTTTTACTTTAAATTCACATATGAAAGTGGTATTCAAAATTGCAGAATGTAATAACAATGTTTGTTAATGTATCGTGTTGTTTTTTGAAGCTTAACTATTCTTTCTCTAAACATATTGTTTCCACAATAAATACGTTTCATTAAATCTATACTAAAATACTCTTGACGTAGATAAAATATTGTAGACAACGCGCTACAAAATTAGGATTGGTAACTCGCGGCTCTTAAAACATCCCGTTCGGTCGTGTTCTAACCTGAGGCTCTCTATATATATGTACTTTTGTAATAGTGCTCTAAATACCAATTTATCCATCGTGTTGTTTGCTGATGTGCTTCTCATAATAAAACGATTGGTTAATTGGGTTACACTGATCATTTCAAGGATTCTATATAGTTTATGTTCCCTGTAGAATACTATTAATAGTATTTTATTATGTTGTTATTCTGATTATCAAGTAGGAAAACTTTAGAGCAAGTGCCTTAGTGTTTTAATTACCATTATTGCAACCTCAAATTGGTTATTCAAGAACACAATTCACACAAGTTGATTTACTCACCCGCCCCAATGACATAGTACTGGCGATTGACTCATTACTGACGAACCCGAGTGCCATGTTGGCAAAGTCAGAAGTTCCTGCTTGCTAAAAGTGAGGGACGAAGGGAAGCTATGAGCAGTCAGTGGACGAATCCTGCTGTAATAGCAGAAACTGCTCCTACTGAAAGAACATAATGGAAATGGGCAACAACATAAGTGCCATGAAGAATAACACCAATTTCTAAATTAACTAAGATTACCCCAGTTAACCTTCCAATACTAAAAAGGAAAATAAATACGCAACAGACACGTGATCAACTCTACCTTGTACTGCGCTCGTAATGCAACCAAGGAACATTTCTATTAGGGTGGATCTTTGAGATGAGTCTAATACAGATGGCAGGATCAGAGCAAGATACGTTTGTAAAATAAGAATACATTTCGCAGCCATATACATTCATTGTCTTTTCTAATATAGAGTTCACGATAAGCCTTGCAAAGTAAAAGCACTGAACAAAAGCTTTAGCATTGGTTTGTTCTGCTATATTTCGTCTGGAAACTAAAGAGTTGGGCATGCAAGTCGGTAGAACTTTGTGGCATATCGCTGGTAAGGATCAGGGACTTTCCCGCCCAGTATCTTCTTGGCAAACATTATACACAACGTGCAAAAATGGTGTGCAACAGAGATGGAACTTTAGATTTATAGCCTGAGCACTGTTCTGACCTCGCATGACCTTATCTCCGTAAAGCAGACGATTGCAAAGTGCTCTCACCTACCAGTCGCGTTAACAGGATGTCCCGCAAATGTTGCTTCCTTCCCCAGCAGATAACCAAATGCAGCAACCAAAATAATATAAATCTTTTGAGCTCGCGTTCGCTTTCATGTATACTATAGTGGTTTTTAGATTAGTTTTTCTCGGAGCTATCCCTTCTTTTCCCTCGTCCATTTCAAATTGACTTGTTCAGTTTTGGTTCTCCTGGAGCAATTAATATTCCGTCTTCAAAAGGTATGTAAGTGTGTGGAATTTAGAGATGGATGCTTGCTCAGTACTTTCAGCTTGTAATGCTTAAATCTCAGTGAAATATATGTTTTCTCTACTTAACTTAAGGATTCTGTTAATCAGTGAGTGCGTGAGTGAATGGTGTTTAAAGATCCGTCGAAAACTAGGTCATTTGGGCCAGGATTCTGTTAATTCATTTTAAAGAAATGCAAGTTTCTTTCTGTTCTTTTAAATAATATAAATCTGGTGCTGAAATTGTTCTATATTTTTAAGTACAATTGCAATATTCCATTCGTTTAAAATCGGACATAAATACGGACAAAATTTTTTAGTGCATTGCGATAACATGAAATTTGTTAATACGCAAAAAAGGGTTTTCATAATTAGTCTTATAGCAATTATCCGCATAATTACTAACGTTTACTCTCGCAATTAAACGCGAATTTTAACGTAGCTCACGAAATGAGCGTTTATTTACGATTTAAAACGAAATTAATAATCCATTGTGATATTTATTAACGAAATGAAATGATAGGAAAGAAGAAGGTGTAGAGAAAAGGATAACGACCTTAGCACGACAGGCATTAATAAACTTACAAATTTGGTTTTAAAAGATGCTGAACATGAAGTTTTTAATTCTATTACTGCATTTTTACTTACTTTGGTTAAAAATTGCTATAGTAAGTTCTTCTTTGGGAGACAAAACAAACAAGCATTTCTCTTTTTGATAATGTATATTGTCATGATTTTGCTAAATTCTATATACAGCTAGAAACTAAAAAATATTCCTATCAGGAACGTGATGTACATAGAACGAGGATTAATACAAGATTATTCAATGGTTGGTTTAAAATGTCTCCAGTCTATGAGTATTTAAGTTTCTAATGTTGACTGTAAAAGAGCTCTTTCAGAATACAATAATACTTTGTCAGATAAAATAATCACTATTACAGCAGGGAACTTAGAAATCATGTTTGTTATTTTAATGAACATGCTAAATAAAACATTTGAAATGTAAATTTTAACAGTAATATTTGGCATTTTATTTCACCACTTTTATCTCTCTTTGAGGTTTCCCTTTATACCGACATTCACAATTTTTATTCACCATGAAATATTGTATCCCTAGACATAAAACACATATAAGCCGATCAGAATGCTCGGTATATTTTCAGTTTGTAGCCTGAGAAAAGCTTAGAGGTTACTGTCAGCTAATACGAAGCACAAAAGATCAAAATCTGATGTGTTGCACTCACATGACTTTCTCTACTCTTGTACTAACCATTCTTACAAACACTTATTCCTATATCTTCTTCGTGTTAGTTAAGATAAGCACTTGCACAAATTATCTTATTGCTTATTTCCTTGTATGTGCAAGGGGAATATTAGAATACAGTAGGTTTTGTGCGATAGTCAAATGCTTTAAAGCTTTGAGATTCTGTTGTCTTTGCACACTTAACATATAAAAAAAATGAATAACGATGATCCATTTCACGAAAGTTCGAAGTTTTCCGAAACTCACACACATAACAAGGAATATCTCCGAAATGGTTCACCTTACAAGAAAATTTATTGAGACATAAATTGTGTATTTTAGCAAGATCTACATTTTTTGTATAGTATGATTTGGTCTATCTCTTACGGTTTACCAGTTATGCAAAAGTCGTCCAGAGTAAATACGACTACAGGGGCTATAGCCAGAAAATTCAAGATATACATTTCATTTGTCATAAAAATATCTCAAACATGTGACATTTTAATCAAAATCGTTAGATCCATTTTAAAGAAAATAAAAATTTTCGAAAAATCTGCCATGTAAAGGGTAGTGTAGGGTGGGGCTATTTTCTTCAAAATCTTCGTGTCGCATCCTTGAACGCCATTAAACTTAAACACCAACTTTGGTTTTTAACCGACTTTTCGTTTTTGACTTATGCTGTCCACAGACCGATAGACTGACAGACTGACACACAGACTGACACACAGACACACACACGGACCTTTTTCTAAATCCAAAATTCGATGTCAAGATTTTACCGGAAATGTATGTTTTGACCTCCCTGAATCCAAAAATAGCAGTTTTAGAAAAAGGTCCTTGTGTGTGTGTCTGTGACTGTCAGTGTGTGGACAGAACAACTTAAAAACGAAAAGTTGGTTAAAGACAAAGGCTGGTATTTAAGTTTAACATCTTTCAAGTATGCGACATAAAGATTTTGAAGAAAATTCCTCCAACCTAAACTACCCTTTACATTTCTCATTTCAGTTTGGGGGATGCTGATATACGATCTACTTCCAGTGCGAACGGTGTTGATGTGTTGTGCAGGTACCATCGAGATTACTATATTGTTTGCTTCTTATGCACTGTTTCTATATTTACAGGGCTGTAAGGAATGAACATTAATATTAAGAAAATGCGTTTAACTATAAAAGGGAATAAACGTAGCCTCCATTTGCAATAAAAGTTAAGCATAACCATAATGCGAACTTAAAAGCTAGAGTGTTTCATTTGTAAACATAGGAATAAAATTGATTTAGACGTAAACTTATAAATTTGAGATCTTGAGCCTTGAAAGCTTCATTCTACTCCAAACATAAGAAACTAGCCAGAAAGTGACTCTCATTACCTAGTATTTTGCCATCTCAAATAAGATTCGCTGTCTTCGTGCATTGATCTCTCTGCTTTAGATCACGGACCAAAAATCAATGGAGTACGTAAAAGCAAATTGCGATGATACATGGTGCTTTGTTAAAGTTTCACGTTCTTTAAACCCGGTATCTACCTCTTGTTCATTTTTATATGTGTACATAACTTGTCGGTCTGGGTGACTCAGTTGTTTAACGCTGGCCTCCTGTTCCCAAGGTCGTGGGTTCAAATCCGGTCCAGGTTTTTAAGTGTGCTTAAAAACGACAGCTCCATGTCAGTAGACTTACTGGCATGTAAAAACTCCTGCGGAACGAAATTCCGGCACAGCGGCGACGTTGATGTGATACTGGCAATTGACAGCGTCGTTAAACAACAAAATAAAATTTAATTGTTTTACATGACTTCTTTTTTCGTGGTATTGTCAGCGGTCGCATCGCAGTTGCGAATTAGCTCAGCTGTATCTCTTTTGGCGCTGTTTGTTTCCATTTGTGGTTATCATTACAACATATCGCGTTATCTTTATATTTAAGTTTTACGCCATTGTGTTAATTCTTAACTGTCATTGTGCATTACCCGTAAGTTGCAATCACAATAGCAAGAGGGTTGTGTTTCTTTGAACTGCCTATGATACTAGGCAAAACCCAGACATCATTGTCAGTTCCATTATCGGTCAGAAATATGTGATGTATCACTCGAAAGGGACCAGGTTAAAATCTACCTATTTGCAACTTGCTAAACACTTAACTACATAATATATTCGTTCTCTGATAGATTATTTAATCAAATAGTTTGGCTATCAAAGGGTTTGTATGCCATGAATCCTGCAAATATTGTAGCCATCAGTGTACCAGTGTTCTTAACACAGGCTACCCATAAATATTCCAAGACATGACTGAAATCCAGAACTAGGTATACCATTGTCAACAACACGACAGCTTGAAGGAGTCTAACAGGTGAAAAAGATAAATGCTCAACAAATTAAGATACCAAATAATGCCTGAACATATGCGGTATGAGCAATTCTACATTATAAGTATTCATTAATTGCTGAACTTATTAATTAATGAATGCAGTATTCCTTACATGTTTATTTGTGGAATTAAAGCTATTTTAAATTAAATAATCTAACTTATCCAACAGCACGTGAATTACGGGCACTATTAGCGTATGGAAAATAATATAGTGCTGTAGTGCACGAAATAAGAAGAATTCTCCCAACAGCACCTCGACAATTTTGATAGAGGATAGCCCCGTAGTTCACTCGATAAAGCACCTACCTGCTGTGTAAAGGGTTCCGGAACGATTCCCGGCTGAAGGGTCTGAAGTTTTCTTTAACTAGAGTTATTTGTCATCCTTCTTAGAGTGTGGAAGGTGAATGTGTGTGTGTGTATGTGTGTGTGTGTGTGTGTGTGTGTGTGTGTGTGTGTGTGTGTGTGGTGTGGTGTGAATTTAATGCAATAGGTTAATCAGCGTTAAGCGAGTGAACACCATTGCTGTTGAGCAATTGTTCCAGGAGGTTTAAAGGCCGCTGATATGACCTTCGATGTTAAAGGGGGCCTATTATTGGAACATTAAAGTTTTTTGAGAAATTAATAATTCAGGTATAAGCAAAATAATGTAGTAAAGACAACACAACTTATGTAAATGTTGCAACATATGAGAGATATCCATCTATAATTAATTTGTAAAATTAGAAACCCTTCTGTGGTGAAACTTAGGGTTGTGGAATTACTCAATACGATATTTATCTGAAAAGAGGAACAATGAAAGCAAAGCAAAAGAAAGAAGGGAAAAAACATTCCGATTTTTTGGTTCATAGGATGTGAATCCAGATCTATTGAATGTGTAGGTCTGAGATACTACAGTCTCAGCTTTCTTGTTTAGTAAATTGAATTCCTATTGGAGGAAGATTATAAACACCTTATAAATTCATGCACTAAATAAATACAATAGAAGTTGATAGTCATACACACAAGAGTTATAAGCTTCGTTATAACATGGAATTTAAAATATACATAGAAGATAGTTATTATTTAAGCGATCCATAACACAATATTAATAGAAAATAAATTGGCTGTTTCAACAACTAAAATTACCTTTAACTCACTGTCTTCTCTCTAACGTGTTTGCAGATACTTGTATTACATTCAAAATAAGAATTTGCGTAACAAGTGTGTCATCCTTTAGATTACGTAATTTTCAAATGTAATGTTCACTTACAATCATTATTCATGCAATGCATTCCATATGCTTGTATTTGTTTATCATTAGAAATGCAATACATTTACCTACGCACATAAATTACCCATCAACCTTCAAATGGACATTTCAGATAAATGTGGGGCAGTTACTGGTGGTCGACATCCATGAAAGGAGAATTGACGAGACTAATACATCATTGAGACATTCAAATGCATTTCTGGTTTGAGCATTTCCCACCAGTTTCCTTTCATTAGGAAAGAATGAAAGGATTATATTAGAGGACACTTTAAGGAATATGAGTGTATAGTAATTCAAATGTTCGCATTCTAAAACAAATAAAAAAGAATCTATTGTTACCTTATGTAAAGTCACTTCCGTTATCAATAATGTCATACAGAAAGCAAGAGGAGATCATAATTACAATGGAGTTTGAATGTTTTACTCTTCCTACTACCTTCCTATGCTAGGTAAAGAAATTATTGTAATCGACTCAAAAACAGATGTCATTTTCTTTCAGAAGTACGTTTTGGCTTCTCTTAATCTAAAACAGAAAAGTGTATTTAGTAAAGGACGATGTGTGCGTGCGTGTGTGTGTGTGTGTGTGTGCATGTTTTTGAAAGCATCATAAACCCGATAGGTCCCATGTTTGGCGAGGATTTGATTCTATTGGGCCCAAACACACTAACTCGGTGTAATGATAAGACAGACAAGAAGTACATGCTAATTTGTAATAACTTGTGTATAAGTTTAGACTTAAATAATCATTCAATTTGCATTTCTAATTTATGTTTGTAATATTTCAGTGAAATAAATTATAAATTACTAAGCTTGGTATCTGGATTCATCATTTTTCAAAGGTTCTGTTTTCAAGAATATTATTATTTAAACTACCCTTTCCACGGAAGACTTTTCGGGATTTTACATATTCTCAAAAACGGCACTATATTAAAATAAAATGCGATTAAAATATATCAAAGACAAGATCAAATTTATACATTGAATTTGCTGAGAAATACTTGTGAATTCTTTTGAACGCATTTTTATAACTCAAACTATAAAATATAAGCAAGAGTTTACTACACAGAAGCTGTATTTCGCTAAACATAAACATTTATGTCATATAAAATTTTTGCAGCATCAACTGTTTCTCTATTATTGTTTTGAATTGCAACATAATTTATATATTTTCGTTATTTCTGTCGTTATCATGCAAAGAGAATGTAATATCAATTGACTATCATTTACTTCTACTGTACTCAGCCAGTACCCAGAAGTATTTATGTATTCTGCCTTCTCTGTTCAGATATACCCTGGGTTCAGTTTCTGACTGGATTGGGGATTTTCTTTCAACTAGAATAATTCTTGTTACCTAAACAAGTCTGGAACTATGAACATGGAAGCGAATGCCAGTGTGTATAATGTCAAAAATAATGAAATGATACCATCAGTTGTTTCCCAAGACCAGGCCTACAACATGACAAAGAAGTTAAACAACACATACAAATAAAACAAGTAGATTCATTTCCACAAATGTTTATGTTAATTAGCAATAAATGATAGAAGCTAAACTTTTATAGGGATAGTTTGTTGAAGAATTGGTAGAGAAAGACATGTTAACATTAATATTATTGGAATAGATTTATTACTTCATTGCTTGTAAACAGGTCTTAAGATGCATGTGCTGTATAGAGACTATTTAGCTCATGGTCCAAATAATCAACCACTTTTTGATAATTTACGGCTTCTTGTTGGCAACTTGAGACTTCCGGCTACTGTTTCCAACGCTAAGTCCGTTGCCATATGCATTGTTAATATTGATAGTGACACATAATAGATTCATACATAAATGTATTAGGGAACTGTCAATGCTGTAGCAATCGTATAGGTCACATGTAGGAATCCAAAAACAAGAACCAATAAAGATAAGAGATCATTCGGACGCATTCGCCCACAAAGCTTACATTCATTTTAACTAACAGCTTCATTTGAGAATAATAATCAACAAATTGCTGCATCCAGAACCTAAAAGAGAAAGTACAGCAACATTTTCCATTTCTATCTTATAATAGTAGATACATCTGCTTGGAATAGGAAGCAAACACCATCAGATTTTAATTTTAGAAATTCTTTAATGATTTTACGTTTTAAAGTTTCCCATGAAATTTTGTTCTGTGAAGCTGCGTTCCATATTTTAATAAATAAAACAAGATCAGAGGCCAAAACTAAGTCTAAACTCTAGCTACTCACCGATTACGTATGCATATTAGTAACGTTAGTTTTTAATACCATGAAACTCTTAAAAATATGATTTAATTTCGTAGTTTCAGTAAAATTGTTATTTATAAGAATCCAGTAAACGTCAGAGAGGCAAAACCACAATTGAAGCTATTTAGTATATTCCGTTAGTAGTAGTCTTTAGTAGTGATTTTTCTTCACTTGTATTTTTTACCAAAATAGTCAGGTAGTATATTTTAGTATTGGTTTTCTCTTCTCTTATATATTCGCTAAAATGGTCAAATCAAGTCTAAGAAAGAAATTCTCATTCCTTAGATTCCGTACAGTTGCATGCGATTTTTTCGGAATAACACAACCTCTTATAACAATTGTTTTACCATATAAGCTGTTTACAGTGCTAGCTTCGTTAAATTATATTGCACTAAATGTTTTGGTAGTAAACAGGGTAGCACCTTCAGGCGTTTATCTTTGTTAATTGATTTCCTAGCCTACAGAGAAGAGACAACAACACTAAGATTGTCACCAAGGTAAACAGTTGAACGCTCTTCTCTGCGAGGTATCATGGGAATAAGACAACTAAATTACACACATAATACAAAGCAAAGATTCTGAATTGCTGGGGTATGCATTTCAACATAGTCATTTTGCGCTATGGAAGGTTGTGGGTTAGTTTGCGATGAAAGGCTCGTAAGAGGTTAGCCCCAGATTCTTTGGCCCAGCAACCGGAAAATGCCACTACAAGGATAGCTTTCGTTATTCATGGCGCAATCTACAAGATTCGCCCTACACTGAAGACTGAGCTGTCAAGGATTACCCTCGAAATGAACTACATAGCCGCCTGGTGGGGAAAACGTGTGTAGAATATTTCCACACACGCTTTACCTACTTTTGACTTTCTCTATTATTCTGCCGAGGTTGAAGCCGCAATGACCGGTAATAAGTTTTGGAAGACTTTATGGTTGTATATAACTGCTCCCCATCCCCTCCATCACAGAACCCTTATACGAGAGGAAATACTGCTTGCTGTGACGTTTAGAGAAACAGAGAGATGGTAAAAAACATGAACTTATGAAGTATACGGTATACAACGAAGGGGGCCGACTTAACAGAGATATCTATTGCGGCTACAACTTTTCAGAAAAAATCTGATGTGTTGCACTCACATGACTTTCTCTACTCTTGTACTAACCATTCTAACAAACTCTTATTCCTATATCTTCTTCGTGTTAGTTAAGATAAACGTTTGTACAAATGATCTTATTGCTTATTTCCTTGTAGGTGCAAAGGGAATATTGGAATACAGTAGGCTTTGTGCGATAGTCAAATCTTTTAAAGCTTTGAGATTCCGTTCTCTTTGCACATGTAACATAAAAAAATGAACAACGATGACCAATTTCACGAAAGTTAAGTTTTCTGAAACTCACACACATAACAAGGAATATCTCCGAAATGGTTCACCCTACAAGATAATTTATTCAGACATAAATTGTGTATTTTAGCAAGATCTACATTTTTTGTATAGTATGATTTGGTCTATCTCTAACGGTTTACCAGTTATGCAAAAGTCGTCCAGAGTAAATACGACTACAGGGGCTATAGGGGGAAAATTCAAGATATACATTTCATTTTTCATAAAAATCTCTCAAACATGACATTTTAATAAAAATCGTTAGAGCCATTTTCAAGAAAATAAAAATTTTCGAAAACTTTTCCACGTAAAGGGTAGTTTAGGGTGGGGCTATTTTCTTCAAAATCTTCGTGCCACATCCTTGAACGACATTAAACTTAAATACCAACTTTGGTTTTAACCGACTTTTCGTTTTTGAGTTATGCTGTCCACAGACTGACAGACTGACACACAGACACACACAGACACACACACGGGCCTTTTTCTAAAAATGCTTTTTTTGGATTCAGGGGCCCTCAAAACATATATTTCCGGTAAAATCTCGACATCGAATTTTTGGGAGGAATACAATACTTCCCCTACTTACCACTAGAGAAAGTAAAAATGGATGAATTGAAGGGCCGCGGGAGGCTACAGATAGACAGGTCCAGCGTCCGCAGAAGTCTTTTAACAACTCAGTCATTCCGGACTAGGTAACCTGCTACATAGCAACAGATAGTGAGTGGTCTGTACATAATGGGCCCTACCAATCCTTGTATGCATTTGGTTCGTGTTACAACTCCGTGTAAGTTGTAAGAGGGACACTTCTCATCGCTGGTGGAAGACAATATCAATTTGTTAACAGAGAGTGTTGTGACGCCCTTCTGCGAATTTAAATAGAAACTTTTGTGCGGAATCAATGGTCATAGATAAGGTTCCGCAAGAAAGGTTAGCAGGTTTCATACACTTTGAAAGAACATTCAGTATATGAGCAATTTTTATGTCTTTAACATGAATAAAAATACCTTCAAACTTATTGTTTATTTCTTAGAAACACATTTCAATTCTGCTTTATATGATTTATCATAGCAAGTGTTTAAGTGGCCTGCAGTAGTGCGCCAGTAGTTCAAGATTATCAAATAAGCGTTAATAAAACCATTACGGTGCCTTTTTCAATTTACTTAAATTCTTGTTGAGTTAAAAAAAATCCTGTATAACTACTGCTGCACCGTGTTATGTATTTTTATTCCAATGAGTTACCTATGAAGTTTAAGAAACGTTAAAATAATATTTATTCATTTTAAATCTGATTACGAAATAAATTTGATGCTTTCTACTTTTAGTCATGCTCTTCATTGTACCCAGCGTAACTTGGAATGTTTCCACTCTGTCAGTTTAATGAGTAGCAATTCACATTTCAACACAAGAGATTTTCTGTTGAGTAATAAAGACTTTAAGGAATGTTCTAAAGTTGTGCCACACCCTTTGTAGAACTCGTGGAACTGAAAAGGTTTTACTACACGAGGTAATTGGCTCCAACTGTAGAACTTTGGCAAACTCCAGGAGAAGAGCGCTAATTCGATTCTATCTAAGGAATTCCCAAGGGTTCCCCACAACTTGACCTTTCCAGGTCAAATAGCAAGACACTTTCTAAGCTTCCGTTCATTTCTTCTGAAGATCATGACAGAGAAAATAAAACACTTACAGCATTACTAAGGAATGTCTGGTAATATCTGTCCATCAAGCACATAGACACTTACTGTGTAGTAATACTAAAATAGTTTTGGGTTTTATTTGAATGACCAGATTGCACTAGTCCGTTGCACTTTATGTTCCGCGATATTTTAGCAAAATTCATTAAACCGTAAAAAGTCCTTGCTACGATAATAATCAGAGGTACCCATGCGAATACCTTTACTGACCTACCATTATAAACTATTGTTAATATATTCAGTGTCATACATAACTCACTCATTGTAGTACGCGTGCCAATAAATAATATGAAGAAATGAGGTATTTCCTACAGCAATGATGAAATCCGGTATTCCAGGTTTCGTGGCTTATAATGAGATGATGAAATCATTTTGTGATACCATTTTCTCTGAGTAATAAAGGTGTGCAAAACCTCTGTGCATTATTAAATATATAATAATTAATATCTGCATTTGTAACTACTGGTCGTTGCTGCTTATTAATTGGGGTTCTATTCCCGGTACCGGTGTGGGAATTTTCTCTTGCTGCGAGACATGGTCCAGGGTGCACTCGCCTCCTTAGCTCCCCGAGGCGCCAACTGAGGAGCTACTTGATCTAGAAGACCGGATAACCGGCCGGGAGAGATCGGGGCGCTGACCACGTCCCACCTCCAGTACTGCACCGCGCTCGTGAAGTACGCAGCGGTCGGGCGGTAGGTCTTGACCCGGATGAACTGTTGTGCCATTCTAATTACTTGCTATTCTGTTGTAATAATAAGCTACGTCGCACTGCGAGTACCTGCTTACTTCTCTCCCAGATATGCAAGTGGCTGTCCAGTTTATCGGTTCAACACGCCAGGTAGCAACAAATGCAACTCAGGGAGAGAAGCCAACGTCTTATTTACAAACAGATGAAAACATTCTCAGTTATTTATTTATTTCCTACGACGTTAAAGGCTAACATGGAATAAAATGTATCGAAGTCGTGGTTAATTGTCACACGAGGGACAGTTCAACATTCACTACCGGAACACAACGCCATTTGTAATTAAAGTTAACGCAGGTTACAACTTTATGGTGCCAGACGTTAACAATAAAAATTAGTTTTTCTTCTTTTTTGTGAGTAAATGAGTAGCACTTGGCTACAGTTCTGTTCATGATGGGAATTGACTGCAATGTTAAAATATTAATCTTTGTCAACATGAGTATCTTTTTCACTCGTTTTATATTTGTACAATATTATTGTAACTGACATTTGTCTGCAACATGTAATAGATTCTTCGGAAGTGAATATATATGTAATTATCATTTCCCAAGCTGTAGATGACTGTATTGGTATCCAACGTTCCGTCTACAACTTTATTTAATTCCAGAAGTATCTTACTATTCTTTTAAAATATCTGCAAAACACTAGGTCACCGAACTTTTTAATTTGTAATATTATATTTTGAAGTTATTAATTTTAAGGTTCTTCACTTACATAATTAACATTCAAATGAAAAAGAACCCAATTTTACATTCAATTTAAGAGCTTTTTTTTGTTTTGTTTTGTTTTGTTTTATTTTTTATTTAATTATTTATTTATTTATTTTTTTGTTTTGTTTACACTGAAAAGTTACGATTTTGTAAACCGACACATTTGGAATCAAGCCATCGAGTTTTAAGTATATTTTTAAGGTTTAGTGCAAATAATTTTTAACATGAAATATCATTGTTTACATCTTATAGAGCCGCTTTAAAACGTCCAGGAATAGCTATTCAGCTGATTGCATTCATACGGTATACCTGAAAACTCTAGTGGTTAGAGAAACTGCATAAAGGTATCTCTGTGGAACAAAATAAAAACACTGCGGTACAGTTTGTCTGGCGCCTAATAATGGGAGAGCAGACACTGTTGTACGCTGCTAACGAAGAGAAAAAGTCCATGAAAAGAATCACCAATAGCGAGGAGCTCTTTTCTTTTATTTTGAGGGTTGAACTCAACAGGACCAAGGTTTAGTTGAGGAGCTGAAAGAAATTCACCATTGGAGCTTACAAAGTTGGTAAAAAAGCAGTTTCCGCACTGCCTTCAAAAGGTGAAACGCCCTTCATACAACTGCATCAAAAGAGAGAAAGAAAACACTTCGAAGGCGAGATTCAACAAGTTGAAGGCAGTGTGGATTAAAATAATTCTTGAGAGTTCATTTTTTTTTTTTCTGGAAAGACAGTGTATTTGACATCAGAGAAATTTTCAAGAATCATAATAGTAAAGATTTAAATGATAAATACACTGCCGATAAAAGCAGAGCCTTTTGTTTTCTTTTAATCCCTGCTAATATTATATTTAGAGAATGTATGTTTCTTAATGGGTTCCAATATAATATACCTATACAAACTACAGAAGTTATTTCTTAATTTTTACACTAAAGAAAATCACCGTTCTTCACGCTAAACATTGTCACAGTTCGTAACCCATTTCGTAATATATTTTGTTACCCTTTGGATTTACCATGTTTTGTTGTTGTTGTTTCATCTTTGTTTTTATCCCCATATGATAGAGTGCTAAGCGGCTAAGGGGGAAGAGAAGCAATAGTAATTAATCCACCGTTTGGCTGCAATAATTTATGCAATCTTTAAAAACAGACTAATCCCTAGCGCAACAGCCCTTCACGGACCAAGGCTTACCGCGCGACCGCTGCCTACCCCAGCTCTGCCCGCAACAGCCGTCATAAATTGGGTGCAGTTCAGTAGGGTGGGATGTAGTGTCCCTAGTTCTTCAGTTCGGATGCGGTCGCTAATTCTTTATCAAGTAGCTCCTCAATTGGCCCCTCTGGGATGTAACGAGGCTGAGTGCATCCCGTGCCATACCTCGCAATGGGAGAAAAATCCTCACGGATCGAAATCGGATCGTCCGCGCCAGAATCAGGCGCGCTAACACTGCGCTACGGAGGAGGTCTTATACAATCGTAGCGTTATAAATTACAGGAAATAAATCACTAAATAACTGCGCATCCACAGCTGAGTAAATGAGTGTATCGGCGTATAAAGTTTCAGTAGAGAAGGGCAAATTATGACAATTCACATTCTAAAACAAAGGTTCTTAATGTGGGTACGCTACCCCTCAGGGGTAGCAGAAAATTTCTAGGGGGTACGCAGCAGGCGAATAAAAAAATCTAATGTGTTGCACTCACATGACTTTCTCTACTCTTGTACTAACCATTCTTACAAACTCTTATTCCTATACCTTCTTCGTGTTAGTTGAGATAAATATTAATACAAATTATCTTATTGCTTATTTCTTTGTATGTGCAAGGGGAATATTGGAAGACAGTAGGCTTTGTGCGATAGTCAAATCTTTTAAAGCTTTCAGATTCCGTTCTCTTTGCACACTTAACATATAAAAAATGAACAACGATGTTCCATTGCACGAAAGTTCTAAGTTTTCCGAAACTGACACACAAAGAAGGAATATCTCCGAAATGGTTCACTCTATACAAAAATTTATTGAGACATAAGCTCTATATTTTAGCAAGATCTACATTTCCTGTAGAGTAAGATTTTATCTATCTCTTACGGTTTACGAGTTATTCAAAACTCATCCAGACTAAACAGGACTACATAGGCTATAGCCAGAAAATTCAAAATATACATTTTATTTGTCATAAAAATATCTCAAACATATGGAATTTAAAAAAAAAAAATTGTTAGCGCCATTTTCAAGAAGATCAAAATTTTGGAAAACTTTTCCATGTAAAGGCTAGTTTAGGGTGGTGCTATTTTCTTCAAAATCTTCGTGTCGCATCCTTCAAAGACATTAAAGTTAAATACACACCTTGGTTTTTAACCGGCTTTTCGTTTTTGAGTTATGCTGTCCACAGACTGACAGACAGACACACACACACACACACACACACACACACACACACACACACACATGCACGCGCGCGTGGACGTTTTTCCAAAAATGCTGTTTTTTTGGATTCAGGGGGCCTCAAAACATATTTCCGGTGAAATCTCGAGATCGAATTTTTGGGTGGAATACAATAGTTCCTCTACTTACAATAGAGAAAGTAAAAATGAACAATGATGTTCCATTTCACGAAAGCTTTAAGTTTTCTGAAACTGACACAAATAACAAGGAATATCTCCGAAATGGTTCACTCTACAAAAATATTTATTGGTACATAAATTGTGTATTTCAGCAAGATCTACATTTTTGTATAGTATGATTTTGTCTATCTCTAACGGTTTACGAGTTACGCAAAAGTCGTCCAGAGTAAATACTACTAAAGGGACTATAGCCAGAAAATAATTGTCTTAATCTTGAATTATTCAAGATATACATTTCATTTGTCACAAAAATATCTTAAAACTTATGACATTTTAATCAAAATCGTTACAGCCATTTTTAAGAAAATAAAAATTTTCCATGTAAAGGGTAGCTTAGGGTGGGGCTATTTTCTTGAAAATCTTCGTATCGTATTCTTGAAAGACATTAAACTTAAATATCAACTTTGATTTTTAACCTACTATGCATAACTCAAAAACGAAAATTGAATCGAATACACTATACGTAGCAGAGGAAGTAATCAGAGGTTATCACTATCATTAGTGTCATCCTTTAGCAGACTAAAGTACTGCAGTGTTAATTTCACTTCGTTATCCGTAATAGGAATATCCGCAATGGACGTTCCTTCCAATTAATTTTACTCTGAAGTTCTGTTGGTTTTATTTTTAACATGTTATTCATTAAGGATGCAGTAAAAATGAATGGAAGTTTTAGGCCGTACAGCAGAATTAAACATAAGTGTTGCAGAGAACGACCCTGAATAATACAATGGAATTCCAATCTTTAGTAGGAACATAAAGCGCGTACAAGTTTATAAACCTCCTTTCCGAGTGTGGCTTGTTTGCCAGGCAATAGCACGTGGGACACTATTGTAACGTGTCACAAAGGAACTCCCCGATGTTTCATTAATAACAAAACTGAAACTCGCTGCGTTCTTGAATACCCTCGACCTACGCGGTTCCTTTTCACTTTGAGTCCATAACGGTCCTTATTGCTCCATACTTGTCGAGATGAAAGGACCGATCTACCTCCTTTGACAGTGTTTTAATAATGACATTCTTAATAAAGAACAGGCAGACAAGCAAAACTCACTACAAAGACTATACACTGTAGCAGAATACAACAGTTATTAATTTCCCTCAGCAAGATTCCCTGTTATTGGCATAAAACTTCTCTCAGAGCATGGAAAAGTAAAATATAAAAATGAATAAAATATAAAAACTCTTTAAAAATCAACAGTTTGACTCTTATGTTAAAGCAAGCAACATTCGGTTGTGTAACAGTTTTTGGTCCTCTTTTCTCTTTTATTCCATAATCTTCCCGAAATAAGAAACAAGTTGATGTAAACAAAGAAGAGAGGCAATCCTAAGCACGTTGCCGCAGTGAATGCTCTCATTGACTCCTGACCGCAGCACTCTATCAAAGAGTACAAAATAAATCTCGCATTCTCTTTATAATACGTTTGACGATTTTGCTGCAATATGCTAGATTTTTGCTGATATTTCGAAATGAAGACCAATTAGTTTACTGAAACGCAAGAGTTATCGCATGTATGATGGGCGCATTTTGCGCGAAGTAATACAAAAGTGTGTTTCTTAAGCTTTACGTTGAGCCATACTTAAAACACAACACAATACGAAATTACCAATATAAACAAGACATAAAAAGAGCCTAGTGGTCTGGAGGTTTTGTATCAGCTGTGTAGTATGCTTTTATAGTTTTGAGTACGGAAAAGTGTGTGCAATATTTTTATTGCTAGAACTTTGATGGCAAAGTAGTAATCTCTCTGTATCTCTTTGTTCGTTCAAAAAATACACATTTTTCTTTATTTAGTGTGCTACAAAGCTTTCGTTTAATTCTTTCCTTTATTTTCCTTTTGCCAGGGAGTTCTTATTTAACTATCTCATACGAAGGTATATACACCTAACAAACAAAATATTTTTATTTTGTAATGGAAAACAATGGCCGTCTGCACGTCTGTCAAAAGTAGAAACTTACTTTATACAAGGAAATGAGTTCTGAAAAACTAGTGCCCTATAAAGTATAGTGGCATATAAATCTTTCAAATATATAGGAAATACTAGTATTAGCTATTTAAATCTAAAAATATTGTTTCCACAAAACTGTGCTTTGTATCTTTATTAAATAAGCTTCGGGTCTTCCAAATGTTTGCTGAATTAATTGTGAATAATACTGTCCTACGTATTTTCTAACAGTCCATAAAAATAAGTGAGTGGTCCATCACAAATTGAATTGGTGATAATGTGTAATAATCTGGTCTTTGACCTCAATTAAATTTAAATGAACATTTTAGATGTTTTTTTTTAAACTAAACTTTTTAGAAAGTTGATGGCAGAAGTCAGTCTTTTTAACAATTCACGACAGTGTTAAAAGTATACCCTCAATATATTGTTCTGTATTTCTGATTATACTGAATTTTAACTGATCGAATATAATTTTAAGAACTTCATTGCGTTAGATACGATAGAAATTGAGCTGAGCTCTACCAAAACTACCGACCCATGCTAAACAATGTAGTTAATGATAGAATTGCCGGTAATATTGGTAGCACTAGTAGGAAAAGAAACATAATACAAAATACAACGAATTAAGAAAACTGATGAAAAATTCAAACATAAACTTTGATCAAAATAAATATTGTACTTTTCGATTGAAAATAAGATTACTCGAGATCACTAGCACTGTCTTCGATCTGAACTGTAGCATACTTAGAGGAGCTTCCAAATGGTTTTGAAGACACTAATGTTGCGTAGGTTAAGCGGGCCTTTATATACCCTCTCTCAGTTTTGAGAAGGTTCAAAGTTCAACGCTTCCGGTTTCTAGAGCAATCCTGTAAAACATGGTCAACGCGATCGCAATGAGGCAACACCTAATAGCTATGCAGCACACCTAACGCACGGGTGATGCGGGTAGGTTCCAATTCTACTTGGAAAACTAACGTAGTCTACACTAACTTGTGACTAGGGAACGAATCTTCATACAGAGAACGAAAAGTTGCGGAGTTTGGGCTATAACAAGTGGGAGGGGGACAGTCTGTCTCATGATCACAACACAGATGGGGCCAGGTACATCGGTGCACCAACGTTGTAGATAACGTTGTTACATAACTTACATTCAATGCTGTCACCATTTGCAGTAAAATATTCACACCCAAATTCTTGTACAAGTCCAGCAAAACGTGATTATTTCCATTTTTGTGATGGAGGAATTTCACGTGTGAAGATATACGAGCGACACTATGCACTGTAGATAGTGTGCTTTGTCTGTCACTGTACTGGGACAATGACGTCACGCTCTGTGCATGTGGCAGGTAACTTGTGATCGCCTCATTTCACGAGAGTTGTATAAAGGTTTGAAACCTACTTCTGGTAGCCTACGGTTGTTTTAAAACCCTAGATAGAAGAAAAACGGCTGCAAAAGAAACGGGTACTTGTTCTATTTATTTCTCATTATAAACATTATACTTTTTGAGAAGCTGGTGCTTTCTTCATTGGTAAACATTGGTTCGGTAATTGTTTAAAGTTAATAGTAAGTATATCACATGTTCACTTTGGTACACAACAGTATGCATACTTTTGGGGAAAAAATATGATGTGTTGAACTCACATGACTTTCCCTACTCTTGTACTAACAATTCTTTCAAGTTTGGTTTAGTTTGGTTTGGTTTAAGAGCGCTCAACTTCTAGGTCATCAACGCCCTTAAAAGATTCATGAAAATAGCCAGCTATAAATTTCACTAAAAAAAAATAAAAATACTAGCAACAATAAAACTATACAAAGGTAAAAAGCAGTGGCAATAGCCACATATGAAACAAGGTGATAAATATGTCCAAAAGCATAAACAGATAATTTATATTTTAAATCCTCAAATTGATATTACACTCCGCTAAAAAATTAAAAACTCTATCGACCGCTGTTTTGTCGTCCGCTAGGACTTCTGTAAGTCTGACAGGCAGCTGCAGAGAATCTCGAAGGTGCGCTAGAGAGCAACACTCCAGCAGCACGAGGCGAACTGAAAAAAGGTTGTCACACAGCGGACATAGAGGCGCAGGATCCCTTTTAAATAGGTAACCATGCGAAAAATTGCAGTGCCCTATTCTTAATCGAGCCAAACTAACCTCCTCGCGACGAGATGTGCGACAGGAAGTTACCCAGTTTATCGGAAGTTCTTTCACTTCTCTAAGCTTATTACCGCGGAGAGCTGACCACTCGTCGTAGCAGGACGACAGCACCGCTCTCCGCACTTCAAGCCTAAAGTCTTCCGAAGTAACACGTGATACTGGGTTCTGTAGTTGCCGTCTTTGCTGCTAAATCTGCCATTTCATTCCCCAGCAAACCTACGTGACTAGGAATTCATGCACACACCATGCCAGAAGCGTGTAAAACATGGAGGGCATCCTGGATACGTTGTACAATAGGGTGGCGGTTGTACAACTGATAAAGGCTCTGCAGTGCACTAAGGGAATCGCTCAAAATCAGGCAGTCACCTAATTTACGACGGCGAACATACAAAACGGCTCGATAAATTGCATAAAGCTCTGCAGTAAAAATGGAAGTACTATTTGGAAAACCGAATGTATATGGTTCGGTTCCATAAACATAAGCACACCCAACACCGTTGGTGCTCTTTGACCCATCGGTGTAAATATATCGACGGTCAGTGTAGCTTGACAAAAATTCTAAGAAACACGTGCGGATACTTGAAATAGGCATCGTGGACTTCTGGTGTACGGTCGTCCCAAGATCTACATGGGGCGTGCCAGATAGCCAAGGGGGGTAAAGCCTGTCGCCCTTGGCGAACATCATAGGCAGTTTCACTCCAAGCTTCATTAGAAAGTCTTGGAAACGGAACCCCGCAGGCTTAGGACTAAGGGTGCTATTCCTATATCGTTCTCTTAGCGTGGTGGTGAAAAAAGAAGTGAACGTTGGGTGCTTAGGCATAAATCTAAGCGCACAACCATATCTCACGAAGGTATTGCAGAGGAGGTTCTGCGGACTCGGCGTAAAGGCTCACCACTGGGCTTTTTGGGAAAGCTCCTGTTGCAATGCGGATGCCCCTATTATGGACCATGTCTAATCTTCTCAGCACAGTTGGTCGTGCTGATGAATAAACAATACACCCATAGTCTAGCTTGAATCGGACCAATGCGCGATATATTCGCAACAAAATTGTCCGATCCGCTCCCCACGATTTGCCATTCAGTACTCGCATGATATTTAGGGAACGGCCACATCGTGCTCTTAGCTGTGCAATATGCGTCGACCAACTAAGCTTCCTGTCCAAGATCAAACCCAGGAAGCGCGTCTCTTCTGCGAAGGGAAGTAAATCTGGACCGAAACGAAGCGAAGGTGGTAATCGTCTCCTACGACGCCAGAAATTAACGCAGATTGACTTCTCAGATCAGAAACGGAGGCCGTTTTTCACGCTCCATTCTCTAAGGCTGTCCAAACATTGCTGAAGGCGCCGTTGTAAGAACGCCGTGCGCTGAGAAGTGCAATAGACAGCGAAGTCGTCTACAAATAGGGATGAGGAAACTCCAGGTGGAACACATTTCCAGCTGGAGTTAATTGCTATAGCAAAGAGCGTGACATTTAGCTACGAACTCTGAGCTACTCCCTCCTCCTGAACAAAAGAATTAGAAAAAACCGAGCCGACCCTTACTCGGAAAAAGCGGTCCTTCATAAACTCCTGAATGAAAAGTGGTAGGCGTCCACGTATGTTCCAGGTATACAGGGAACATAAAATCCCTGCTCACCAGCACGTATCATAAGCCTTCTCAAGATCTAAAAATATGCCAACGGTTTGACAGTTCTTCATAAAGCCGTCCATTATCTGTGTCGATATTGACATAAGATGGTCAACAGTTGAACGGCATCGTCGAAAACCACACTGGATGTTAGTCAGTAGGTTACGACTTTCTAACCACCATACCAATCGTCCATTCATCATGCGTTCCATCACCTTGCAAACGCAACTGGTGAGGGAAATAGGACGATAGCTGGAGGGAAGATGACGGTCCTTTCCAGCCTTTAAGATGGGAATAACGGTGGCCTCCCGCCAATGCTCTGGGAGTATACTGTCAACCTAAACACGATTATAGACCTCGAGCAGGAATGCCTTACCTTCTGGAGAGAGCTGTTGTAACATTTGTACATGAATACCGTCCGGTCCTAGTGCTGATAATCGCGAAGATTTCAGGGAATGTTCTAGCTCCGCCATTGTGAAAAGGCGATTGTAACTTCTACGTTTCTAGAACGAAACGAGAAGCCTTGAGATTCCACCTGAGTTTTAATTGGAAGGAACTCAGGGGAGTAGTTTTCCGAGCTACACACTTGAGCGAAAGCACTGCCAAACGTATTCGCCACTGCGAATGAATCAACAACAGCTCCTGTGGCTGTTCTCAGACCCGCTTTTGGTATGTGGGTCGACCGACCAGCAACACGCCTTAATCTATCCCACACAACCGAGGAAGGTGTGTGTCGGTTAAATGAAGCTACAAATTTGCTCCAAGATGACTTTTTGCTATCCTTATTGACTTGTCTGGACCTGGCGCGCATTTTCTTGTATTCGATTAGGTTTTCCAAAGTAGGGTGACGTTAGAAAATCCTAAGAGCACGCCTTCGAGCACGAATGGCACTCCGATATTCTTCCGTCCACCAGGGGATGGGAACTGGACGGGGGTGTGAAGTCAACCGCGGAATTATTTGTTCAGCAGCAGAGAGAATCGTCTCCGTGAGATGCTGCGCCAAATCATTCACCGAGTCGTGCTCGTTGTACGTAAAGACAGCCAACTGGGTGTAAAGGTTCCAGTTGGCATTGTCCAAACGCCATCTGGGCATACGTGTTGAACATGTATGTTGCGTTAAGAGACTAATAAGACATGGGAAGTGGTCACTAGAGTGTAAATCAGAGATGACATTCCATTGTAAGGAGAATGCCAACTGAGGTGAACAAACTGCAAGATCAAGGTGTGAGAAACTATATAAGAGTCAGAAATGAATGTAGGCTCTCCAGTGTTGAGGAGAGCTAGGTTGTAACTGTCCAAGAAATCGGCAATGAGCGTACCTCTCGCACAAGCGCGACTTGAACACCAAAGTGGGTAGTGCGCATTGAAGTCTCCCTCCAACAGAAACGGTGTTGGCAACTGGGAAACTAGATCGTCTAAATCAATGTGCGAGAAGTCATGGGACGGAGACAAATATAGATTACAAATGGTGAAATGGATGTCTGGCAGTAGGAACCTTATTGCAACTGATTGGATATCAGACTGTATTGGTACAGTTTGCATATATATGTCACATCTCACAAGTATCATAGCGCCGCCATGTGTCGGAACACCCTCTTCTGGTGTAGCATCACACCGTACTGGAGTGTATCGCCTTAGATGGAAAACGTCTTGAAGACGCAGCTTAGTCTCTTGCAAACATGTGACCAGAGGTTCGTTTTCTTTGAGCAAAAGCTCAAGTTCTGGCCTTTGAGTTCGAATGTCACGTATGTTCCAATGTAGGATAGATATCTGTGTGGGATAAATATTGCAAGATAACTGTGCATTACCTTGTAGTAGGTGGTGGTCGGTTCAATTTAGCCCTTTTGTGATCTTTTGGGCTTACGGGCTTACACTCTTCACATTTATCCTGCCTCTTTTTCACTGGGTTTCTCCCAGCATAGGCAGGATCTTCTTGCATCTCCTCTACCGAGGAGGTGCGTCTCCCCATAGCAAACTTCGGTTTGAGAGCCTCGAACCGATTGCTCGTGGATACCGGCGGAGATGAAAGCTGCTGCTCTGTGTCCATCCCAGAGGAATTCTCAGGAGAAGATCTTCGAGGGTATGAACGCTGGCTCTTCTTTCCCTTTGGTTTAATGGGAACAGACACGTTTTGTTCTTTGAGGAAGTCGGATTTAACATATTGTTTCTTGAATTTCTTCGGTGACGCAACATAAATAACTGGCTCATTCTTGCCATTGTTGTAGACTGGCAATTTAGATGGTGACCTTGTAGATATGTTCTTTTCCATTACGGACTTGATAGGAGACGTATACTTACCTGTAGATGTTGAAGGCTACGAGAATTTTTTGTGAAATGGTGGCCTAGGTTTGATCGCTGGTTTGTGTAGCGATTTCCCGCTTCTCTGCCGGCCTAGCTGCAACAGAGCTATAGGTACCGGACTTTGGAAGGGGGACTGTCGGATACGCAGGAGTTTCCGAGCTTCTGAGAAGAACACCTTCTCTTTGACTAGGATTTCCTGGATCGCCCTTTCCTCTATAAACCGGAGGCATTCTCGCGAATTGGCTGCCTGTTCGCCGCTGCAGTTCACACAACTGGGAGGCAATTAACATGGAGCGTCGTGAAGGACGCCTCCACAGTTGACGCAGGAAGCTGTTCTGTTACACAGTTCGCTTGTGTGTTCAAAGTGGTTACACTTAAAGCACCTAATCGGGTTCGGGATATATGGCCTTACTTCTTTTGCTTCATATCCTGCCTTAACACTTTGAGGGAGATCTACCCGATCAAAGGTCAGGAACAGGGTACGAGTAGGCTTCAATTCACCGCTTTCTTTGCGATGAAGCCAATACACACAGGTAACGCCTTGATCTTCTAGGTTTCCTTAATCTCTTCAACACTAAGTCCGTCCAACGCGCGGGTATTTACCACACCGCGTGACGAGTTTAATGTCTTATGAAGGTCAACACGTATTGGATAACTGGCCAACAGGTTTGCTTTTTGTATTTTAGCTGCCTGGTCTGCTGAATGCGCTTCAACCAGGAGCGTGCCATTACGGGATCTAGTACATGACTTCACTGGACCAGCTATCGTATCCAGGCCCTTCTGTATTACAAATGGGCTCACCGAAAGAAACTTTTTCCCTTCCTCAGATCTTGAAATTACTAAGTAGCGAGGACCACAAGACTCGACTACTTCCTTTACACTCTGTTTATAATTTTTTGTTTTATTTTGAGTTTTTGTACTCATTGCGCATTAATCCTCGACCATTGCAAATGTCTCCGATGGCATGCTCACATCCTGGGCGCCACCGCGGCTTAGGTGAGAGTCATGGCCTGGACCTTACTCACCCTAGGGTCTCACCTCCCAATGTACAGACAGAGGACCCAATCGCCTTCAGGAGTGCATCAGCTCATGCAATGGCCCCTCCGCGGGACTGAACTTTATCAGCAGATACGCACATAGATCCTACATGATAACCAGGGACTGGGACTTACGCGGTTACCCAGTCACCCCTTGGGTCACCCCATCCTCCTACAACCCGCGCGTAGGTTATCCATCAGACTGTGTACAGGGAGGTGGGAGGTCAAACACAAAAGTGGACCAAAGTTGATTGGACGTTTGGCACGTGCCCTCTCACCTCTTGGTGGAACCCAATCGAGAGTATGGCGGCCCCGGGTACGCCAAACCCGTACCTACCGTAGTAGGAGCCCCTGGGGGAGTTTGATTTCGGAGTCCTCTTCTCCTAGATGAGTCGTCGACCAAGACTAACGAGCCTCATCTACCCGTTTGTTCTTTGCTTCCCCTCACCTCTTGCCTACCAGTAGTCAAAATGACACTTAGTAGGCCGTCTGGTTCGTGTACTCAGCCCCTCCGCCACGTGAAGGCGACACTCCTTCGGAGGGGTAATTCTTTCAAATCTTATTCCTACGAGTATATGTTCTTCGTGTTAGTTGCTTCTTTCCTTGTAGATATAAGGGTAATATTGGAATACAGTAGGCTTTGAGGGATAGTCAAATGTTTTAAAGCTTTGAAACTCCGTTCTCTTTGCACAGCTAAGATATAAAAAATGAATCACGATTTTCCATTTGACGAAAGTTTAACTGTTCCAAAACTCAGACAAATATCAAGGAATATCTCCGAAATGGCTCACTCTACAAAAAATATTATTCAGACATAAATTGTGTTTTAGCGAGATCTACATTTTTGTACAGTAAGATTTTGTCTATCTCTTACGGTTTACGAGTTATTTAAGAGGCATCCAGAGTAAACAGGACTACACAGGTTATATCCAGGAAGTTCAAAATATATATTTCATTTGACATAAAAGTAAATCAAACATGTGACATTTTAACCAAAATTGTTAGACCATTTTCAAGAAAATCAAAATTTTCCATGTAAAGGGTAGTTTAGGGTGGGGCTATTTTCTTCAAAATCTTTGTGTCGCGTCCTTGAAAATCATTAAACTTAAATACCAACTTTGGTTTTTAAACAACTTTTCATTTTTGAGGTATGCTATCCACAGACCGACGGACAGACACACAGACAGACACACACACACACACACACACACACATGGATCTTTTTCTGAAAATGGCTTTTTTGGATTCAGGGGGTCCCAAAATATATATTGCCGGTGAAATCTCTACATCCAATTTTTGGGTGAAATACAATACTTCCTTCTACTTACCAGTAGAGAAAGTAAAAATAGCATACGGGTATTTTAAATGGGCATTCGGTTTCCATACCACTATCAAAGCCATATTTATCATCTAGAGCCGGGGTCTCCAAACTACGGCCCGCGGGCCAAATCCGGCCCGCCAGTGTCTTCAATCCGGCCCGCGACTGCTTATGGTTTGTTGTTGTTTTTTTAAGTTAACTGTGTCATGAATCACAAATTTATTTATTTAATTTTAGTGTATCAATTAATTACAAAATAAAGTCTTACAATATTATTTGAGTCAGTTGCACATTATTACAAATCAACGTAAATATTAACACACATATAATAGTACAGTAATATTTATTTATAATAGTTGGTTACAATAATTCTGTTGCTGTGATATGTTAGATTGAAAAAAAAAACCTTAGTATTAGTCTGCCTTATTTACTTGCTAGGTAAAGGTTAATGACAAGTATAATAATCAGTTAATTAAATTTATATATTATAACTAACAGATAATTGAAATGAATCTCGTTAACATTAGTGAACATCCCGCGGTTTCACCCTCGGTAGTTACGTTGGGGTAATGAGTATCGTATATGTATGTAAACCGAAGTTTGGAATGTAGGTACATACATATATCCTAAATATCACACATATTTATCCTGAAAATCCCTCGGGGACGGGAAAGCTAAATTAATGCGAATGAATTTGCGGGGTATTCCCTTCTGAAAAATACTAATGAGATTCATGTAACTGTTACTGCGATTTACCACTGGCAATATTTTGCAGTTGTGGACCAATTATTTTGCTTGTACCAATTATTAAGAGAGATTTAAGATGCTCATCGGTTAACTTAGATCTGTAACCATTCTTTGTGTACTTCATTTTGGAGAATGTTTTCTCACACAAGTAAGTCGCACCAAAAACAGAAAACAACCCACGAGCGAATTTATGCAAATTATCAAATTGTAACAGTGGAAGACTTATAAAATTCCAACAAAGATGGGTTTTGATATGTGTTCTTAATTATATCACTGCACTGTAAATCAATAATTTCCATTTGAAGTTCCGGGGCTAGGGTTTCAATGTCAGTATCAAATGGATTTTGAAAAATCTTAATTTCATTCGCAATGTCATCAAAGTCCGAGAAGCGGGTATCAAAATTTATCTTCAAAGCACCCAAAGCATCGATTGCAAAATGGGCAGGAAACTCACTCTCAGTAATGTGGCTGAATATTTCACACGTTTTAAAATGTGTGAAACATTTTTCCGTGACTGTGATTGAAACAGTATTATTTTCTGCCGAAACGATTTGATATTAGTGTATAACACAGGGAGAAGTTGGTTTACTCCTTTCAATCTCAAATTCAGTTCGTTCATATGTTTTGTCAAATCTACACAGAATGCTAACTTCCACAGCCATTCACTATTTTGTAATCTAGTAAGAGGGCAATGCTTTCCATTCAAAAAAAAATTTCGATCTCTGTTCGAAGTTCAAAAAAGCGCTGAAAAACGTTTCCGCAACTAAGTCACCGTACGGCAGTATGATATGGTAAGTCATGTTCTCCAATCTCTTGAATAAACTCGCGGAATTGTCGTGATTCAGCCCAGTGGATCTCATTAAATTAATAACTCATATGACTGGTTTTATAACTTCAGATATATCCTTACATTTTCCGCACAAGGATTGCTGATGAATGACACAATGTAAGACTAATGGTTTTGAACCATCGCCTTTGACACAAGTGCAATCACTCCTTTATTTTTACCACATATGTTTTTGCCTCCATCAGTTGTAATAGATTTCAAGATTTTCTATCGAAGATTCTTATTATTAATGGCATTTTCAACCTCCTTGAAATTATCTTCTCCAGCAGTCGTACAGTGAATATTATCAGTATCAAGAAGTTCTTCATAGCAGTATCTGTCTCATCCGTTGACTCATCCAAGGCCAGAGAAAACCACTCAAGATGTCCATTTTTGTCCCATAGTTGACATGGTAATATATTTTCTGCGATGTCTTGTACCCTCCGAGCCACGATGTTTGCTGACAAACTGACAGTTTTAAATAAATTTACCTGTTCGGCACAAATTTCTTCGGCTGCTGCAATTACGCATCCTTTAATCATTTCTCCATCGGTGAATGGTTTTCCATGTCTTGCAATTTCAAGAGCCACACGAAAGCTAGCACGAGTTGCAGCCTCTTGTTCAGTGTTGACTTTCGCTAAGAAGAAGGATTGCTGCGACTTCAATCCGCGCTTCAAAGTTTCAAATTTTACTGTCCGCAAACTTCCTGTATATTTTGAGTAATGTTGCAAATATTTCGTTTCATAATGACATTTAATGTTATATTCTTTGAAAACAACTATGGTTTCATTGGAAATCAAATATAGCGCCTTATTACAGAACTCAATCATGAAATACTGATAGTTTCATTGATCTTTGAATGTTCTGCATTCACTATGTACTTTTCTCTTCTTTTCCATTCTAGTAAATCACACACAAAAACAAGTCCAATCAAAATACTGTTAAGTATGGGCGTTGGTCGGTTCGAAAATGTCTTTTAAACGGGATTAACACTGTAGAAACTGATTATTCGGGCTTGTAGGCCGTGGTCTAGTCAGGAAGCTCCTTCCAGACGTTTCGTCCGAAGCTGCGTCGAACATCCTCAGTGGCGTTGCCTTAACACTCTCTTACTCTCGGCGATGACTGACCGATGACTGAGTTCACCGAGATTAAGAGAGTGTTAAGGCAACGCCACTGAGGATGTTCGACGCAGCTTCGGACGAAACGTCTGGAAGGAGTTTCCTGACTAGACCACGGCCCACAAGCCCGGATAATCAGTTTCTACATTATGACACCGGCCGTGAAAGCTTACGCGGAATTAACACTACTTTATTTCACGATAGTTTCGCTTCCTTCGCCTTCCCAAGGCAGATTGGCTGGGGGATCTCGCTGCCGGCTGCTAGCCATCTCGAAGTGAGTGGAATACACCAGAACGTTCTCGAAAGTACTACTAGCACCATCTGTTAGTGATAGAGGGTTCTACCACTACCTATTTCCGCTTTTGGCAACTAGATGCTGTCAAGTGTCACGGTTGTAACAATAATACACAATTTGACTAGCCTAGAAATTACAGATAATGGCAGGAAAAATTAAAGCGGTTCTGGCCCTCGTAAATTTCTGGAGTAATCAATACGGCCCTAAGGCTGGAAAGTTTGGAGACCCATGGTCTAGAGAAGAATGTAAAAAAGGAAGTAATGAATAGCAAGTAGTTAATAATTGATTAAGTTTATGAAGTAAACAGGTTCTGAACTTCATTTACTGTTTTATATCACCAAAAGCTGCCTCCATTACGATATTTTCCTGAATACAAATTTGTTATTCCTTCAACGCAGTAAAAGAGAAATCGTATTTGTCATCGTCCTGATACTCTTACTTTATTTCTAAACATAAAAGAGATTACGCGACTTGTGTTATGCTTACCTTTTTGACTTAAACGGAACTCAGTAGTTTGTAACTTTCTGCTTGGATTGGAGCAAGAAATGTGACAACTCAATGTATATGTTAAAAAGAAGGAAAGCAAAAAGATAGAAATATCGGAAAATAGATTTGTGAGCTGCATTGTGTATTTCAAAGAAGTGCATCTGAGATTCTCTCTTCTTACAACGTTTCCCAATAGTTGAAGTATACCTTGTCTTTCATGAAAGCTTTCCCTTGTTAATATCCGTTCAACTACTCTTTTGATACGTATTATATTAGCTTGTCAGCAACATGAATACTGATACAATAACAGAAAGTGCACTGTCATATAAGAATATGCCTTTCATGCAAAGTCTTAATTTAAACCCATGTGACACTTTTAAAGTGCGCTGCTAGACATACAAAAACAAACATATATCACAATATATATGTAGGTCCATGAAACTAGACATTGTGCAGGTAAATGCAAATACCAAACCAAACCAGCAAAACTTAATATATCAAAAGACAAAGCGTGTTTGAGTGTTTACCACTTATTATGGGGAAAATAACACCTATTTAACACACAAATGAACTTTTGTATGGATTAACGACATCTTAAAATATTTATTTCCTGGTAACCTAAGACATAATACAGTGCTTTTTGGGAAGGATAGAGAAAAAATCTGATCTGTTGCACTGACATACTTTCTCTGCTCTTGTACAAACTATTGTTACAAACGTTTGTTCCTCTACTTCATCCTAATCGAGATAACGTTTGTAGAAATTATCTTATTCGCTGCATGAGGAATATAGAAGTACAATAGACATAATTTTTATTGAATTTAGATTTTAAGAAAGACTTAAATGTTGTTAGGGATTGTGTTGATTAAAGACTTTTTTATTTTGTTGGACTGTAAATTTGGGTTCTAGGTAGATTTTTGTTTGTAGGTTGAGGGATAGTCAGATCATATTATTTGGGAAAGGTTTAGCATTCAAACAAGTAAGAAAGGATATCTTGGACCTAGTTTACTCCAAAACAATTTATGTGACATAAATTTGTGTTTTAAGACGATTTACGTTTTTGATATAGTGTTACGGTTTACGTGTTATGCAAATATCTGTCAGAAAGAAGAGGACTTTTGAGGACATTCCCAGAAAATTGAAGATATGCATTTCATTTGTTATGTAAATCAAAATCGATAAAGCCATTTTTTATAAGATCAAAATTTTCGAAAACTGATTTGTACGATAGCCTGGTATGAGCGGTTTTCTTTAACATCTTCTTGTCGCATCCTTCGAAGATACTAAACTTAACGTTTGGTATTTAATCGGCTTTTTACTTTCTCTACTGGTAAGTAGGGGAAGCATTGTATTCCACCCAAAAATTCGATGTCGAGATTTCACCGGAAATACATGTTTTGGGGTCCCCTGAATGCAAAAAAAGCATTTTTAGAAAAAGGTCCGTGTGTGTGTCTGTGTGTCAGTCTGTCAGTCTGTCAGTCTGTGGACAGCATAACTCAAAAACGAAAAGTCTGTTAAAAACCAAAGTTGGTATTTCTGTTTAATGTCTTTCAAGGATGTGACACGAAAATTTTGAAGAAAATAACCCCACCCTAAACTACCCTTTACATGGAAAATTTTTAGAAAATTTTGATTTTCTTGACAATGGTTCTAACGATTTTTATTAAAATGAATCTCAAAGCTTTAAAAGATTTGACTATCGCACAAAGCCTACTGTATTCCAACATCCCCCTTGCACCTACAAGGAAATAAGTAATAAGATAATTTGTACAAATGTTTATTTTAACTAACCCGAAGAAGATATAGGAATAAGAGTTTGTAAGAATGGTTAGTACAAAAGTAGAGAAAGTCACGTGAGTGCAACACATCAGATTTTTGTTTTTGAATTTTGATTTTGACTTTAAAATGGTGACAAAGTATTCATAAAATCGAACCATAGAGAGAAAGTCGTATGAGTGCAATTTTATATAATTGACATTTAAGATGACGCGACAGCTCATTATATTAATAACTTTTGCACATGATGCTCAAGTGTCATATCGTATGTTTAGCGACTAATATGTCCTAGTCATTCATCTGAATTTAAACACGAACCTAACACGAAAAAAAAATGCTGATTTTCTTACTCCTTGGTAAAGCAAATAGACGCTGTTAACTCAGACAGATATCCTTAGTGATGAACTGCTCTTAGGCAAACAAAATGCACACGTGCATTGCGGGTTGCCACATGATCACGGCGATCTCTGTAAACCGTTTTATGTATCGTCTCTTCATCAGAATGTTCGCACACTGGTACACTCAGCTAAGTACATTCCGAGTTCAATTAAAATTATTACTTTAGGCGTGTAAATGTCGACCTTAGTATCTTATGGATAAGGCAATCGTAAGGATTAGAATATATAGAGTAAGATTATATAATCTAATTTTTCACACGACACAATCTTCTCTACCTATTACAAGTACCTTTATACTGCAATAACAACAGCAACAACAACAATAATAATTATTATAATAAACAGTAAATAATAAACCTTTAATCCCTATAGGAGGGATATATTATAGTACTCATATAAAATTATTCTTTACCACAGATTTTTTACTTCAAATAATTCCATGCTAACTGGGGGTAGCTTATCTGCCTAACATTCAAGACGCCTCAAGTTCGATAGGGTGAGTTGTAATAGTAATGAATAGTAATATTCCTTATATTAATCCCTTTCTAGAGTTATTTATACCCTGTTTGTATTCATATAGTCAACATGGAACTTTTAGCTACCCCTGTAAGGTTTATTTCCGGATTTTCCCCTTATCCTGAGAAAGCGAGTGTTGTATAACTTTAAGGTCTATGGACTCCAGGCTTATTTAAGTATCATTTTACCCATGTCATTTTTCTCTGATATGACAAAAGGTTATAAGTCTTTAAACGTTAAGCAAAGAAAGTGAAATAAAAGAGAGTCAGGTTTTTTGGTAATAAAGAAGCTAAGCGGGGGGGGGGGGGGGGGAGGGGTCGGCGGGGAGGGGGGATGTTTTATTAACCTAGCTGCGTAGTGTGGCGATGGCGTGTCTAGTTTACACGCAAGAGATTCTGATTCCGAATGTTTGTCAGGATGAACTACATGGATTCTTCCTTGTCCTGAAAAGATCAATGTGGATAACTTTAAGCTATATGAACCACTCATTTCAGCAGTATCTCACACCGTCCATTCATTCACAGTCCGACATGACCTACCCTACCTTATTTATACCCCAATATGACATCACGTTAGAGCACGTTAATATAAAAAAGTCCATTACCACTCACGCAGCTATAAATGAAATAAATGTCTGTGTACTCATGAAATGAATATGGTGCAATGGTTGAACGAAAAACGTGCAGTTATCTCACTACTGATATGTACACAATTGAAACGCTGAAAACCTGCAAACAAGTCTCCATGGCAACAGTTCGCCACTATGTAGGTTCCAATGAGTCGAATGGGTGAAAGCCTTCTATAAATGAGTGCATAAATAAAGCTGTGAGGTTGGAGCTGCAAGATCGGTGATGTAAACTGGCATTAATAAATTAATGAAAGATTATAGGACGCATGCTCACATGAACTTTTTTCTTCTTTTGATAAAAGGAATTCATGCCTGAAGTTTGTAAACATATTTTTGAATTACCCTGTATTTTTAGTGCATGGCAGACAGTGAATTCACGAGTGATTTTATAAAGATTGTGCATGGGCTTAGTATACATTTTAATTAATAGTAGCATTATACATGTAATAAACCCTTAAATAAAGGAATTTTTTGAATGGAGATGGTAGATGTTGTAAGGATTGAGGTGATCATTTCCAAAGTAACAGTCATACCATCGAAACAGAAGTTAGAATTTTAAAACAAATAAAATAAAGTAAAATAAAAACTTAATTTACTTCAAAATTTTATATTCATTTTTATTAATTTAACACAGAAACAAAGGACTATACAAGGGAGAACTGTATTTATAATAGCCGGAATGATTTTAAAAGGTATGGTGGTTGTGCTCCTAGCATATTACCTCATATAACGTAAATATTTAGTCATTAGCGCGTGGTCAAAAGAGCATTGTTGTACAGAGCTTTAGAACTGCAATATCATTATTAGGGAATTAAACGTGACGAGCGTGTAAACGTTCCTTACAAAGGATGTTTAGGTCGTGGTTTCCAGGCAGTCCTTTATGGCGTGTTTTAAAGGGCCAATTGTGCACGATTTTGAGTAGTATAACAAAATAATGTAATGTCAGGATTATATTTTATTAGTACTCTGTTCAGTTTTATTCATATTTAGTTTCTTTTGAAAACCTTCAATGTATGCAGAGGTTCACTAGTTGTGAGCAAGAAGTTATGCACGGATTAGCAGGGACTCTATAGGAGATAAAATACTTTATATACGAGTATTTATATGCTTCCAAATGCACTTTATTTTATACATGAACATAAGCACAACACAGGGCACTTTCATGGTTTTTGTTACTCTGTAAGTTACTCGTTTTTAAAACTTGCCTAAAACACATAATAAAATACTCGTAACAACATTGATTTCATAATGACATTTCAAACTTTTAAAACTTAGCAATCCTTACACTGCTTTTAAAATCAACTAATTACATGTTGAACCCAAATTTATCATTATTTAATTTCACATATATCATGTATAACTTAATGCAATAAGTAAAATAAACTGAAATAATGACACTATACTCATAACTAGACCTTTTAAACACCGGGCATGTTTTAATCAAGAGGATGTGTGAAAGAATTACCTGTATTATAAATGTAGAAAATTTTAAAATTAGATACTTATCAAGGCTGACAGGGAAATGTAATGTGCTCCCGGTAAATATTTACTAAATCTATAAAACGAAAGTGAATAAATTCAGCAAGAATTATATTAATTTAATTGTGAGGTTTAGCATAAAATTAAAATTTATATTCAAGTGCATTACGATTACACATTTTTTAATCAACTTTTACTACTTCCAAATAATTGCTGTAATATCTCGTTCATATAAAGACCTAGAACTGCGGTTTCTAAAGGTCAACCCTAATGCTACAAACCTATTTTACTCACTGATTTTGATTGTGATAACTACCTATTCATATTCTAAAGTTTTAAGGATTGTTATTCATTGGCCTTACTCGAATCACCATAATATTGGAATAAAGCATAAGACATAAAGGGTGGCAATGAATTTTGCTAGTATACGAGAATTTAAGTTCCTAATTTATGGATGCTTTGTTTCGAATATTTGATTGTACTAAATTTCCGTTCCTCAATTGTTTTAAGTCTTTGCTGTTTATTGTGTTAAACTTTATGTTTGTTAATGCGGCATTGACAAAAATAACCCCACACATATTTCAGAATTTACATTCTGAATTACCTTATTACCAACGGATTTGTTACTTTGTGTCCATTGTTTAACAAAATGGTCATGCTTTTGTATGTTCGTTGTGTGGTTCAATGATGCGTAAATAAAAGGAAATGTTAGTAAAACATATTGAATAACCTTTTTATTTGCACATATATATCTACCAAAAATACATTAAATGAAAAAGTGATCTCTCATGTCTGTATAACAAAATTAATAAAGAAATGAAATAAAAACATAGAGGGTGTAAGAAAACATAGTAGAACTTGTCATTTCCGAAACAGTTTAAGTGATACAGAAAATGCAGACAAATACAAATCACCTCGCCACCAGCACAAATAATGGATTTCACCTATTTTATCACTATTTATGAATTAAAATGTTAAGAAATAGTAGTTTGTATCTTGCGTATAAGGACATATCTGACGCCATCATAAATGTGTCTTATTATTGTTTAAACTTAACTTAGGTGTTTATCCTTCTTCTCCAGTTTTCCTTTTTCTTCCTCCTTTCTTTTTAGTTTTACTTTCGACGTACTTCTTTACATATGAGTACATTTATACTGCTTTCATATAACTACAAAACACATTTATCAAGACGGGTCTCGAACCCACAATCCCCTGCAATATTTCTTTAAATACTTATTTTCATGCTTGTGAGGTACAGGTTTTACAAAAAAGACAATATGGTTTCCAAACTTGGATGAGCTCAAAAATTGAATAACCAGGATAATTTTGAGTACTCAAAATGTCTAAAATACTATAATTGAGAAAAGTGCACGGGCAAATTCGTGCACATTAACTGTCCTAAAATTCCGCTTATGTATTTTTAATAAAAAAGTGTATATTAATTTCTCTATTACGTAAAGTAGGGGAAGTATTGTATTCAGCCCAAAAATTCAATGTCGAGATTTCACTGGAAATGTGTTTTGACGCCCCCTGAATCCAAAAAGGTCCGTGTGTGTGTGTGTGTGTGTGTGTGTGTGTGTGTATGTGTGTGTGTGTGTGTGTCTGTCTGTCTGTCTGTCTGTCTGTCTGTCTGTCTGTCTGTCTGTCTGTCTGTCTGTGAACAGCATAACTCAAAAGCGAAAATTCAGCTAAAAACGAAAGTTGCTATTTAAGCTCTTTTAAGGATGTGACACGAAAATTTTAAAGAACATTTCTCTAAACTATGCTTTACATGGAAAATGTTTCAAAAATGTTGATTTTATCGAAAATGGCTCTAATAATTTTGATTAAAATCCCATATGTTTAAGATATTTTCATGACAAATGGAATGTATATGTTGAATTTTCTGGCTGTAGCCTGTGTAGTCCTGTTTACTCTCGATGACTTTTGCATAAGTCGAAAACCGTGAGATAGACCTTAAGAAATACCACTAAAAAATGCAGATCTTGTTAAAAAAACAACATATGTCCAAGTGATTTTTTTTAATTAATTTATTTTTTTTTTATTTTTTTTTATTTTTTATTTTTGTAGAGTGCACCATTCCGGAGATATTCCTCGTTATTCTTTGAGTTTTGTAATACCCTAAATTTTCTCAAGTGGAAGATTCCCTTCAAGTGGAAGGGAATTATATAGCGACCAGCTTTAAAAGATTTGACTATTGCTCAAAGCATACTGTATTTACCTTGCATCTGCAAGAAAATTAACAATGAGATAATTTGTACAAATGTTTATCTCGATTAACATAAAGAACATAGGGGAATAAAGGTTTGCAAGCATAGCTTGTACAAGAGCATAGAAAATCATGTGAGAGTAGTACAAACGATATTTTTTTACTTAAGATGCATAATTTAGAAGCGAGTCTGTACAAGAAAGTTACATTTCTAGATATTTTATAAACAAAACTATGAGAAATATCTGAAAAACCTTTAAATAACACCATCAATAAGAGAAAATTCCCTTAGTGTGCCTAATTGCCACTTATAGTGTTTTAGGGCGTTAAGTTAAGCAAATTACAATCCTTCAGAGTTATTAATAAAGAAACGTATCTCCCTTATCTTGTGTTAAAACGTTAACAAAAGCCTTATCTTTAAATAGTCCTAGAAAAACAGTCTTGATAATAAGTGAACAACTTAAGTTCTAATTTTTGACTATCTTTGAGTACTTTTCACCAATTCTTCCCCTTAACGAAAACTACAAAAAATCAAATTATGACTGGCCAGTTGAGAGCGTTTGTTGATTACTGTAAAGAAAAACAAATGTTAAGATAAGTTGGATATATTCAACTTTAAATTGTATTTTAGCAACGCTGTGTTTATACGGACAAAGGTTGCCTATAGTTAGTACTTTGACAAAAATATTCTCAAATATAAAGCAGTTAGCATATAGAGGTTCTGCATCAATCCCTAAAGAAAATTGAGACGGGAACTTCTATGTATATATATATTAGTAATTTTAGATTAAGAATGTACATATATATAAGACTTTTAGGTATAAGTATGCTTTGTGTTATAAATTGTGTAAGGAGGCTGCCTCTTGAAAATATGTTGACCTGAGCACATTTCTGAAGGCCAGAGGACAAAAAGGTCTTTTGTCATCTCGCGCCCAGGCATGCTTTGCCTAAAGTCCAAGGACACAGCTGGGGAAAATACACCCCTCCCCCATAACGGGACTAGAGAGAAAGTGCGGGGGTGAGATATAAATAGAAAAACTTGGAAGAGATCGGGACTGACTGTCTGTTGCGAGGTCGCTAGGAGGGTGAACCGGTACCGCGAATATGATAGATAATTTAGCGCCAAAAAAGTCGATGTGTGAAAGGCGACAGTGATTCGTGTAAGGAGAAGTAAATAGTGATATTAAAACGCAATACCAGAAACTCGCTCAGGTCGGCACTTCGAGGCAATGAAGTGGTGGAGAATAAAATTAGTAAACGTCTGTGCTGTGTTTGTCATCTAAACTCGCGCCTGAGAAATATCCCTCTCACGCCTACCTAAATCCGGTACCCAACCCCGTTACAAAATAAAGAGGACGAAAAGAAAATAAGAATTAAAGGAAAAACATGGGAATTATCTTAATTTCTTTTCATTGCTTCCTCCTCTTGTATATTAAGCAAACATCTGTTTCTTCTTCTTTCTTCTTTTGTTTAGTTATCTATTTGTTTATTCATATGTTCCCCCTGACCTATATAGACATGGAGCTTTTCGTTAAAAAAGTGTGTCTTTTTGTATACACTGTGTGTATGTTATCAGAAACATACGGCGCTTACCATGTTATTCTTTATGCACCAGTGAACCCTTTACTAAACACAATGTAGTCTTAGAATAATATACACTCCATTCTTCCGTTAACTCAGATTCTAGAGCACAAGTACTCCAAAGTCATTCCAAATCCACCGCTGAACAATTGACACACTACATGTGTTTCCGTACAACAAGTGTTTTCGACATTGTTGAAGAGGAGAAGCAGGCTGTGACGTAGATAAAGAGAGAAGTGACGTCAGTCAAGAAGCCCTCTCAGACTCGCGCCCCAAGAGCCTGGTGACCTTCAAACGCTTCCCTCATCCTATTACCCATCCCTTGCCTTGGCAATCAGATTCCTCTGTCACATGCAGATCCTACAGATTCTTCTGTACACATCAACTTACTTTGCCCTTGTTTGTTGCTTCATCTTGACTGTTTTCGTTCCACATCATCATTTATCTTATATATTTCACATCATTAATAGAACGCAAGTGACGCTCGCATACAGTAAAATCCATGTCCTAAAAATCGACAATTTTACAACTCACATGTGATATGCGAAGTCTACAAATGTGCTTTTTATAAAACCATTCAAATATGCAGACCCATCACATTTTCCGATATTATTTGTAGACTTCTTACCTACAAAATGTTATATTATTCTTTCGTAAAGCATTAGACTGAATTTCTAACACTTTTGCAGATCTACCTACATGTCATTCATGAAAATAATACAAATATATAAAATACCTAAATATGTTAATTTCGTTAAAGGATAGTGACAGGTAAATGTTCTAGTTCTGTATGATTTGATAGTTGTACGCCAGAAGCAGAGGTTATTATTATTATTATTATTATTATTATTATTATTATTATTATTATTATTATTATTATTATTATTATTATTATTATTATTATTATTATTATTATTATTATTATTATTATTATTATTATTATTATTATTATTATTATTATTATTATTATTATTATTATTATTATTATTATTATTATTATTATTATTATTATTATTATTATTATTATTATTATTATTATTATTATTATTATTATTATTATTATTATTATTATTATTATTATTATTATTATTATTATTATTATTATTATTATTATTATTATTATTATTATTATTATTATTATTATTATTATTATTATTATTATTATTATTATTATTATTATTATTATTATTATTATTATTATTATTATTATTATTATTATTATTATTATTATTATTATTATTATTATTATTATTATTATTATTATTATTATTATTATTATTATTATTATTATTATTATTATTATTATTATTATTATTATTATTATTATTATTATTATTATTATTATTATTATTATTATTATTATTATTATTATTATTATTATTATTATTATTATTATTATTATTATTATTATTATTATTATTATTATTATTATTATTATTATTATTATTATTATTATTATTATTATTATTACTATTATTACTATTATTACTATTATTACTATTATTACTATTATTACTATTATTACTATTATTACTATTATTACTATTATTAATATTACTATTACTATTACTATTACTATTACTATTACTATTACTATTACTATTACTATTACTATTACTATTACTATTACTATTACTATTACTATTACTATTACTATTACTATTACTATTACTATTACTATTATTATATTATTATTATTATTATTATTATTATTATTATTATTATTATTATTATTATTATTATTATTATTATTATTATTATTATTATTATTATTATTATTATTATTATTATTATTATTATTATTATTATTATTATTATTATTATTATTATTATTATTATTATTATTATTATTATTATTATTATTATTATTATTATTATTATTATTATTATTATTATTATTATTATTATTATTATTATTATTATTATTATTATTATTATTATTATTATTATTATTATTATTATTATTACTATTATTATTATTATTACTATTATTACTATTATTACTATTATTACTATTATTACTATTATTACTATTATTAATATTACTATTACTATTACTATTACTATTACTATTACTATTACTATTACTATTACTATTACTATTACTATTACTATTACTATTACTATTACTATTACTATTACTATTATTATATTATTATTATTATTATTATTATTATTATTATTATTATTATTATTATTATTATTATTATTATTATTATTATTATTATTATTATTATTATTATTATTATTATTATTATTATTATTATTGTTGTTGTTGTTGTTATCATCATCAGTAGTAATAGTAGTAGTAGCACTAGCAGTAGAATATTTTAAGCAAGAGAAGAAAATTTCAAAAAGATACCGAATTGGGCAAGTTATGTTCCTACGGGCTAAAAAACCCCACGAGCTATAGCTGACTTCCTTTGGAACTACGATGCGGTATTATTCCAAGAAAAGCGGCTCTAGGTGTTCTAACTGCAACAGAAGTATTCTCTCTCCATCATTTTAATATTTAATAGCCTAGGCAGTCATCCATTTCGTTTCTCTTTTTCCCTACTAAGTTCTCTAACTTATTTCTTTGTCTGTGCCCCCTTACGCATGTGAAGAATGTGTGCTCGAGTATATTTCTGCCCACTGTATAAGCATTCGTCTGTGTGTTTAATATTGAAGCGGTGTAAATATGCATTAAAGCATCCATGGCCTGTAAATATCTGGGACAGGTAAAGTTCATTTCCCCATGTTTACGTTTTAGCCATGGTCTTATATCTGGAATCAGATGTTTAGTCCCATTTGCGTTCCCACCATCGTCCTCCCATATCTTCTGCCATGTGTCAGTCAGTTGATCTTCAGTATCTGCTCGATTCACAGACTCTTATCTTCTTTCCTTGTTCAGCCATTATGGTTATCGGTGGTGTACTTGCAAGAAATAATAATGCTTTCGTAGATGTAGTACTATATGTCCTTATAATCCTTCCACTTCCAGCATAATTTTAAGGTAAAGGTTCATATAAAACTGGGTACACGATTAGAGCAGAGCAACCACGCGTGACGTACGTTCGGCTGAGACAACTACCATAGCGCAGAGCACAAACACCGTGCGCACGGTCTTAGTTTATAGGGGAGACAGACATACTACTTTCGTACAGCCCTGAATATTAAATCGTAAACAGGGAGCGGGGTTTTAGTAAGAAATACATCAAGTTAATCGTACATCTACAACGCGAAATGGACTTTCCGGCGACCTTGCAATACTCTTGTAAACAAGAAGAGTGAAAGGCAGTATAGCATTCACACTACCTGCCGGCTTTATACTCCATGTTCTTAATGTATTCCTACGTTTACTTATTAACCCTTTCATGCCTGAATTATTTTGCTACATATGCCGTTCTTCCTCTAATTCGAAACCGCTTTAGATTAGGCGGTCTGGGAGACCTTCAGCCTGGTGGCTCGGATAGCCATGATCGTTAAGGCAACACGTAGTGCACCGGCCATGCACTCAAAACCTGAGGTCGTGAGTTCGAGTCTCGGCAACCGCAGTCAAATGTGCCTGTGGTAAAGGACGGGGAGGGCCCACGTAAAATAATCGGTGTAATGGCACGCGTGGATGATGACGGGGTATCATTTGACATTTGCATGGATTTTGCTTCTTTTCTTAAACAAAAAAAAAAAAAACAAAAAAAAACACTACAATATAAATTGTAAAAAAAATATGTATTTTTAATTGGTGACAGACAGTATAACAAGAATATAGCAGAAAAAAAAAGTTAAAATTAGTACAAATAGGAAAAAAGAGCCTATGTGTCTTATATGACACGCCAGGCATGAAAGAGTTAAAGCCTTCTTCCCTGATTATAAGACATCCAGTTCAAATTTGTAAGGAAATCGCATTATACTCTGGGATATGCACAATGGTAACCTCTAGTTGTTCCTTGGCTTTCGTTCTTCTTTGATCTTCTCAGTCCAAGTTCTGCCAACACATTTTTACTTTCTCTAATGGTAAGTAGAAGGAAGTATTGTACTCCACCCAAAAATTCGATGTGGAGATTTCACCGGAAATATATGTTTTGAGACCCCTGAATAAGAAAAAAAGTATTTCTGGAAAAAAGTCAATCTGTCAGTCTGTGGACAACATAACTCAAAAACGAAAAGTCAGTTAAAAACCAAAGTTAATACTTAAGTTTAATGTCTTTCAAGGATGCGACACGAAGATTTTGAAGAAAATAGCCCAACCCTAAACTATCCTTTACATGGAAAATTTTTAAAAATTATGATTTTCTTCAAAATAGCTCCAACGTCTTTGATTGAAATGACATATGTCTGAGATATTTTTATGACAAATGAGATATATATTTTGAATTTTCTGGCATAGCCTATGTAGTCCTGTTTACTCTGGATGACTTTTGAATAACTTGTAAACCGTGAGAGGTAGACAAAATCTTACTATACAAAAAATGTTGACCTCCCTAAAATACATAATTTATGTCCAAATAAATTTTGTTGCACAGTGAACCATTTCGGAGATATTCCTTGTTATTTCTGTCAGTTTCGGAAAACTTAAAACGTTGGTGAAATGGAACATCGTTGTTCATTTTTTATATGTTAAGCGTGCAAAGAGAACGGGATCTCAAAGCTTTAAAAGTTTTGACTGTCGCTAATACCTACTGTATTCTAATATTCCCCTCGCACCTACAAGGAAATACGCAGTAACAAATTTCTGTAAATGTTTATCTTAACTAACATGAAGAAGATAGAGGAATAAGAGTTTGTAAGAATGGTTAGTACAAGAGTAGAGAAAGTCATGTGAGTGCAACACATCAGATTTTTAATATAACTGGTTTGTACGCCATTTACCTTGCACCATTGAAGAAATGTTATATTGTATGTTTCGTCATACTATTTCTTGGATTGGTAATAATTATCTGCTAACCGAGTGGGATGGTTCAGGAAGTAACGTCTGTGGCCCGTATTCCGGAAGTCGCGGGTTCGATCCCCATGGCCGGGCACTCTGATACAGGTTTTTCCGTGATTTCCAATGCTGGGGTGCGTTATTTCATACCACGGTTTGCTACAGTGCTGGACAGAGGGCGCGGATGATTGCGCCTGGTAGCTGCTGTCCTCTGCGCGAGGTGGCGTTTGGCCGGCCTTGTCCTCAGTGCGACACTGGAACCGCGGTGTGATGGCTGCTTGGCGGGGCTTGGCCCCGGGAAGAAGAGATCTCAGCACTTAGGGACTTCCACGCGTCTCTGTGGCCTGTCTAGTTGCGACCCTGTGTGACACCTTCGGTTCCCTCATTTCATCCCTGCCTCCAGGGGGATGGTAGCTACAATACATGTGTGTATATCGAAGTGAGCGAGGTGTCCCCTCTGTGTCTGTACCTTTACCTTTTACCCTTTATCTTCTCCCCTTGTTGAAGAGCTTCTAGTTCTGCCCTATCTATTTCCAGCCATTCAAATAATCCGCCATTACACAATCCACACAAGGCCTCGAGTATTTTCCATAACAACAAACATGAGTGGCTCATGTTCAAGTCTACTTGGATATGCCGCATGTACTAAGCAAAACACTTAGATGGGCTTTACTTTACAGTAAATGCTTGATGTATTCTCGTGAAAAGCTGGAATGATGTCAAAGGATAAAATGTTGCGTAGGAATGAACTTGATGCTGCTGTGGCGTGAAATGCATATTAATAACGCTTGGTTTGTATTTTCGATACTTTCTGTCATGTTGTACGTGCTGCACCCACGCCCCACCTTGTTGATTATTCGCCTCCTTGTTATTTGAGATCTGTGAGATGTGATGTTCTACGAATAACAAACATCCCCATCCCTCTAGTGACAATCCATTAACACCTCCTCTGCTCTGCACTATTCCCCATTCTTCCCCTTGAAGCATGACAGGGGTAAACTTGGTACGAGTATTTCAGCCTTACTGTTTTTTCAGTGTTACACGATTCGCATAAACACAGTTCCATAAGTTCATGGTTCACTTCACTTCAGTGAGGTTACCTGGAAATAGTGAAGTCAGAAACGAGGAGAACCTTCTGATGTGTCACATCTGGTTGGTTTTGTCTACTCACCCTTCTCTAAGCTATTTTTATAAAATATTGTTATTCTATCTCCCCCTTATTAATGCATATAAACTTTTATTTCACATTTATACAATTTGTTGCGCGACAATAAACAGGGTTCTTCATTTAAAACATAACGGACGCACGGCATTTCGCCTGTGCGCGATTGGGTATGCTACAGCCGGCTTTGCTCCTACATAAACTCCGCATGTATAACACTCTTACCTTATAGCAAATGCTGGAAATGTCCACTCTCGGCTAAACAAGCATTATATCGGGAGAACACATTCTGATTCACAGGATTACTTTGGGCCACTGCAAAGTTTCCGACTTCATTTCTAATTTATTGTTTTAGTTCTTCCAATGTATGAGGATTTGTCTCGTAAACGTTGTCTTTCAGATTATCCCACACTCAGATCGGGGGAGTGAGAAGGGCATACACCAGCACTAATCACTTCCCTAATTTTATTCATGGACCAATCTGCTGTATGGACAGTAGCAGAATTTTGTTGAAATCACCCAAAAGATTTCTCTTCTATGAGTTCATGATAAAATGGGGTTAAAGTGTCATTCCAACTCTCCAATCACAATGAGAGATTTCTTGAATACGATGTGCATTTTCAGAGGCCCAGTACCGACTGTTATGAGTGTTGACACGACCATTTAGGTGGAACCACGCCTCGTCGGAAAAGAACAGAAGCTGTGGATTGATTAAACCGTCATTCGCTGATGAAAGAAACCATTCAGGTCGTGATACTGGGTGACCTTGTTTTAAAACATGGACACTTGTACACTTATACGGTTATAGTTTTAGACATATCCTCATACACAAGGAAGAACTAAAACAAAATAATAGAAGTGAAATGGGAAACAATACATTGGCCCAACTTAATCGTATGAATCAGAATGTGTTCCCCAATATAATGCTTGTTCAGCCGAGGGTGGACGATATTTCCAGGATCTTCTATAAGGTAAGAGTGTTACACATGCGGAGTTTATGTGGGAGCAAAGCCGGCTGTGGCACACCCAATTGCACACAGGCCAATTGCCGTGCGCACGTTAGGTTTTAATTGAAGAACCTGTAGTAGGTAAAGCTCTACTTAGACTTTTAAAGAGCCTATTTCTATCTGATGGCTTGAAACTCTATAATCTTTGCATCACAAGGAAAAAAGAACGAATAGTAGCTTTCATCCGGGAAAAGTACATATAAGAATTTGAACATTTAGACAACAAAAGTGAGTATCCACAAAATGGCTAGCTCAGCAAAGAACTATGTGCAGTAACGTATATCCTTATGTTTGTATAACTAATAAGGTTTCCTCTATTCTTTCTGTATGTAAATTATACAAAAGTCACTCGAATAAAGAGATTGAGTTTTTATATACGGACGCTCTGTAACGCTATTATTTTCAGCATTCCATTCCATATGGGCATTTTACACCCTTAATTTTGCTCAGAGGTCTGTTAATTAGGGTTGAGGTTCTTTTACGTGCCGTAAATCTGTCAGGGGACCAACAGCTTTGCTTTCCTTACGTACGAGGTCGTTTTTTATTTTTCTTGTTTAACGGCGCTGTCAATTGCCAGGATCACATCAGCGTCGCCGGTGTGCCGGAATTTTGTCCCGCAGGAATTCTTTTACATGCCAGTAAATCTACTGACATGGAGCTGTCGTTTTTAAGCACACTTAAAAACCATCGGCCTGAGCCGGGTTTGAACCCGCGACCTTGGGATCCGTAGGCCAGCGTCTAACCAACTGAGCCACCCAGACCGAGATAGGATTTTTACACCCGAAAAAATCCATCGCTCTCCTCCTGGTTTGATGGCAACCAGGTAATCGTGATGACACATCACATAATTTAACAACTGTTAAACAAATTCAATTTGTTTTTAACTGAGAATCTCATTTCACCATTTATTTTTCCATTAGAAAAATTTTCTTCCCTATTCTTCCCTCTTCTCAGGACTCTTAGTTTCTTTCTTTCTTTCTTTTTTTTTTTTTTTTTTTTTTTTTTGTTTTGTTTTGTTTGCTTTCTCGGGTCAATCTTTTCAAAAAAACGTGTTTCATTAATTAGAATATCTAATGCTTTAATAATTTCCCCTTTTATTTCGTTTCTGTTTTGTTATCATCTTCTTTTGATTTTACTTCACTGCGCTTTTCTTCAACAGAAATACGAAGAGCAAAATGAAAGTAAACGAAATCTCCCTTTTTCTGTAATTGTCACATACATTTTTTGCCTTACCTGTTTGCCTTTTATTGTTTCGTTGTTTCTTCTCTTTCACTGTTTTATTTCTTTGCTCTTCAGTAAAAATGAAATGACACATTATTGTTAAGATAGGTATTATGGAAATGTAGATTACGTTTAATTTTCGATTTATTTACTAGTAAATTTTTTCTGAGTATAATATACTTCAATCGGCCAAATCAGGTAAGTAATTCATTCCAACCATATTTCAAACTCAGTCCTTTAAAACAATTTTCCTACTTTCACTGGCCATTTTTTGCCTGTTCTTCGATTTTTGATTTCGTCTATATCTATTGATTATCTTCTTGTACGAGTCTTTTATTTCTAGAAAACTGACAGAAATGTTTTCTCTAGGTCTGCGCTCTCCATTTCCCTTATTTACTACAATCGTACAAAGGGGCGGAAAAGGTGAAATAAACCACAAAGGTCACATCTTCCCGTAGTTCTCTTCCCACGCTACTTCACTCAAATCTCCTTAATGGATGAAATACCTAAGTTTTTCCCACACTTTTCAGTGAGAAGAAACTACATGTGTTACTGTCCACTATAGGTACTGACTTTTAGAGTAGTGTAACTATCTTCTTCATTTTCTTCTAAGAGTAGATGTACCTGGAAATCACCCAGGAGTTGCTTATAGAATCAAGAGATTTGTAAATTTAATATCACGTTTCTTATGAAGAAATCATCATCCTGTTTGCTAGAGAAAAGGCACTTTGATTTTCTCTCTTCTCGTTTTCTGTTTACTTTTCAGCTTATGTCAACAAATGCCGCTCAAACAAGATATTGCTCTTTGCTACACGGCGCTTTGTCTACTACAGTCGGTTCCTTTGTCTAGGATGCCACTTCACTTGTAAAAATACACAGGACAGTTTCTGTCTTACTTGTGGCATGTATTTTAATAGTTGCTTTCTTCTCCTTTAGTATAATCAATTACTAGAACTTAACTGTCCTTTTTCAAGATTGAAAAGGGTAGAATCAGACTGAAACATTCTATGCCATAGCCGCGATTCGAACCAAGGTTTAATTATTGCTTTAATAAATATTGATTTACTTTCTGTCAAACTATTTTGACTTGAACTTATCGTCTAGGTTCATGATGTGTTAAATTATACAGCAATCCTCTACTTTAATTTTCTTAATCTTTATAACATTTTTAGATAAATATGGGTGACAGCATCCATAGATTCTGGAGAGGAATGCCGCGCCTGTACTTAATGTTATGGAAATCCACTCTAGTTATAATGCAGCAATAATAATTTATTCGGAGGACGCTATTGGATACCCTATAAGAGAACTATAAATAAATGAAAGTAATAAACACTATTTAGATAATGGCATATTATTTACTCCTTTTGAATAAACCATTTAAAAAATATCTCTAAACAGGGTTCTAATGACAGTATTAGGAATGTAAGGAAAGAACAAGAAAACTGGCACCACATTTCATTACAGCAGTAACAAAAACAACAGCAGCAACACCACCACCACCACCACCACCACCACCACCACCACACCAACTACCACCACCGTCACTGCCCCCGCCACCGCCCCCGCCCCCGCCCCCGCCGCCGCCGCCTCCACCACCACATCTAATAACAATAATAATGATAATAGTAATAATAATCATTATAATGATAATGATGATGATAAAAAAAATTAATAATAATAATAATAATAATAATAATAATAATAATAATAATAATAATAATAATAATAATAATAATAATAATAATAATAATAATAATAATAATAATAATAATAATAATAATAATAATAATAATAATAATAATAATAATAACCCCTAGCACAACAGCTTTCGTAGGCCAAGACATGCCGCACCACCGCTGCGTCCTTTAACTCTGCCGACAGGCATGAGTGGGGTGTAGTACCGGAGGGTGGACGTGGCCAGCGCCGTCGCGACCTGCGGTCGCCAGTTCTTTATCAAGTAGCTTCTCAACTGGCCCTCCGAGACCTAACGAGACTGAGTGCACCCCGTGCCAGACCTCCCAGCTGGAGAAAACTTGCCACGCTGGTACTGGAGATCGAACATGGGTCCTCCGCGTCATAGGCAAACGCGCTACCGCTGCGCGGAGGCCGTCAATAACAACAATATAATGTAAATATACGGTACTATACTAATTGTCACATATGTAGTACCTTATGAAAATAATTTCTAAACTTTCTAAAATTTATGTTAGTATAAATTTTATACTTTGCCTACCTCTATGAATAACCATAGTGTATAACCCCGGCAAAATATGTTTTCGATTACATAAACACTGGCGTTAGATTTCGCAAACCATTTCAAAAGTTAACAAATTCATGGGTCTCATCGCCACAGATGTTATTAGCGTTCCATCTTTCTGTCAATGATTAATAGGCTCCGCTATGCCAATATCGGATGAACAGCACGATTCATAGGCATATTTTAGCCAAAGAACATGCAAATTTGTCTGCATTACAGTTGGAAATGACAGTGCAAGAATTATTATGCACATAGGCGTTGTCCTGCGCCCTTCTCTTGCATGCCTAGAGCGATATTTCACCAAACCATTACCTCCGAAACTTCCCTTTTGGTGTCTCCCTTAATAAGCTTTGCATGTCCCAATCTCCCTACAGTTACACAAGTTTTTTTCCCTCCCTATGAAGCACTTATATTTGAGAATAATGCGAAATGAATGAGGGAACCTTAAACTTTACATTAGCGTTCCAACTCTTTTAACATAGATCACAGAGTATTGTACTAAAACAAGAATGTAAACTGATGTAAAAATAACATTTACCAAACAACTACTGTTTTATTAGAAACGTTAACAAGTTAGGCTTGTTCAAATATGTCAGTAATTGAATTTATTCATTTACTCAAATTTTTGAGACCGAGTGTGGTCGAATGGTCAACGTTCTGGCTTCTCAACCTAGAGATCCCGGGTTCAATTCCTGGAATCACAAGAACTATATAGTAAGAATCTGGGAGTGGCTGTAAGTGCGTTTAATGTTGCAAACGAATCAGCCTACAGCTCAGCAATTAATAACACCATCAGTTGTTTCTGAAGTCAAAGCTCCCTATAAGACCATGCAAGTTAAAGGAAGCTATGGTAATGAAATAATGAAAACGTAATTATGTTTTAATATCCTTTTACCTAAAAACAATAATCACAACTGAAACTATACAGAAATTCTTACATCAGGAATAATCCTAATGCTATTCTGGATCATCAACTTCAAGAAAATTACCTAAAATGTTCTATGAACACTTATTTAAAATACATGTACAGTAATAATAACAACAACAACAATAATAATAATAATAATAATAATAATAATAATAATAATAATAATAATAATAATAATAATAATAATAATAATAATAATAATAATAATAATAATAATAATAATAATAATAATAATAATAATAATAATAATAATAATAATAATAATAATAATAATAATAATAATAATAATAATAATAATAATAATAACCGGTAACAAAACCTTAACTGAGAATTCTTTTTTTTCTGTTTTTTTGTTTTAACTTTCAGAGCCTGAATTAATAATTCGTACTAATGTTTACAACGGATGGTATCAAAACCAAAAGTTTGCACATTTTGAACACATTTAAATGCCTCTGTGGGAAAGAGTGCTGGACCTATCAACTTTTTTTATAGTCGCTTTAACTTAAAGTCATGTCGCGACTTCACAATTTTTTGCACATTTAATATTGGAATAAAAAAAAGAACATTAAAACAGTTAACATTGTAGTCAGGTGAACTTTACACTATTGTCCGCCTAAATTGTGGCACTGTTCGGAAGATAGATATTGGAAATACAAACAGCTGATGCTAGATTTACTGAAACTGCCACTTCTTGTAATTCAGTATTTAAAGTACTTCCCTGTGATATGAATCATTTTCACGTAAATTGCTACTTTTCCGCTAGCATGACTGTCATTGATTCTATTTTCGTGATGTACTTTGACCTGTTTTAGTTTACAGATGGAATTATCTCGGAAATTAGTTTCCTGTTTATACGACATTTCAGGTTGGTGTTTATTAATCAGAAGTTGTAATTATTCAAATTGCGGTCACAATCCATTGATATTCTATTACATTAGTTCAGGCTTCATGTTCTGAGTGCTGAATGGTTTGTACTCTGTCGATTCAGGGGATTATTTGGCATCAAGCTGTCCTTTGTCATGTATTTGTTTTACCTATGATGTGGTTAGCAATTACTGGACAAACATTGGATAAGATTATCCTTTGGTGTTTTGTAAGAAGGGGTCGCATCTCCTGTGATACGTTGTTTACTTATATCTTAGAGTATTTACTAGTTAGATCTTCAACACATTTCTTGTTAGAGAGCAAAAACAAGGCCAGACAGAAAAACGAACGAAATAAGGCCAGGCAGAAAAAAGAAAGGAAAGAAGGAAAGAGAGAAAGAAGGGTAGAAAAAACAAAGCAAGAAAATAAGAAAGAAAGAAAGAAAGAAAGAAAGAAAGAAAGAAAGAAGGAAGGAAAGAAAGAAAGAAGGAAAGAAGGAAAGAAAGAAAGAAAGAAAGAAAGAAAGAAAGAAAGAAAGAAAGAAAGAAAGAAAGAAAGAAAGAAAGAAAGAAAGAAAGAAAGAAAGAAAGAAAGAAGGAAAGAAAGAAAGAAGGAAAGAAAGAAGGAAAGAAAGAAAGAAAGAAACAACGAAACAAAGAAAGAGAAACAAACAAAAAAAGAAACAAATAGACAAAGAAACAAAGAGAGAGACTGAAACCGAAAGGTCTGTGCGGTTATGCAACCACGCGAGCAGAGTTGCAGTTAAGCTAGCTGGGAATTAGTTGCTGTGGACCTGTAATGAATCGCTCCCATCCTCCGCGAGGCACCCCCTCTTCCGGTTCGGAAATCACAGCACTGCACCAGAGTAAATATCCATTACAATGTTTGAAAGGATTGTGTAGGTCTCCTAAAACAGATTTCCCTAATACACTGTTTGATTTATTTCTCATCCATCCGGTAACTGTTGGAATACTTGACTATATGTTTGAGTTTAGTCATAACCTCGTACCCTGTCGATATTCTGGTAATCCGAGCGCTGCCAGTTGTCTCATTTCGAAAGCTCAAGGGAAAGAGTCGAGACATATAGCATTTCAGTCACAGTGGTAACTTTTTTATTATATAACCCGCAATTCAACCCCCTGCTCACCGCTTTCTCTTCTCCCTAACACTGCGGTAAATGTCATCCACACTTTCAACTTTCCCATCTAAGCCCGTTAACGAATGAATGGGTGTGTCTCTTTCGATTTAAATATACATATACAATCTCGTAGAGATGGATCCTTAACAATCGCAAGAGCTCCATAATCTTCCGCGCTTTTATAATACACAAGGATAATAAACAACGAAAAACTTAGAGTGAAGCTCCAGTACCAACTATAAAAATAGAAGAAAACATATAATAGTGTATTATGCAACGAGAGAATAATGATAGCAATTTAAATACGAGTTTCATAATATTCATGCGAGTATCTTAATTGTCACTATGCTCAAAGTTTCATACAACTATTTATGCTCAACCATGAATCAAGTTTAAACCATTTATAAAGTGTTTTTAATATTCTACGTTGCTTGTTATTGTCTCTGGAGTCCGACACTTCAATTATGTATTTGTTATTCGATAGTACATTCGAGAATCGATAGTTGCGCCTTCAACTCTTTTTATGTTGACCTTGACACAATGATACAAGCAGCATGTATGTTATATTTAAAAAAATAAACATCGAAGTAACATATTGAGCAATTCTAAGCATTAATAACGAATATCTGAGAAACGGTTGATGCCACAAACATTTATTTGAAAGAAGCTGTGAGTTTTAAACAGCTAAAGATTTACTTCATAAAGGTGCATAGTTTAAGGTGGGAAACGTAATGTTGTATCGCATCTTTGAAAAATATTTAAGATAAATACCAAGTAGTGCATTTTTTTTTCGGGGGGGGGGGAGGTTCAGGAGCCGGAAAACTCGTATTTAAGGTGAAATCTTGTTAATGAATTTCTGGATGAACCGCATTACCTAACTTGTTTACCTATTAAGTACTTACGTGGTAGAGAAACTATTATTTTTATGGGTATTCTACTACGGTGGGACGACTGTTCGAACCTGGAACGTAGGGACTTCTGCGCATCTCTGTGCCCTATCTGCCTGCTGCATGTAGCATTTTTTATCTGTTTCCTTGTTTCTGTGGGGTAACAGCCACAATTATTGACTGGGGTTCCCTTCTGTTGAACAAACTGTATATATTACCTATATATTTTAAAGGGTTTCTTTTATTAAGGGTAAACCGTAGTGAAAAAAGTAATCTGCAAAGAATTGAAGTTGGGGGCTTAATTTTTTGCACAGGTATTTCCAGCAACTAAATAAACGTGTGCACCAAATTTCATTCGAATATCTAATCACATTATTGATATATTAATTAATTTATATAAATGTTATTGTGTATAATCAAAATCTTATCACGTTTAAGATGTGTTGAACTACACAGTTGATTTTTTAAAAATTATATCCCTTATTGTCTTTGTAACAAATTAAAGAACGGAAATTTTATATAATGAGTAGTTTTTCTTAAAAAGAGCGGATTATTATACTCATTATTTTTAAAAAACATTATAATCAGTATCGAAATTTCATTCGGGCATTTTACTAATCTTATTCTAAACTACATTGGAAAAGATTTTTAGATGGATTTTTGTGGAAGAAGATCAATTCTGAATTTGAGAAAATAACAAAAAAAAAAAAAAAAAAAAAAAAAAAAAAGGAAAAGAAAAAAAAAAAACTTTCCGAGAAAAATGGGTTTGAATAGTCACACACTTTCTCATTCACCTCTATGTAACTATCTTTTTTTGCCCCATCTGATTTTGTTCATCGATTTCCATAAGGTTGGTGTACTGTCTCTTTTCGGCACTACAAAACAGTAATTCAATAAATGATTTTAAAATATACCTAACATGCAGCGTTTACAAACACGTGGTCTGTTCATAGGAATAAAAGCAAAGTTTCTCTTGTAAAAACTTAAAATAAAATAAATAATACTATACACGATTATTATAGTCAAACAACCTCGTAAACACACTGAAGAATTTCAAATATAAGATCAAATGCCACTAACAGCTGTAAGCAACAGAAATTTGTCAAGCCAAATAGAAGCATGGTAAATAACTTCAGGAATCAAAAAATAACAAACGAAAAATACTGTCCTCTTGGTATTTATTGGAGAACTTGTTCAACTAGACTACGGTGAATTGATAGACAGCAGAACACTTGGCGCCATCTTTAAAAACAATGTATTCCAAGCATCATGAAAGGAAGGTGTGTGCACGCCCGTTTAAAAGACAGAGGCGTACAGCTTTAAAAATGGGGTACAAATAAGTGTTTCCCCCTCCCTAGTGGATTAAAACTTTTCTGATGTATTTTTTGTGTTATGGTGTATTTTTTACAATAAGAATTAATTTTTTTACCAAGCAGGCTAAAAGATAACTTCATTGACGTAATGACCTTAACTAATGTGAACTTTAAAAAGTTGTAAAAAATGTAAACAAAAGAAGCGAAATGTACACTGTCTTGTTAATTAACGTGACTACAAATACTGAGCCACACTGATTCCTAATGAACGGAGCTGAGATAGGAAAGTTATATCACATGGAAATCTGTCTAGGGTTACAACTTTTCCTTAGAACGCCACTAGAACATTCCTTGTATTATGGGATATCTTCAACTTTCTAATTTTTATCCCATCTCTCTTCAAACACTGAAGTTGGCAGTGACTGAAGTAACAGTAAATACTATTTTGAGAAACTTGATCGTTACTCAAGCTTGCCTTTGCACGCTTCGGTGCGTTTTCTGTACGCTCCAGTAGTTTTAAATTATTCTGGGAGTCTCGTTCTGTGTCAACTATTGTTACTATATCCGAAAGAGGAGAGTTTTAACAGGTGGAATTTTGCAAATCTACATTCATACGCCTCACTGCTTTTCTATAACCACTAGTTCCACTTGTCTGCTAAGAAATATGCAGTCCGTGTAGCTGTGGTTGTCTTCGCATAGTTATATCCCCCGAATTTTCTGTTTCTCCATTTCATCTCACTTCTCATTTCCCTTCATCTTTCATCTCTTTGTTTCACAATTGAAAGTCTCGGCGCTGCATGGCAGGGGAAAAGACTGCTCTCTGTAAATTCTGTGCCCCGGCGAGGGCAAGCAGGGGTTAGGAGGGCGGGTTATATCAGCTACTACCCGGGAGTTTCAATCTGAAAAACGTAGGGACCCTGTATTGTCGTAACTCCTGATTCGGCCACCCTCTGTCTCCGTTCACCTCATCCCTCCCTGTCGGAAATCCCTACAGGGTATTTGGTTTATCTCATGCGTAAAGAGAGCGAAAGAAATACGTTGAAAAGAGACTGTTATGAGGAAGGTGGGAGAGGATTGGGCTCCTTCTATCCAATCAATGCTGGACTAAAGACGCAAACATTAATAGACTTCCGAGGTTTTTGCGCACAAAACATTTTCTACACCAAGTTCCTAACTTTGCTAGTGGGAGTGACACTCCACTTTCATGGTCCTAAACCACTGCAACTATAAAAATGCTGCTGAAGGTCTTACGCCCCACACCTGATCTTACGTCATATATACTCAGTAGGTTCAACTGAGTAGATGTTACTACTTCAAACATAAACATTATGTTATTCTTGGCTCCTTCAGAAACTGGTTGTTAACTAGTGAAATATTACAGTGACATTGAGCTGTAGTAAGGCTATAATATTATTAAATTTTGCTTATGGCATTTGTATCAATTTGCCATAGATAACGAAGAATTGCTGTGAGGTCAAGAAGAAAGAGCTGAAAATATATCGGGCAGGGTAGCTTTCATGTAGAATAATACATGTATAAACAGCTACATGTTATTTCATATAATCAGTGGAAACATAAACCTTGTCCTAACCACAAGCAGCAATTACGAAGCAGTTGAGTAAACTGTGTTTACATTTATTCAATGTCACTCTTCAATTGTTTCCAATTACAGAATACACCAGAAGTTATAAAGTGGACCTTTGTTTATTCGCAAGCAGTGTTTAAATAAAAGCAGAAACAACGGAAATATGTTACAGGCGTGGCAATGCTGTAAGATAATCTTGCAGAAATAGGAATGAGGTAAACATTATAAAAGTAAATACAATAATTCTAATTATACACAAATAACAAGAAATATCTCCGAAATATATCCTATAAAAAGAATTATTTGGACATAAATTGTGTGCTTTAACAAGATCTACATTTTTGTATTGTAAGATTTGATCTATCTCTTACGGTTTACGAGTTACTCAGAATTCATCCAGAGTAAACAGGATTGCATGGGCTATACATTTCATTTGTCATAAAAAATATCTCAAACATATGGCATTTTAATCAAAATCGTTAGAGCCATTTTCAAGAAAATAAAAACTTTCCATGTAAAAGGTAGTCTAGATTGGAAGAATTTTCTTCAAAATCTTCGTGTCGCATTCTTGAAAGGCATTAACTTAAGTATCGACTTTGGTTTTGCGCCGACATTTCGTTTTTGAGTTATGCTGCCCACAGACTGACACACACACGCGCGCGCGCGCGCGCACGCACGCACACGCACACACGGGCCTTCTTCTAAAGGTGCCTTTTTTTGGAATCAGCGGACCTCCGACATAAAATATTTGGATGGAATACAATACTTCCTCTGCTTTAATACACGTGACAGAGAAAGTAAAAATGCCTTCTTTGGATTCAAGGAGTCTCAAAACACGTATTTCTCGTGAAAATTTGATATCAAATTCTCAGGTGGAAGGCAATAGTTCCTCTAGTAAGTACTTGGTAGAACCTAAGAATTGTGGATATCTCATTAAATCGCGTTTCATTAAAACTTGCACACTTTGAGCCAACTACCCGCTTTATCGCATTTTAAACCTCATTAAAAAGTGCTTTACGGGCGGTGAAAATATGAAACACAAGAGTAAATATAAAATTTTATTAACATTTCGCAATATGCGGTATTTGTGAAAAATCCCATCCCTACGCATGATGCATTCCGCGCACATTTGTATAAACCGGAGAAGGAAAGTTTGTAGCTATAAGGCCGAAGGACATTTTAGCGCTCTTCTTTTCAACAATGATCGTAGTGCAGGTAGGGTAGCTAAACATTTTAATTGCAGGTGAGAGGAAAGGAGAAGTAGAATTCCAATAAAACTGCTGTCTAATTGGGAGTTGTGGGTCAGGACACTGATTGACAATGTTCTGCTCATGACAGCCCTTCAAGCCATCCACAATTTAATATAGGTAACAAAGGGCACTCGTGCAACATTGTAAGCGTACGCTTCACAAGTTGTAATTAATTGTATGTTTTACCTCGGTTTTCGCAGTGATGTAAAAATGTAGCACGCAGTCAGTTGCAGACGCAGTAAGATTAGTCTCTACGTCATATGTCAATGTCATTGTCAGAAGATACCGTAATTGTGTCGGTGGTAAATTTCACAAACTTACTGTATGGACTACGCCTGTACACTTTGAACTCAATGTCTTGAGGAACTGTAGAGCTGTACAGTTCGTGTTCTCTACTGGCTGTCCAGGAGTCAACCAAAAGGAGGGCTTTAGTTTTTCTGGTATATTTGGACATATTACTTGCAGCTGAATGCGTATGTGGAGGGATTTAGTTGAGAAGGGAAACCTAAAACCTCCTTTCCCTCCTGTCAATACAGTTGCAGCATAGAAGCTAAAACATAACAAAGAGGTTTTCTCTCTAGTTAGTAACAAAACAAAAATAGTTTTGTTCTATTCTGTGCGGCAACTAGCGTGAGCAGCTCTTGCCAGACCCATCCATGCATACCCTGAGAGAAAGATCACATAGTGCACCAATGATCAGCCAATAGCAGATCCATCAAAGATGGTCATATCGGAAACGGCATCCAAAAGTGTCACAGAAAATCAAAATGCGAAATCTCCGATTTCAAAGTGCTAAAAATCACCATCTCTAATCATGTTGTAGACAGATAAATGTTGGGCAATAGACAGGTGCTTCAACGCAACAAATGCCCCTAAACAATGTAGATGTGCAATGCTGCTATTACCTCTGAAGTGCACGTATAGTTGGTGCTCAATAATGTGGGACTTTTATATTCAGTGCATGCCGTGCTGAATAAATATATGGGTGCATTTTCGCAGTGTTTGGTTTGCCATTCTTTCCATTTGCATGTCAATGACACAGAACCGTGAAACGCTAGGTTGGAGTGCTTCTGAGTTATTTGTGTGCTGTATAGGTCAACAGAGCGTAAACCCCAGTATAAAGGGACGCATATTAAGTATTCCATCACGTACGCATGTCCTGGGATTTAGGACAACAGCTATTTCTGAACTTTTCACACTAAAGTTAACAGGAATGACACTTTTTATTACTGACATAATAGCTGCTTGGGGAGATATCAATTAAAATTACCAAACTTTTTATTTCTATATTTTACTTTCATTGTGTACTCTGAAGTTTAAATAAGACGTCCCTAAGGTTTTATTTTGAATTTCCACAAAAAAAAAAAAAAAAAAAAAAAAACGTAACGTTTAATAAAATGTTCCAGATTTACCGTATCCTTAACCATAGATATCGTTTTATTATAGGCAATGATTTATCGCTATAGAAACCATAGACGGCATTACAGTTATAGCTATTTTGTGTGCTTAACAGTAATGTTCCTCTCATTTTAATTACACAATTTTCTGAACAAAGTTATGCACATAGAACTTTCTAAAGTAAGAATGGTTTTTATTCTCGTATGAGCCTAAATTTGCTCTTTGTTTTTCGAAATGTTGATTTTTAAAGCCTATTTATTCATATTTCACAAAATATGTAATAGATGTTTATAAAACTTCACAAAGTTATATAAGTATATATAAGCTTCAATTCCATAGGAGAAAATGTGGAGGTGTTATATAGTTCGTAAAAGATAGCAATGCACACAGTTGGAAAGAAGTATCAATTTTGGAATATTATTCTTAAACAATCACATAGAACAAAGGGTCGAAAAAGAACTAGCAATGAACTATTTTACTATAATTAATTAAAGTTTATGTAATTACATTCGAATGTTTATTATTCGAAATCGTCGTTATTCGAAAATTTTTATTGGTCCCTTAAATTTCGCATTAAACCAATGTAAAAGAAATCTGATGTGTTGCACTCACATTACTTTCTCTACTCCCAAACTAACTATTCTTATAAACTCTTATTCATCTATCTCCTTCATGCTAATAAAGATAAACAATGGTAGAAATTAGCTTATTGCAGGCAACACAATCTTTTGGTGGATTGCGATGACACGAAATATGTTACACGCAATAAAAAGGTATGAAAATCAATTGTATTGCGATTGTCGGCATAATTACCGACGTTTACTCTGGCGATTAAGCGCGAATTCCAATGCAACTCCGAAAATTAGTGTTTACGATTTACCACGAAATGTATAATTTATTGCGATATTTACTCGCGAAGTGAACGTTTATTTGTGATTTAACATGTAATTAATATTTCATTGCCATGTATCTTTGAAACTGATGTTAAGAGACTCATTTCAGGAATAAAATAAGATGTGTTTCGCTTTTTACAACATAGAAAGCCAGATGCGAAGTTAAGGTCAAGAGTTCAAGATCCGTGTGGCTGGAAGAAATCCAACAATATTTATGAGCAGGAAAGGTATTTGAGCGTGGCAGGGAAGGTGAGTTAACAGATAACCAGTGGCGTACGTGAGCGTTCAATGAACGCATAGAATAATATACCTTCCATGCTACAGCACCGCCACTGGAGTAAAGTGCCGGAGACAACAACCCCTTTAACTCTTTCGGAAAAAGTTGTCCTTCCAAAATTTAAAATGACAAATACGAAATATCTTCCAAACTATAGCTCGGCTGGGGGAAGTTAACTTTTGAAGTTCCCTGAATCCCCTGCCCCCCCCCCACCCCAATAAATATTTTTTTTTAGAAAAGCTGTTTGTCCGTCTGTCTGTGTGTGAATAGCATAACTCAAAAATGAAACCGGTTAAATACCAATACTATTTAAGTTCTGCCTCTTCCAAAGATGCGTGTAAACCCATTAAATGGATGAAAATATTTATTTTAAAAAAAAAATGCCTTTGCTATTTTGATTAAAGCACCATACGTATTAGGTGGTTTCATGGCAAATGAAATGTATCTATACCTTGAATTTCCTGAGAATAGCCGTTCAAGTCCCCTATATTCTAAATGATTGTTGCATAACTGGTAGTGGTGTCGGTCTGGGTGGCTCAGTTGGTTAGACGCTGGCCGACTATTCAAGGTCGCGGGTTCGAATCCGGCCAAGCCCGATGGCTTTTAAGTGCGGTTAAAAACGACAGTTCCATGTCAGTAGATTTACTGGCACGTAAAGGAACTCCTGCGGGACAAAATCCCGGCACATCGGCGATGTTGGTGTGATCCTGGCAATTTACAGCGTCGTTAAACAACAAAATATTTTTTTTAATTTTTGTAAGACATAGACAAACTCTACCTACCCTCCATCCCCTTATGTAGGACTTACCTAGGGTCAGACTCCTGTCGAGGAGCACAGGAACATACGGAACAGACAGTGTGAAGACCTGGAAGCGGGTGGTCAGTCAAGCACCGGGTATGAAAGTGAGGAAGAGGATAATATGAAATGCAGGCGAAATGGATGATTGGAAAGGTGGTGATGAAGCAATTGGTGGAATGAGTGGCGGGGGAAACCGGAGAACCCGGAGAAAACCCGTCATCACAAATATCACACGCGTGTGCCTGGGATTGAACTTTGGCCACCTAGGTGGTAAGTCAGCAGTCTAACCACTTCCACGGCGCCGCCCCTCTTCCTACATAAAATTCAGATCTCAAACAGAAAACAATGTTGCATAATTTGTGTGTAGTTAATCATTATAGTATATTTCTTATTATAGATATATTTGAATTTAAATATAGATGTCTCAAATAGGGAGTCGTTATTCCCGATATTCCTTTCTTCCTTACACCCTCCGTTCTGGTACTCAAAGTGAACAGAATATCAAAGCTATTGTATAGCGACCAAATCTAAAAAGATTTCACTATTGCTTAAGCCTACTGAGTTTCCCTATTCTCGCTGAACCCACAAGGAAATATATAATGAAACCATTTCTGCAAAAGTCTGTTTCGATTAATCTGAAGTAAAAGAGAAGAATAAGCATTTCTAACAATACTTGTACAAGAATGAGTAGGTGGACAGATATACACACAGACGGAACTTAGGCACACATACATACAAACACAGACAGTAAAACTATCATCTTTTCGGGTTCAATGACTCTCAAAACGTCTCCTTTCAGAGACATATTGATATAGCATCTTTAGGTGGAATACCTACAACAGCTCTAGTTCCCAAAAGAATTTTGCTTTAATCTCTTGAAATGGAACAACTAGGCATATCATTTTTATCTATATTTATCCGACTTATTTTCGTTTTTAAGTTATACTGTTCCAGGAAGGCATATGCATACACATGTGCACATACATATACTTTTATAAAAATACTGTTAGGCTCAGAGAGCCCAAAAATATGTATATTTGGTCCAACCTTATAACGAAACTGTGTTCAACTGCATTACTTTCGCTATTATGTATTTAAGCGACGGATAAAATAATAACATCTAATCAGTTGTAATTAAACATGATGGTAGCGAATGCCGTACAGTTTTCAGAAGAATGTTCTCTCCGTTTTCATCCTCTAAACCCATTAAAGATACCGTGGACCTTGAGTTTTAAGTGTAAAGCAGATTTTCATTCCTTTCCCGCAATAACGTAAGCAAAGAGAGTGAATTAAAGCGGGTAGAGCGAAATCCCCAGGAGAAATTTCAGATATACGTTTCCATTAGAGGATGGACCCGCCTTGGGACAGATGTGGTAGCACACAAGTTTAATTGTTAAACTATCTTCCACATCCTTCTCACCAAGCACCAAAGTACCCGTGTTCACGGTCCAAGCTTAAAAACATACCTACCTATGTTCGTTCTTTAATAATGCTGCAAACTATGTCTCCATTACAGCAACTTGTGAACTAAGCCAGCTTGTTCCTTGTTCCATTTAATTACTTTAAACTTGTGAGAACTAATACCCAGAGAGATAGCTTTGCGGTAACGTGAGAAGTTCGCAGAAGGTCCTAGGTGTGATTCCTGAAACTGGCCGCTTTACAGTGAATTTTTCGACGTCTTCCCTGGCAAATGCTGGAGTGGTTTCTCATCTACCATGAATTTCCTATCACTCATTTCCTATCACTTCGCTTTCCTTTTATGTTTCAGCTAGGCTAAAGGGGCTGACAGTGCCGCTCGATGTCGGACAGTTGGCGCACATGTTTGTTCGCTGTAAAGTTCACGGCTTGCTAGATGACAATCTTCCCTGAGGTTCCTCAGAGGACGAGCCCTTTCTGGTTCCGCCAAAGAGAAGTCTTCTCTGAGCAGTCGGTGGATGTTACCGTGTCATCAAGCTTAGGATCGTTAGGTGCAAGCAGCGCCCAAGAAACTCTTCGACGGATTTTGTATCGTTTCCTGAAGTATTTTGAAGCGCGATCTTCACCTTAGGTATCACAGAGCGTGGTGGCTTAATGACACAGTAATAAGGGGGCAAAGAGGGGAGATTTATGCCTTGCTTTTTCTGAAAACGATCCAGTGATATATATTTACAATCACACACATAAACACACACACACACACAACCTGTCATTGATGTATATGTATGCTGGCGATGGAAAATCTTTTATATAGGTGCTTAAAGCTGCTAATAATTGAAACCAATTGGAAACAGCAGCATTAAGTGGAACTAAAGGAATCTAATATATTTTCTATCCCTGTATATAGTGATTTAATAAAATACCATTTTGTTATAATTTACTAATCATGTTTAGAAACAAGAAATAAATTTATTTACGAGACGGTTTACATGAATATGATAATACATATTATAGTAATAAAATTGTATTATATTTTGTATATGTTCCTATTGTATTCCTATGATCAGCAATAGGTTAGTAAAGGTAAATTAGCCAATAAAATTATAGATGAGTTACAAGGAAAACGCGGTACTTTACTTAGTTATTTGTTTATTGATTCCATTTATTGATTCTCTTATAGCAAAATTTTTAAAAAAAATGTTTAAAATATCTATAAATTGTATGATTTAAGGAGATCCACGTGTTCTATTTAGATAGCTTATGTCTGTCTCTTGCTGTTTACCAGTTATGCAAAAGTCATCCAGAATGAAGAGGTCTTCTGAGGACATTCCCAGAAAATACAAGGTAGAACTTAGAAACTAGCAGGGAATCATCTATTTCTGTCCGTCACGGAGATTGACTGTCTACTTGGATTTTACACGTCACAGGCACTAGCTAACGCACCCTGTAATTGAAGGTCGGAAGAGGGGAAGCAGCAGCTAATTACGTAAGCATCTCCAAAGAGACAAAATTGGACATCGCTGATTTAGACTGCTACCAAAGCGAGTTGCTCATTTTTGTGGTTTCTGTTCACTAAGAGAGGCGTTTCACTGTCGATCCTTTCTATAACACGTGGATGTGGTTATTAACCACAAATAGTCTTGCCGTTTTCTTTACGCGATAATGTAAGTTTTCAGTGGCAGAAAAAGATGCTTTAATTATGGAAATGCACTACGCTTGTATTTACCACACATGAATTACTAAGAATTTTCTTGTCTTGCCAGTTATACAGTTTATGTGAAATACAAATTGGTAGTGTACAAGGGGCACTTTTACTGCTACAATAAATCCGATGTGTTGCACTCACATGACTTTTTCTGCTCCTGTACTAACCGTTCTTACAAACTTTTATTCCTATATCTTCATGTTAATACAGATAAACATTGGCAGAAATTATTTTATTGCTTATTTCCTTGTAGGTACATGGAGAATATGGGAATACATTTGAGCGATAGTCAAATCTGTCAAATTCCGTTCTCTTTGCGCGGTTAAATATAGAAAAATGAATAACGATGTTCCATTTGACAGAAGTATAAGTTCTCCAAACTCACACAAATAACAAGGCGTATCTCCGAAACGGTTCACTCTACAAAAATTTATTTACACATAAATTGGGTATTTTAGCAAGATATACATTCTTTGTATAGTATGATTTGATCTATCTCTTGCGGTTTACCAGTTACGCAAAAGTCATCCAGAGTAAATACGACTTCAGGTGTTGTATCCAGAAAATTCAAGATACATATTTCATTTGTCGTAGAAATATCTCAAACATAAAGCATTTTAATCAATATCGTTAGAGCCATTTTCAAGAAAATAAACATTTTCGAAAGATTTTCCACGTAAAGGATAGTTTAGGGTGAGGAAATTTTCTTCAAAAACTTTGTGTCGCAGCTTTGAAAGAAATTAAACTTAAATTCCATCTTTGGTTACTAACCGACTTTTCGTTTTTGAGTTATATTGCCCACAGACTTACACACATATGCACACACGGACCTTTTCTAATAATGGTTTTTTGGATTCAGGGGGGCCTCAAAACATATATTAACGATGAAATCTTGACATCGACCTTTGGGGTGGAATACAATAATACTATACGTAGTACAGAAAGTAAAAATTACAATTTATTGAAACATTCACACCAATAGCAATGAATATTTCCGAAATGGATAATGGATAATGGGATGACGCAAACAATTATTTCACATAAACTGCGTGTCTTTTTGAATTTTATTTATGAATGCTCTTTAATTATTGTGATTCTCAGAGGCCCGCTCTATATTGGGCATGAAGGACAGCTTAATTTTGCTCAGAGGCGTCCTTATCAGACTTGAGGTTCTTTCACGTGCCATAGGATGACACATGATCACCAGTTATACTATTTTCCAAAGGAAGCCATTATAAGGACTTTTGCGCCCAAAAAATCGATCGTCCTCCGCCGCGTTTCAACCCACGACCTCGAGAACCAGAGGCTAGCATGTTACCTGTAGACTACGAAGGACAAGTGTGTGTTTTAAACAACTGCAATTTAATGCAGAAAGTTTTGCCTATCTCTCATGGTTTACAAATTACTACACAAATTAATTCCAAAGGAAACGGGCCGTACAACCTTTTATAGAATATTCAGGTCAAGCAGTTCCTTAAAAATATAAATGTCGGTATAAATATTTTAATAAAACTAATTACAAGCATTTTTGAGAAAATCATAACTGCCGCAACATTTTTCGTGAAAAATGTATTTTGGTGAGCGGAGGTTTTCGTCAGCATATTTCTGTTGTACCCTTGGGAAATTCTGAAATGAAACACTACTTTTCGTTTTTGATTTACGCTACATTTTCTAAAAATTAACCTTTGTGGGCTTCAAAACGTGTATCTTGATATCAAATGTCTACTGGGTAGAATACAATATTTCCTGCTCCTAATGGTTGGTAATAAGTGTTAGAGAGAATAATATAACCCATCTTATTACGAAGGGATTTACTCATAAAAAAGCGAATCGGTTATTTTCTCGCTTGTGAAGACGTGATGAGTTCCAAGCGTCGTGGATAAATCCTTTGACAGGATCGTGGAAAGGTCGACACCTGTGCGTGTTAAGTGCTCCAGGCTATCTTCTCCAGTGAAAGTGTTGAGTTTCAGCGAAAATAAGCGAACAGCAGTTGCGTAGATTTTAGAAGCGTTCGCAACTAACATATTTCACAGATGTATGCCACCTTTTACTTTATTGTGGTACAAAAGAAACCCCTTCTTCCCTCCTCTTTATTCGAGAAAACGAAAAGTAGGTTAAAAACGAGAGTTGGAATTTAAGTTTAATATCTTTCAGGAATGTGACACAAGGATTTTGAAGAAAATTCCTCTAACCTGACCGCTTTACGTGTAAAATTTTTCGAAAATTTTGATGTTCTCAAAAATGGCCCTAACGAGTTTGATTAAAATTCCATATGTTTAAGATGCTGTTTATGGCAAATGAAATACATGTTTTGAATTTTCGGCTATAGCTCATGTAGCCTTGTATACTTTTGAAGACTCCTGCATAACTGGTAAACCGTAAGAGATAAAGCAAATCTTACTCTCCAAAAAATGTAAATCTCATTAAAACACACAAGTTATGTCTAAAGGCATTTTTTGTGTAGTGAAACATTTCGGAGATAAATGTTCTTAGTTATTTGTGTGCATTTTGCAATACTTTAACTTTTCTCGCATGAAAGATGGTTATTAATTTTTTATCTCTTGGCGATGCAAAGAGAACAGAATTTCAAAGGCTTCATGTAGCGACCAGCTTTAAAATATTTGACTATCGCTCAAAGCCTACTGTATCCTCCTACCACCTACAAGAAAATCAGCAATAAGGTAATTTCTGCAAACTTTTATTTTGACTAACACAAACTAGATAGAGGTATAAGAGCTTTTAAGAATAGTTAGTACAAGAGTAGATAAAGTCGTGTGTTTGCAACACATCACACTTTTTCGATTTCTTTCCTACTCAACGCTTTTATTATTTACATTATCAGACAGTTTTCTTTGCAGAACCTCATCAGAAAATATAAAATATAGAGGCTTTGCGAAGACGATAGTCTTATGTTATGAAATCTAACAACGCTTCAAAAAAGTGTGTAGACGTACAATATAATGGAAATATGTGTGATAAAAGTAAATTATAACTTATCCAATAGAGTTGTATTTCAAGAGCGCTATAAATCAGTGCAAATTAGAGTAAAAAGGATATAAAAGTTCAACGAGTAGATTGAGTCTTGTCATTGTATATAACATTATAGTAGTATTTCCGTCGCCAACGATAGCAGAGTTTTCATGTAAATATCAACCAAGTTACAACCGGGAACAACAAGGAGCAAAAAGGCAAGGAACTGAGATCCTGCTTTAGAAACAGAGCTAAAAAAGAATCATCTTACCACATACAAACATATGTACTAAAGTATTACGTTACGAATGAGCATACAATGAATATAAAAAGAAACTAAAGAGCTATACACAGTTTCAATTAATTGTGACATTGGAACTACTTCATCAAATTCTTTAAGTCTGATTGAATCAAGACACATAAAACTTAATATCATACCGTGTTCCCCCTCCCCGCATTTAATTTGAAGCTAACATTTCTTAAAGTAGTCCTAAAAATATTTAAGATCCAATTAGAATCTTACAATGAATAATGTTGAGGAACTTTTGGTTGGGATATACATATGTTATATTACTACATATTCTATTTAGCAGACAAATATTTGTACTCACTTAATTTGTACGTTGGACCCAGCATTCCAGCACCTGTAACAGATAAAATTGCTTAAAAATTTACAATAATAAAATTATATTACCTTTGTAATAATTTTCCTAACAATGCAAAAGATTATGCCACATGATCTCTAGGGAGGCGTCTTAATGATGATAATGTCGCTTTTATAGATGGGTTAGTGCTCTTGCATAAAATATTTCAGAGTTCACAGTTTGTGAGCAAGAACACTTCGTGAGGTACGAATAACAAACATGCACAAAATAAATCAATGTAGCCGTTTTAGTTTCACGTCACGTATGAAGCTAAATTGGTCGTTCTTCGCTTCTTGATGTTTCACCGTTGATACTTAAATGTCGTTGGTGACGTGGTGTTGCCCTTTGATGTGTTTCGCTCCGGCTAGTCAGCTTGAGATCTCTTACTTTTATCTCGGGTTTGCGTATGTGTGATGGACAACCCAAGAACAACTTTATATATTATTTATTTATTTTAAATATTTTCGGGAGCTATGCCGATTCTATATGTAGAGGAATCTCACTCACGTCCGCACAGCACAACCTCCCGTACTGGTCTGTGGTTGAGTAGTGACGCTTTCTAGCTTACCCACGCTAAGAAGACCGTTCTCTTCCAATTTGAATGTCATGACGTCATCCAAGAAAGCCTCGTATCCAAAATGCTATTTCCTTTTCCCGCAATTTAGAAATGTCCCTTTCTATTATAACATGTTCTTTTATGAATTTCGAATATATAATTACCTTTTTAGGATTAAACGATGTTTACTTTATATTTTATTAAATATATCGCGCGACTTTTAAGGTTTTCAGACCTGACTTTCGAACGTGTATTTAAACTATGTAGTATGACGTCATGACTCGTTAATTTCAAACCAATAATGTTTTTATCCTACAAATTTAACGACTATTATTTACTCATATCTTGCTCACCTTACAACACTTCCTACTCTATTATCTACATATGTTATTACTCAACACTTAACGCAAATCTCACATCCGGCAATTAAATTAAAACGTGTCTTTATCAAGCCCATTCGATTTGAAATCTAAATTTCGGTATCACGTACAATATTGTAAAACGGAAAAAAATTGAGTGCAGTAAGATAGAAGTGCGACTTACGTTACTCTTTACGTGGTCATACGAGTGAGGCGTTTTGATATGGCGTCTCGTAGTCTGGGGGACTGTCCCTCCGCCGGCCAAGGCTTTGCTAGTCATCTTGGGAATTTGGCCTATTGACCTTACCCTACGATATAGGGGTGCATGTTTTTGGATGAAAAAAGGAGATCAAAGAAAAGTTTTTGAAATAATGGGTGGTTTTTATCACAAGAAACGGGACGTCAAAAATAAACAATTACAAATCTGGCAAGAAGAGTGGATATAATAGAAGAAGGCAGGAGAACTTCCTCAATTTTCGGCAACATAAGATAAAGACTACAAAAGAAGCATAAAAGTTTTAATTCAAAAGGCACAATACATTTCCTAACCGGACATGGTCCGTATGGAACCTACTTACAACTCCTAACAAAACTATTTTTCTTTCTGCCAGAATCCAAAACATATCCTTATGCTCATTATTTATAACTAACACTGGAGACTAACAAAGAAGTAAAATGCTAAAAGCCAGGTTTATTGCAACAAACAAGAAAAACTGATTAGACTAAAGGTTATTACATCCTGAAGTAATGTTTGTTTTACAACTAAAATATGAACAAATCTCACTTTGAGTCCTTAAAGGTGTATTTTGTCTCTTTTTCTCACAATAAGGGCAAATAAATGTTACACTGCCATCTACCGGTGATAAAGGATAAACATGGAGGAACAGTCTTATAATATGAGAAGAAACTGATTTCCTGTAATCTATCAAGCCATGCTGAACAACACTGATAAAACTTCTACAGCTACTCTGACATCTAGCGGGACATTGGAGCTTAAATATACTGGGTAATCTTAAAACACTTTCTATTGTTGTTATAGTGCCAAAATTTATTTTAAGTTTCTGAACAACCGTTAAACATAATGGATTGAGATCTTGTCAACTTCTTCAAACATAATGCATATAAAATTATCTATGTGTGCTAAAACGTAATGCTACACAAATGTCATAAATAGAATCTAAAATTTCCAAATTGTGTTGTTATAGTAGTATTCAGATGCATTTTCCTCTAGAACTATGTATTATTTTTAGTATATCTTGTGTATGTTTTAATAATTCCATTACCTGACAATTTACACCTAAGTATGCTTCTTACATTTGAAGACCTATACCCCAAAAGTATGTTATATTAGGAATACAAAATTCATTACATTTTATCTAGAACTATATATTACATTTAATGAATCTTGAATACAATGAATACCTAAAATAAATAATAATCTAACGCAACAGTCCTTCGCGAGCCAAGGCTTACCGTCCGGCCGCGGCTCTCCCACCTCTGCTTTCTATAGGCGTCATGAGCGGGGTGTAGAACTGGGGGGTGGGACGTGGTCAGCGCCCCGAGCCCTCCTGGCCGATTATGCGGCTTTCGTGACCTGGCTATTTCTTTATCAAGTATCTCCTCAATTAGCTCCTCCGGGACTTAACGAGGCTGAGTGCACCGCGTGCCAGACCTACCAACTGGGAAAAAGTCCCCTCGCGGGTACCGGGGATTGAAACCGGGTCCTGTGTGCCAGAGGCAGGTGTCAGAATGGATTTTTTGTACAATTAGAGAACAGAATGACTCAATGGCAACATGCGGATAGGAGCTTAGTACGTCGACCGCAATTGATCTTTCATGCATATGCCCCTGAGGGGGAACCCCCTGGGAGGATGGATGTGGCGAGTGGATCCAAAGGGCGGCCGGAAGATTGCCATGATAGAGCAGAGGATAGGATCCCTACATTTTTCTAGTTAGAAGCATCCCGACGGGAGCTGGTTCAGCCCGGTTCCTATCCCACCCCTTCGGGTTCACACTTCCAGGGGGGGGGGGCGTGGGAACCGGAAATCGGATCACCTCCTTGCTCGGGCTTATACCGTACCACGGGGGGGGGGGCGGAAAACAGTAGGTTCGCCTTTCGATCCGGGAGACGACATTTTCAGAGCTTCCAACCCTGAAAGAAATCTAACAGAATGTAACATGAAATAAAATTATTAATTTAACGAAATTGAGGTACAGAAACTTTGGAGGATATGGAAATCCTTCCCAGCATTCACCTGGCAACCCGGGAAACCTCCGAGAAACCCAGGGTCAGGAAGGTCCGCCACGGGAATCAAACCCGCAACCTCCCGGATGCGGGCCACAGACATTAGCTCATGAGCCATTCCGCTTGGTCAGAGAATAAAAACTACCAAAAAGGCACTAGAAAGCACTAAATTTAACACGTAACCATAGAAGTAGCTAATTTATTTTATCGTTAACTTGTATTTTTAAGAAATGAGTTTTTCGTTGATTAAGCTACGTTAAAATGTTTTCATGACAAAATACATCCTGAATGTTCTGCGAATGCATGTTAAGCAACATTAACACCATTCTGGAACTTAATAATTTATGTTGCTCCAAAATCGTATCGCAGCTTTAGAAAATGTTAAGCTTAAATAATAAATCGTATATATCTCATATTTCTTTTTAAATGTTTACGGGCACACATGCTAATTAGTTTTTAAAGTGCGAACGCATAAGCTAACGGACATATGACTGAACTATGTTAGAACAATTCAAGAAATGCCAGCAAACAAGCGATGTTTGTGCCGCAATGTTACTTGCAGATGGACCTTTTCGGTATAATAAGGCCCTGTATCTCGCTAACAGTGTGCTACTGCACCATTCACTGTTAAACCGTATCACTTAGATCACCAGGAACGTTATTTAACGTCGAGAGAAATCATGCAACTATAAAACTGCAGTGCATCTCATTCCTAAGCTCCCATGGACAAGTAGAATTCTCCTAATAATATTATCCCTTAAAAGAGCTCCATTCTGAATTTCCAGAGGAGTGTTGCCATCTAAATAACAGGCAAAAATGCTGCCAGACTGAGGACAGCCCGAGGTGTGTCGTACTTGTGCCTACCCTTTTCAGGGCATAACTACTGTACTGACGGGATGTGGGGTTTGCAGGTTGGCGGGTGTAATTGAGGTTAGGGTATTGAAAGGAGGTAGCAATATTTACTCTTCAATGGCTACAGGTCAGAGTACAATGGTCGTTGTGCACCGCTGGTGGTATAATCTTGACTGTATGGGCGTTCAGCTTCTGCTGCTGGCCTACTAGCTTTACTGTACCATATATGCCCGCTTGGGATGTGGGGAAGCTGGTGACGGCTAAATTGGCTCGCTCAGGGGTTAAGACCCCGAAGAGATCTAACCAGGACGCTCCGTGTTTTTATGGGTCATAAAAAGTTGCATCCCGAGCCTAATTTCATCTTCAACATGCAGAAGAGATGAGACCTCGTTCAGTAGTCTCATGGGGAAGTAGCAGTATGCAGAGTAGATTATGCCAAGAAGGTTTTAAGACAATGGCCATGCCCCAAATCTCAGAGACGTATAAGAGAACGGGGATTACCAGAGCCCAAAAAGGCGTAGCTTCAGGGGAACAGGCTTCCTGGACTTCAGCATGAGTACAACGAGGCTGTTGCCCCACTGACACGATGCGACAGGTCCCAGATATGTCCCCCAAAGGTCAGATACTTATCGAGCTTCACTCCTAGGTATGTGATGGTGTTCGTCCATCCTATCCTCCTTCTGAGATGTGTGAATGTGGGGATGTTTGCGGAAAAGCGGCGCTTGGTGAACAGAATGGCGTGGCCTTTTTCCGGGTTGATGGACAATCTCCAACGCCTGCAACATTCTTGGAGGATACGGATGTGTGTCTGAACGGTGCTCAAGGTTCTGCGTGCAGCAGCACGTCTTCAGCATAGTGAGCTACATTGGCATACGATCCCGCCAAGTTCTGCACGACCTCCTTCAGGAAGCCAACAAACCCCACGAAGTCGTCCATGATAATTGGCGGAACGTGCCGCTTGAGAGCTTTGGGTCCTTGAGATTGGGAACGGGAGTTTCCCGTCTGCTTTTTCGTGAGACTATAATGCAGGAGATTTAACTTGGCACTTTCTGCACTACCCTTGCCTAGCATGGACTGTGGATTTCCCTCGTTGAAATGGTCAATATCTGGCTAAGTAGGCATCAGTGATATTACAACTCTTGGCACGTATCGGTTGTCAATATGACAATGAAGAAGGATCAGTCGAGTGGTGGTTTAGAAGGAGATAGAGAATACCTACTTCTTTCTCTTTCTATAAAGTAAGTGCAAGTTAAACCTCGTCCCCTGTACCACACAAAAGTTGTCTTCCGCCTCATTAAAGTTAGGTTCCTCAGCAGAGGAAAGGCAGAAAAAGCTGAAGCCCTTGCCTAAGGCGTATGAGGTTTTGGCGCTGCGAGTTGAGATGCCTGTACGCACACTGGCACAGTCGTCAGAGTCACACATCGAAAGATTACCTACACAAGAATCTTACCCGCGTGGGAGACGTACTTGGTGGCATGCGCATCTAGGCATAGGATCTATAGCTTACGCATTTATCGCATATTTCTTTTTTAAGTTATTCTATTCAACACACACACTAATGTTTACATTCTTGGGCTCATAGAGTCCCTAAATACGCATTTACGGTGGAAGTTTGCATAGAATTTTTTATCTTTTACAGGTTTTCTAGAGTACGTTGAGGAAGTAAGGATTGTATTGCACCCAGAAATTTAATATTCTAACTCCATCCAAAACGCATCCTTTGAAACCCCCCGAAAGGACATAAGCACTTCTAGCCTCACAGCACAAACCACTCTTTACATGAGAAAAATCGTCATTTTTTATTTCTATAAAATGAATTATTCATTGATGTTACAAGGTTTGCATGACGAATTATATAATTATATAATGGTTAAATGCTTAATTGACTTCACAATTAACGTAGAATAAAACCACTGCTGTTTTAAAACACAAACCTTAGGTACCTAATCAAACCTTCAAAAGAAGGTTTCAGAACCTGAAAAAAACATTTCAAGATGCTGGATAACATTTCACACACCTAGGCTAGCCTCAACCAATACATTAATTTACTTATGAAGTCCTTTTGGCCATTAGAAGTTGTTCTGACTTACAGAGAGAAGATAAACCTATTTTGTGATATTATTTTCTCTGAGCAATGTAGAGGCAAAACCCTCTGTACATGATTAAATATAGAATAATTCAGATATGAATTTATAATTACTTACTTTGTTTTACCGATAGTAAGGCTACGTGTTACAGTCCGTAACACGTGTTCACTTTCTCTCGGGAATGATACGCTTTCAAGAGACTCTCTTGCTTATCGGTTCAACACGCCAGGAAATGAAAATGAGATTTGGGGAGGAAAGATAATATAGCATGCACATGCTCTCACTTATGTCAGCTATGGCCCAAATTATTTCATAATTTATTTCCTATAATGTATAATGCTAAGATTTCATAAAATGTTGTGTCCAACTTATTCACTCGTGCCTTAATCATCAAGAGATCCACTTGTTGCACAGTCTTTGTGGCCTGAACAACGTTGTTTTTTTTATTCGCTCTTTGTGAAACGCTTTAGCACATAACCAGAAATGTGACGTCTGCATCTTATCAAGCTATCAAATTGCACTAACAAAAATCGGCGTTGTCGGTCGCGATAAATGACAATCCGTCACAAAGGCCTGTAGATATTTACTATGCTCCACGCAGGCAAGATGAAGAAGTTGCCTATACTGCAGGGCTGACAGCGAGTTCTGTTTTGTTATTATTGAATGGTTTCGATTGCTCGTATGTAGAACTTTACATTTAGGATCGCTGTAAGAATACAACTTGCTTATAGTGTCTACCCCAGAGTTGGAGGAAGGAGTGGATACAGTCACGCCATTATATCACAGTTAAAAGCAGCGGTCAGCGACAGCTGTTAGGGTTACCTTGGGGAGATTGCCGCGGTCCGGTTATGCCTCTGAAAAGTTTACGAGGTAGCATCAAAGAAACTTGGACAGTGACACCAGAGTCCTGTTTTAGTATGTCATTGGGATGAGTCACCCAAGCGATTATGCCTGTCTATGTTGGTATATTACGCTCCTAAGGTAGATTCCTCAGTGATCCTTGATGTGCTTGTCAGAACCACCAAAGATTTCATGGGATCTAGGTATATTGTCTCCATATGAAGTCCTAGTAGGCATAACGAGGCTAAGTGCACCCCGGAACACACGGTCCAATTGGGTGTTGATGACAGTTGAAACAGCAGCTGACGGGAACCTACGTCAAAAGGACCATGGATTGTGGCGTAGAGACCTGGGAGGTCACTCTTCCTAAAATGTGCACGATATGCGCCTTCTAAATCAACATCAATGACTCTTTCAAATTCTAAAAAGAACTGTATAACAACGCCAACAAATTATGTCCCGAATACCGCAATTCTATAAAATTACAGTTATCTAAAGCATACAAAATTGTAATAGTCACAATAGGTTGTATATTAGTAGTGAACGGCGAATTAGCCTTGGTTCTATTGACTTAAAAGTAAGAAAATAATTAAATAAGGAAATAAATAAAAATAATGTTATGCCAATTCTTAATATCATAAATATGAAATATCAAAGTGCAGTTTAAAATAAACTATTCAATAACTTACACTCTGAGAATTAAATTAATTTATTAAAAGACTAAATATCCTCAATGAATATCCATGTGGCTCAAATTTTGAAATCAAGAAACCTGGAGCATAGCTGTATAAAGAATATTATACTTTGGGCATAATGAGCAGAATTATCTCAATTTTAACCCTATTTCAGATGCATATTAGTGAACAGTAGACTAGTTGTGCAAGAGTTGCGTTAAATTGCAACGACACGTTAACAAATACTGGACAAAACTAATATAAATTAAAAGAGAAAGTTCCCTATTAGGTCCTCTCCAACTGTTGGATTTTATGTACTTATTAACCATAAGTGGAAATCAAACGCGTTTCAGATTTCGTTAAAAGAGAAGTTTTAAAACATGCTCTGATGTCTGTTTTAAGCATTTCTACGTTTTAACCAGTACATTTTGAAGTGATAAATCGCTGCTGTTTTTCTGTTCATGAACTCGTGCAGTGGCACATCTACGTTATTACTGGCGTGACCAAAGCTGTCCGCATGTTCACACACCTTGCATATTATGATCAAAGTGTTGGAGATAGCGAGGGACGAAACTTAGTTTCAAGAGCAATGACAGGACTTTGGCTTCATTACGTAACAAGCATTACTGTGCATCACGGACTTGTAAGAAGCTAACTAGTAACCAGGCTAACATTATGTAATAAAGCGGGGACAATCCATTATTAGAGTCGTGGCCACAACATAGCTAAGAGAATTTATGCAGAAATAGGCTATGTTTGAATGAACAATAACTAACACGTATGGCAACAAGAAGGTGCTATCTCATCATGAATTAAACACCTGCATATTTGGAATAGATATTTTGAAGGAAGGCGTGATAGAACCTCATTTCTCGCTCTATGATGTTCTAGGACATTTCAGGACGAAGAATTTGCTATAACATAAGTAGACATGCAGTATCTAAGTGATTTGACTCAACAAAACTAAATATATGTTTGACAATAATGATTACTTCTACAAAACATACAAATATGACCTAAATCGATATTTTAAAAGCATAAATTTTGAACATTTTTTAAGGACTGAGGGTTATACTAAACTGCAGCTGTATTTAGAATGATAAACAGTTGTTTCAACTTGACATGTATTTGAACAAATGTACATTACCATGGAATTGTCTAATTGAAACAGTTCCTGAGGAACTTTATTAAAGGATAAAGATAACCGGAAAAGTTATCGTTTGTATGAATAAAAGAAATAATATTAAATATTATTGAAACTAATGATAATGGATAGAAAATTCGTAGGACTGCTGACCACGCAACTTCCACATCATTCATTCACATATACTAAATATGTACAGTTAAAAAAACTGCATTACATTCGAATAAAGCTCTCTTCCTACTGTTATTTATTTTAGCTTTTACGAAATGTCTATTTACTTAAGGTTTATCGAGATAAGCCTTTGCAGTTAATGGATTCATCACACACTTGTAGTCATGTGTTTGCTGTATGTTGGGCTAGATATTCCACACTTTTCCCATGAAAAGTTACAGTGACAGAACTTCATAAAATGCAAGTATTGAAAACTTCAAGCCATTAACAACAGATATTTCGAAAATGGCGGATGCCACACATAAAAAAGCTTATTTTAAATAAATTTAGACATCTGTACTCCGTAGTATGTGTACCAGTTATTCAAAATTACACAAAATTCCTTTCGATTGAAAGGGGCTCCATATTCCATTTCCAGAAAATTCTATACCTACATTTTATTTTTATGTAAATATCCTAAACATTGGCCTTTTAATTAAAATAAAAATTTAGACCATTTTCCATGTAAAGGGGGTTTGTGGTTGCATTATTTTCTTAAAAAGTCTTCGTCTAACTCTCTTTAAGATGCTGAATCTAAATACCAAGTTTGGTATTTATGGGACATTTCATTACGCTGTTCACGTGAGCACACATTTTTCCAGAATCTCTCTCTCTCTCTCTCTCTCTCTCTCTCTCTCTCTCTCTTCACTTAGGGAGCTTCAGCACTATTTCCACCGAAATCTCGATATCGAAATTTTGGAGGGAATACACTGCTTCTTCTTACATGCTATAACTAGGTCACGGGAAAACTAAAAGCAATGAAATTCCTACGAGCTTATGTACCAATCTCAAATAAAATCTTCATGATCTCTTTTTCATTTCATTTAGAATATACGAAAAACACCGAGAGGAATTTCAAAGTACAACTAAGTTTTCCCAGCAGGGAACTCGTAGGTGCGAAAAGTTTCTTTGTCTTCCTTCCTTTGCTACTTTGCAAGTAGGTACATTAGTATTCTACGCAAAAGGCGATGTTGTGGGAAAACGGAAAAACGCTACCGTGGCAGGGCAAATTGTTTTAACAGAGCAGCTGGTTCTCCATTGATCCATCAGTCTCTCGGTCATAGAGTGAGACAGGGAGGTGCTGATGGGAGGGCATCACGTCACCACAGGTTCCCTTATCGGTGACATCTCTAGCTCCCCTTGTGAGACAACGTGACAAAAATCTCACTGGCAGCAGCCACACAATTTGTTTACCCATTCGCAGCTTGCAACCAATCTTATATATATTATTCATAAAAAGGACATATTTCAATTCTTTTACAGAAGGTGTAGCTTTCAGTTTAACTAAAAATCAGCTCGTGAGACATGGATGATAACAAGGAAAAAAAATATGATGGACTCACATGCCTTTCTCTACTCTTGTACTAAATATTCTTACAGGCTCTCACTTCTCTATGTTCTTCATGTAAATCGAAATAAACATTTGCAGAAATTCTCATTGCTGATTTTCTTGTAGGTGCAAGAGGAATATTGCTTTGAGCAATAGTCAAATCTTTTAAAGCTTTCAAATGCTGTTCTCTTTGCATGGCCAGGAAATAAAAAAGTGAATAATGACCTTCCATTTGAGAAACGTTTAAGTATTACAAAACTCACACAAATAACAGGGAGTATCTCCGAAATGGTCCAATCCACAAAACATACCTTGGACGTATCTAGTGTGTCTGCCTCTTTGGAATAGTAAGATTCTGTCAAACTCTTACGGTTTACCAGTTATACAAAAGGCATCAAGAGTAAACATGACTACATAGGCTATAGTCTGAAAATTCAAAATATACATTTCTTTACCCTAAAAATATCTTAAACATTGGCACTTTGATCAAAATCGTTAGAGCCATGTTTGAGAAAATCAAAATTTTACATGTAAAGGGCAGTTTGGAGGAATTTTCTTCAAAACCTTAGTGAAACCTTTGAAAGATATTAAACTTAAATATCAACTTTGGTTTTTACCGACTTTTGTTTCTGAGTTATGCTGTTGGCAGACACACACGGACCTTTTTCTAAAGCTGATTTTTAATTTAGGGAGCCTCAAAACATATTTCCAGTGAAATCTGGACATCAAAATTTTGGGTTAGATATTATATTTCCCTTACTTACTATACTGATAGTAAAATACAGCAACAAAAAATTCCAAATTAGAGGCATCGCAAAGATTATATTTACAACTAGAAAATATCGACTCCGAAATACAGACATAAGAGAAGAATTAGAGGAAGAGAACGCTGTGCAAGAAATTAAAAGGTATCACTGCAAGTGGAAAGAGTATTTTCAAAGAATGAATATTTGGAGATTATCATGGCAAGCACTGTTTAATAAACCTTTGGGACGGAGAGACAACCCCGTATGCGGGGGAAAGAGCAATTTGACTAGCCCTCAGAACAGGTGTAAAGGTCTAATTCGTTTTAAGGAAGAAGAAGATATATTTGCAGATATAGTTTCAATGATGGATTTAGGAATGGATAAAGCCAGCATGTTCTAAAGCTGGCTTTTTTAGTAAGTAGAGGGCATATTGCATTCCATCCAGAAATCCAATAATGACCTTTCGCCAGAAATACACGTGTTCAGACTACCTACACTAAAAGATTTTGTAAAATGTATGCACGTACATAACAATATTGGTTATTCATGCTGCGATGTTCATCAGGGATATCCAGAACGGTCTGTTTCTACAGACTCTTTACCTTAGATATCTCTACACAAAATAATCCTCTTACATCAGGTCTGGTGACCCCCAAGGTCTCAAATCCTTGGAGATAAGATGACCTTTGAAGAAACTGTGGGTAAGAGCCATAGATTCCTTTGAGGTATGGCATGTAGTGCCATTCTGTTTAAAGTTCCCTTGCTTAAGTTGTCTAAATGTTCCATAAAATCCGTAAAAAATGGTCATATAAAATTAACCATTGAACTTGGTCTTTTTCAAATACATTATTGGTCCAATAATACGTTGTGCAGATATAGCGAACCATACACCAGCTTTTACAGAAAGACGTGGTTCTTCAAAGTACACTTTACTTATTCTGAGATATGAAACCAAGATTTGTCTGTAAACCACGTCATTTTCAATACTTCTGGGTCTCTTTCCACAAACGTAAAGCCAATTACACTATTGCTGCCGTTTTCCTTGTCCGATTTTTACTTTCTCTAGTATGTATTGTAAAGTAGAGGAAGTATTGTATTCCACCCAAAAATTCTACGTCGAGATTTCATCACAAATATATGTCTTAAGGCCCCCCTGAATCCAAAAAAAGAAGCAATTTTTAGAAAAAGGTCCGGGTGTGTGTATGTCTCTGTCTGACAGCATAACTCAAAAAAGAAAAGTCGGTTAAAAACCAAAGTTTGTATTTAAGTTTAATGACTTTCAAGGATGTGATACGGAGGTTTTGAAGAAAATTGCTCCATCCTGAACAACCCTTTGCATGGAAATTTAATCAAAAATTTGTATATTCTTGAAAATGGCTCTAAGGATTTTGATTAAATGATATGTTTAAGATATTTTTACGACAAATGAATTGTACATTTTGAGTTTTCTGGCTATAGCCTATGTAGTCATGTTTACTCCGGATGACGTTTGAATAACTCGTTTGTAGATCTCGCTAAAACACACAATTTATATCCAAATAAACTTTTGTACCCTTTTTTGTACCATTTTGTACTAATTTTTTGTAAACCATTTCGGAGATATTCCTTGTATTTCGTCTCAGTTTCGGAAAATTTAAAATTTCGTCAAATGCAACATCGTTGTTTTTTTATATGTTAAGCGTGCAAAGACAATGGAATTTCAAAGCTTTAAAATATTTGACTATCGCTCAAAGCCTATTATATTCTAATATTCCCTTGCACCTACAAGGAAATAAGCAATAAGATAATTTCTGCAAATGTTTATCTGAAGTAACACAAAGAAGTTATAGGAATAAGAGTTTGTAAGAATGGTTAGTGCAAGAGTAGAGAAAGTCACATATTTTTTAAGCTAGTGAATCACTGTCATTCCTAGGGTTACCAGTCGTGTAATATCTATACAATTGTTCGAGCTTCCGGCCATAGCAAACTCCATGGCCGTCATCAGAAAGTGAATAATTAATAAATAAATGGCCATCTCAATTCAATTTAATTACAGCCAAATAATTGTAATAGGGACAACTGCCTACGACTGAGCACAGCTTGGACAGAAATACTTAAAGGGAGGCCATGATTTGGAGATGGCCGTTCATTTTCTACGTAGTTTACAGTGAAAACCACGAGTTGAAATGGCCGTATGTGACATTTAGGAGTCAGGAAAGAAAGCATTTTCGGCATTCATGCTGTACTATATTACCACCTCTGTAGTGTATTCGTGGCAAACCCTGGCTCATGCGCAGCGCCAATAAATGCCGTTAATACATCACTACATAGAGACATTACTATGGTCACTAAGTGCAAATGTTTCTGCTGCGTGTTTTACGTTTTTTTATTTTTCTGATATTAATGAAATCCCGGAAGCTTCTAAACATTGTTAATGGTTTGATGGCCTGCCCTTCTGATAATCCAGTTAGATTATCTGTGCGAGCTCTGTCTCTCCCTCTCCCTCTCTCTCTCTCTCTCTCTCTCTCTCGCCCTCTCTCTGTCGCTCACACATTAATTATCAGCTGCTGCTAGGCAGTTTTTAAAGTCATTATGGTGCGCAGTCAAGCGGACAGGTAATGTCGCCAGACAACAGTTCGATACCAGCTCAACAGAGAGACATATTGGTGTTTTTTTCCACACTATCTTTTGTATATTCGAAGAATTACATTAGAAAAAGAAACACTTAGAAAGGTGTGTACTTGTTGGGCCGTTTATATCCAAGTTTTTACTTTCACTACCACGCACTGAATAGACCAGGGATATCCATCCTTGTCTCTTTGAAGGCACGTAATGAGCGGCTGTTACCCACTCCACTCCTTCAGTCGGAGAAACAGTCAGCATCCAGTGACGGACAGAAACAGGTGATTCCATATCTGTTTCTAAGTCATACCTTCAATTTTATGGGAATATTCTCAGAAGACCTCTTCATTCTGGATGACTTTTGCATAAATGGTAAACAGTGAGACAGACGGAAGCTTTAAATAAAATATGTGGATCCGGTTTAGACACAAGTTATGCCAAATATTTCGTTTTTTCTTTTGAGTGAACAATTTTCAAGACATTCTCTCATATTTGTTTGAATTTGCCAATACTTATACTTTTTCAAATATCAATATAGTATTCCTTTTTTAGCTCTTGGGCTTGTAACGATAACCGAATTTCAAAGGCATCACACAGCAGCCAGCCCTTAAACATTTAATTGTCACTTAAAGCCTATTGCATTCCCAATTCTCCTTGCACCTACAAGAAAATTAGCAACAAGATAATTACTGCAAATGCTTATGTCGATTAAAGTGTAGTAGATAGAGAAATAAACATTTGCAAGAACAGTGTGTATAAGAGTATTACCCTAAGTATATTTGCGAACAATTTCTCCAAATTGAACCATATTAAAAGTCTGTATCACAATAGGTTACGCGACGATTGCCTGGTGTATCTTCTAAGGCTATGTACTTGGACTTTCGTGCCAAATGTTCCTAGATTTCTTAAACGTAAGCAGTAACAAACAATTCAGTAAAGAAAAAATGTTTATCGCATAAGAGGCGATAAAACAAACGCAACGTACATGTAACCAACCTGCCACTGCAACACAATGCACATCTAAGCGAAGGGCACAGTCCGCATCAAGTGGAAGGAGGTAAATCCAAGTTTCCCTCTTTCACAAACTTTGGACTTCGCTGGAATGGATAGAAAAATTATTGCATTCCAACCAAAATTCTAAGTTTTTGTATGTTTCAGAAATATTCGTTTGAGACTCCCTGAATACAAACTACCCATATGTGTGTGTCTGTGTAGTAAGCAGAGAAGTATTGTTTGCCATGCAAAAACTGATTTCAAGATTTCGCCGAAAATACACAGGTCCCTGAATAAAAAATAAATTAAAAATAGATCCGTGAGAGCGTGGGTCTATGTGTCTGTAAAAACCATAACTCAAAACGAAAAGAGGGAATTTTAGTCCAGTATCTTCCAAGACAATGACCAGAAGATTTTCAAGAAAATCTCCTTCATCCGGATACACTTTACATTGAACATTTTTTGGATTTTTTATTTTTTCAACCCAAGTTTAGCGATTTTGATTAACATCTTGTATTCAACATACATACATGACAAATAAAACGTACCTATATTGTTACTTTTTGACAATAACTTATGAAGTCCACTTTATTCGGTAAGAATTCTGTAAATTTGAACAAATGGTAAAGTTAAAGAGCTTGAGAACAGTGTATTAGACAACAAATCTAGATCTCTTTAACGCACCATATTTATGTCAAAATGCAGCAATTCAGCAATTTTCGAGGTATCCGTAATATTGGTTTCAATTGTACAATACGTTGCAAGTGTTTTAAGTACGTAGCTATTCACTTGTTTCTGCAATATCATAGAAAGTGTATGAAGCTGTTTTAGACAGCACATCCTGAACGTATAACTTCTAACACAGTACACACGAACCAAAACCGTTAGATTGTATTACTAGTGAGTAACATTTTTGTACCACTTCTTTGTGACCAACTTTGGCGTCAAATCCAATCACATGGCAATTACGCATTAGATTTACACATGTTTAATAATTTGACATGTATTGATTATTGCAATTCGTTGTAGAGTTATCTTATGTGTTATATTGGTAGCCTTGTCTTTTATCTAAGACATTATTTTTATATCTCCTATAACCTACATAGAGATTAAACTGCACTAAATATGAGTTTAGAAGGAAACGAAATGCAAGAACCAAATAAATTAAACAAGCTACAGAACAAACAGCACTACAATAATTATCCAACAATCCAGAAAGCAATTTGAAATAGTGTTTAATCCTTTCTTTGCCTAGTGTAAGGCAAAACATGAGAATCAGCAATTCATATATATGCCACTGTGTTAAAAAAAGTTTTGCTTTCTCTTAGGATTACGAAGTAAATTCCTTCCTCAAGTCTTCATTATAACCTCCTATGCCACTTTAAGTATCTGATAATCCAGTCAGTTTCCTCTATCCCTCTATGTAATGAAACTATGTGCAAATGTTTATTCTGATCAAGATGAAGCAGATATAAAATCAGGATTGCATGATAATAATTCATATATAAAAATAAAGTAAGACAGGTAAGATTGGTATTAGTTTCTTTAGGGGAAGGTGATAGTGTCCATTTTAACAAATAAGTCTGCCCAGTCATAAATGTAATGGGGGAGTGAGCTGAGAGTTAGCCTATCTCGGGAAAAACCACTGTAAAACAAGCATTTTCCGGACAACTCACCCGAAAAGTGGCAGGAAGACAAACTCACTGTCCCCACATTCCTAAAAGAGGGGTTGGGTTTCTTACTTTCCCTGCTATTGTGTCTGTGAATCTAATAAACTCCATGGATACATGATGCATCTATGATATCAGAAATATAACAAACACGCTTCAAAGATTTTTCTTACTTAATAGAACCGTAAAACTGTCTTTAACCTTATCTATGTGATGATTGTCTCCTTAACACAGGTTTAGATTTCACTTTAATCGTTAGTAACGCAATAAAATTTCAACTAGAAATAACTACTTCCAGATTTCTTCGTCCTAAAGTTGCTCAAGTAAAATGGTGATCGTTACTCTTTCTCTTTCCTTTTTGTACCGTCATATAGATATATTACATTTTCCTTTTTGCTGTTTTGTAGCTTTCCTCTATGATTTTATTTATGTATCTTTTTTCTATTTTCTTCTTGTTATCTTTGGTTTACTTTAATGTCCCGATGTAATTTCTTTCCTGTTGTTTCGTATTTTTTCTTATATTTCTTGTTTCTACTTCGCAATTTATTTCTTTTTGCTTTGCTTTGTTTCTTTATCGATTGCATGTCTTACTATTCTACTTGCCTTCCGTTTTTCCTGCATTTTGTCCTTAGCGTACTTTCTCTCCATTCACCTTCAAAGATATTTAATTCTACTCGTTTCTGTTTTCGTGTCGATCCTTTACCTCTTGTAGGTAATTCTTTTGAAAATATTGTGGAAAGTGGTGAATTTATCTTTTATATAATCTACGATAAAAATAAATATTAAGTATACATTTGCAACTTTCTCACCACCCATTTAATTCAAAACGCAATTGTCCTAAAATGCAGTTCAATAGTAAAACATATCATTTGTTGCATTCGTATGATTTGCTATACTCGGTTACTCTTCTAAAAGCTCTTTTGCGCAACGTTTATTGTTCTATCTACATCTGGTCAACCGAGATAAACCTTCAATTGCGTTTACAGTAAATAAAACGTTATTGAGATTTTCAAAACAAATGATGTGAAACAATTACACGACTTTTTCTACCCCATTATCATTTCATATTTATATTGTTTGTTTAACTTCGTTTATTTATGTACTTAAATCAACCAGGTTCATTAATATGTGCATATAAGTGCTTCCACCTAATTCGTACTTGTGAGGTGAGACAATAAGGTAAGTACATCTGCAAACTACATAAGCCACACATAGAAAAATATAACAGATGTTATTAGTGCGATTTTTGAGAAAATTAAGACTTCCTAAAAACGATTCCCTGTAAAGAACTGTTTGTAGTGAGGAATTCTTTTTCTTAATCTTCGTGACACATCCTATGAAGACGCTAAAATTAGATACCATTATTGGTATTTAGCATACTTTAATTTTGAGTTATGCTGTGTGCAGACAGACCTATTTTTTCTAAAAAGTGCTTTTCTTGGACTAAGGGACTACCGTGAAATCTCGTATTGAAGTTTAGAATAGAGTACAATACCTTTTCGATTTCGTAAGTACATAGCAGGGAAAATAAAAGAAAAATGGTGGCCTACCAAGTGAGAAAATTGTAATTATTTGTAAATGCAAATCAAGGACAAGAAATATCTCGGAAATTGTTAACTGCACAAAAGATTTTGTTTCACAAATCGTGTCCTTTAAAGAGATCTATATTTTTGTGCAGACCTCTTATGGTCTACCAATTCTACAAAAGTCAGTCAGAATGAAGAGAACCTCACAGATTATTCCCAGAAAATTCAAGATGCCTACTAATCTCATTTGTACTCAAATATCTTAAATGCATAGCAATTTAATCAAAACAGTTAAGAGCCATTTTTTAAAAATTCAAACATAACGATATTTGTTTAATGTAACGTTCAGTTTGGGGTGGCTGAATTTTCTTTTCAATCTTCGAATTGCCTCCTGGTAATACCCCGAGTTTAAGTACCAAGTTTGCTATTCAAACACACACACACACACACACACATACACAAAAGAAAAAAAAGAAAAACTGACTGCTCTGACGACTTTTATGTCAGTAATTAACTATTACTGCTCACTACTCTCGTCATTTCGCCTCCATATATAGCGAGGATGACATAACACGGATCTTTCTCGAGCTTCAGCTGTTCTGGAACCTCTACAAATGCAGCGGCCGCTGGATGTTTCGCGAATAATCTCGTAAATTCCTTTTAGTTCTGCCGCTCTGATTGCTGTCCCGTGTTTGCTCGCGTGAGTGATGTGATGCAGCTTGACCTTGAGCGCATTGAAACGCATCGCGCCTGGTATGTGGTTAAAGGTAACTTGACCCCGACCATTCTTTGTTGTGCCACGCGGCCGGCATCATACTACCATATGTAATTAACAAAGCATTACAGGATGTCAGATAAACTGCACATCGACAGTCAACACGAAAGCATTACAAAGTAGCTGCCAGGCATAAGAAAATTTCATTTGATTCTATAAGCATGGCATTTTACAATTTTTCAGTGTCCCCTAGTATTTCTCATCTTAATAGGTAAGTAGTATACAAAGTGAAGGAATAAAATCAAAATGTTAGCGTTTACAAAAGATTCATGTTAAAACGTGTTTGTCACTGAGCTTCCCATTAATCATTAACAGTATTCTGTAAAATTATATAAATTGTGTTTCGTAGAGTGTAAAAATTGGTTAATTAGAGGGCAGATGATGATTATACTGTGATCCCGGGGGCGGCGCAAAACAAAGGACGAGTGGGCCTAAGCTACTTCACACCAAATACCAGGCCGGCGAGTAAGCAAAGCCGCCCAAGGTCAGACTGCCTCGCACGACTGTTTGTGTGTACGTGACTAACAAGAGTTACAGAAATGAGTAGGTCAGAGTGTCAGTGACTGCGAGACAGCTGTGTGTGTGGATCGTTTGGCGTGAAAGATACGTCGCGTAAAGAAGATTTAACAAGCGTCCAGTGACTGTATCGTAGTGTTTGAGAGACAGGAAAAGTGAAGAGACAGTGAAAGGACTGAGTCAAACCGACAAGAAGAGAAGAATTGTGAAGTTTTAATATCACGAAATATCAGTAAAAGAGAACTGTTTTTGTACGAAAGTTTAGAAGAAAAATACAGTGATAGGAAAGTAACTGGACTGGATTTTGTAATTCTGTCACAATACAATAGAAATAAGATTACGTACTCTTTACATGAGCTCTTTACATAAATCAAAGAAACAAACAAACCCTTAATGTTGAATATACTTATGTCAAACTGACTCAATTTCAAATAAGCTATACGCACACTTACACTTCCCCGTTATTAACTCGTCAATTGAGTGCGAAAAATAACATAAAAACAACATTTACAGAACCTCAATTTGTAATTTGCAAGTGAAAGCGTGCAGAAAATAAACTACAATGTCAGTTAAAAGGCACATTGGTTTTACTTTAGAGAAAACCAGTCATCCCTGAATCAAACACACGTGCTAATGAATGCATTTTAACGCTCGAAGGAAAATCGGCTTTGGCAAATTATGAAGCCACAAAATCACTCTCATTTTTTTTCAAACCAAATACACGCTAGGGTGAAGATAAATAATCACTGAGGTTTTCCTGCTCCATTGAGCCGTAGTCATCAATGTTGCCGTGAAGGCAGGGAGCGGCTGAATTGGCCAATGGCTTTCCTCCGTATATAGTGCCAGTTATGAGAACAAAAGAAAGTAAAGCACTAGGAAGATAAAGAAGTACAAGTGTTAAAAAATGAAAACCGGAACAGAGGAGAATAATTGTGATACCATAATTTTCTTCTTCCTCTTCTTCTTCATCTATTACCCACCCAGTATGGAGGACTGACACCCGCTAGAACTTACAAAGTAGGATAATTTGTGTAATTTTAATTAATATTTACGAAAAAAAATCTGATGTGTTGCACTCACATGACTTTCTCTACCCTTGTACTAACCATTATTACAATCTCTTATTCCTATATCTTCTTCGTGTTAGTTGAGATAAGCATTTGTACAAATTATCTTATTGCTTGTTTCCTTGTAGGTGCAAGGGCAATTTGGGAATACAGTAGGTTTTGAGTGATAGTCAAATCCTTTAAAGCTTTAAAATTCCGTTCTCTTTGCACGATTAGCAAAGACAAGGAATATCTCCAAAATGGTTCACTCTACAAACAAATAAGATTTGGTCTATCTCTTATGGTTTACCAGTTATGCAAAAGTCATCCAGAGCAAATAGGCCTACAACTGCTATAGCCAGATAATTCAAGATATACATTCCTTTTGTCATAAAAATGTCTCAAACATTTGGCAGTTTAATCAAAATCGTTAGAGCTATTTTCAAGAAAATCAAAAGTTTTGAAAACTTTTCCTAAAAACGGTAGTTTATGGTGGAGCAATTTTCCTCAAAATCTTCGTGTCGCATCCTTGAAAGACATTAAACTTAAATACCAACTTTGGTTTTTAAACGACTTTTCGTTTTTGAGTTATACTATCCACAGACTCACAGACACACATGCGGGCCTTTATTCAGGGGGCCTGAAAACATATATTTCCGGTAAAATCTCGACATCGAATTTTTGGGTGGAATACAATACTTTCTTTACTATACGTAGAGTGGAGAAAGTAGTAATATTAATATTCAAATACTTCTGTTTCGTTTCTATAGCCCTCTTTAACTTCTTTGGTCATATAAGACCTTAGTTGCAGTCCATTCGAAAAGCATGCGTTGCTAAGAAGGCTGGATTTTCATGGCTGAAAAAACGGTCGACAAGCACGGTAATTTCGACCTAGTTGCTTTCAGAGTATGAAGTCTTGTCTATCCCCAAGAATAATAAGGAACACGTGGGCAACTTAGTATACAAATTAGTTCCTTCTTCTGTTAAAAAATTGCAATTATTCCGTCGTGAACTAATGGTGCTTCCCTTATGTAAGAAAATGTTATAAACATCTGAAGATCGACTTGTCTTGAGGGTTTAGAATGGAAACCGTCTCATGTGGGATAGGGAATTATTCTGTTTAAAGAAAAATTCCCCAACCCCGCAGGAAATCAAACCCGGGGTTTCTGAATTAAAAAACTAAAACTAACCACTCGCCGGCAGAGATAGTCTGAAAGTTTTCTGTGCGAATTTATGCAGCACTTGGGTCAGGATGTCGATTCCCAATGAATGTTTGAACTATAAAATGTCTTTATCAGGTTTTAGCAATGACATTATGATTACAGAAATGATCTAACAACCAATACTTATTAAACGTATTAAAATGTAAACACAGAAAGTTGTTAATTAATTTATAAATAGGTATAACTACTATAGAAGCAGAATAAAGATGGGGCAATTAAGAATTTGATTTAAAATATACTCTATTCCATATACTTGTTTGAAGAATCTGACAAAAATAAGAATGGTATTGAAGTAGTCTCACAAAATTCATTATAAATGCAACGGACTTCACAGCCAATAATAGCATCCCGATTGCATGCACACATTGACACGAGCAAGGGCAAGCTGACCTGTCTGAGACCTTACTTGGGTCGTTAATTCGTAACTGTAACCTGCTCCCTGATAATAATCATCTCTTGACTCACAAATAACCCTTTCCAGGCTACCACTAAACCGTAAAGCAATTTTTACTTTCTCTACTACGTAGGGCAGGCGTGTCAAACAGCACTCACCAGGTGTGAAAAATATTCCCCTATTTCCCCTCCCTTCAAATCGGAAAACTTGAAAAACAAAGCGAAAACCGGTTCTACTAGCGCGTGCTACTGCAGTTAAGGAGGGGTGGACTCCTCTCTTCACACCCTCGGAGTGACATTTGACAGGCCTGACGTAGGGGAAGTATATTGGACCCAAGATTTCGATGTCGAAACGTAACTGGAAATATATATTTTGAGCCCCTGAATCCAAAGGAGCATTTTCAGAAAAAGGTCGTGTGTGTGAATATGTGCTTGTGTGTTTGTGTATGTCTGTCTGTGAACAGTAGAACTCAAAAATGAAAAGTTGGTTAAAAACCAAAGTTGGTATTTAATCTTAATACCTTTAAAGGAAGATTTAGAAGAACGTTCCTCCACCCTGAATTAACTATATAATTTTGATTTTCTCAAAAATGGCTAACGATATTTTATCATGCCACGTTTTAGATACTCATATGGCAAATTAAATGTATATTTTGAATTTTCCGCCTATAGCCTATGTAGTGTTACTTACTCTCAATGACTTTTGCATAACTGGTAAACCGTGAGAGATAAACCATATCTTACTATAC